>CM061921.1:335100031-335140726 GCA_031002005.1 Vandiemenella viatica | reverse complement strand
AATTCTGTCAATTACGTTTTCTAATGATGCCTTGTTGTGTGGTGCACGAGTATGGGATATACGCCTGCAAACCGTTCTGCTTCCAGACTGAGCTTTGAATCATAGAATTGGCTGCTATTACCGATTTCACATCAATTTGACAACGGTTACGGCTGCTGTAGTTATCTGTAATATTTGATTATTTGTATCACGGCAGAGGGAGTTAATGAGGCGACCTATAGCCATTGGATGCAGTCTACTGATGTTTTTATCGACACTTTCTACAATCACATAGTAGGGCCCTAGGTCATAGTTTTCATAGATCACTGGCGTTGCGCTATTTACCTGTTGATCATGGCTGACTGTTGTGGTTGTAGTCTGGTTTTGCTGTGTGTCACTACTGGTGACGTCTCCATACTGATGTCTGTAGGTTTTCGGCTGTTCTGCTGTTCTTGGTACTTTGTAGTTGCAGTTGTTGCTGATGTCTTCGATTGTTGGTGTGCTGGGGCGTTTCTGGGCTGCAGGTGGGGTTGTTTCTTCCTCTCCTACGAGTCGTAGTTCCTGTAGTCTCGTTTGGTCACTGGTAAGATTAGCAGCAAAAGATGGTACATTGACGGTTTCGAATGACGATTGTATAATGTTTCTCGTTTCCCTTCCATCTTCACTTGTGTTGTGAGGTAGGGTGGCACTTGACTGTCTAAGATATTTTCTGTTGCAATGTTCACGTTACCTCCATTATATAAAAGTATGTGCGGCGTCGGCTGTACCTGTTCGTAGCCGCCTTCACACTGGCCACCATACATGGCGGCCAATGTCACTTAACACTTATATTAGTTGTTCCTTGATTATCAATTCACTTTTCTTGTCCACCACACGAAATTGAAAAGCTGTTTATGTTGTTGGCACTTGCTGTCGAGTCAACCCGCGATCGCGCACACTACTTCCTCGTATCGGAGGCGATGTTACCCGTACGACGGTCTGCTCACGACTCGTGCTCTGCTCGGGTAAGCTGTGACCGCTAGAGCTTCCCCAGGCTCGGCGGACAAACGAAGGCTCGGCGGACATACGAAGGCTTGGCAGTGCATAGTCTTCCTCGCCCGAATCGTGTAACGAGGTTGCTACATCATAGAAAACTGGACAAGATTGTACAGCAGTGAATTCTTGAATCTACAATATATCAGTGACTACTACCAACATTTTGTGTATGTTCTATCATTTGAATCGTCGTATGTGTTCGATAAGCAAATGTATGAGATCAGAACACAGTGTAACAAAAATCATAACATAAATAAGTTATCTATAGTTACTGTCATACATAAAGTATACCCCGAATCCACATTTAGTGCATTATGATTTATGTGGCAGCTTCAAATATATGTAACGTCTTGTAAGGATTGGTACCTATTAATGCGCAAAATTGAATTCACTTTAATGACATATTTGATATCACTCTCATAAGTGATTGTAAAAGTAACCGAAAGATCATTCACATGTTCAGGAGAAAAATTGTTCCACTTTTATGAAATGCCGAAACATCGCCACAGAAATGTTGAAATGTCGCGCAATCAGTCGATTTTTACTTTTACACAAACACAGAGTTGGACCCATCTTTAAGTATCCGAAAGTAAACGCATACAATCTTATAGAATGATATAACAGCAACTAGAAAATAACAAGAAGAAATACTCTCCACTCTTTAAATTTTCAGTGACTTCATTCTTCGAGTTTGCGATGCAGTTCGTGGCTGTGCCGATTGTACGGAGCAAGTACCAGCGTCGCTTCCTCCCCACGCAGATCGAGCCTACTGTCAGGCTCGAGCTTACGTCCAGGCTCGGTCCTCCGTACTGTATTTCCATCATTTTGCCGGCAGTGGGCGCGCTGGCAGCGACAAACCAAGCGGTGTATTTGAGTTTTCAATAATGTACAGCCCATGATCCCGTAGAACAAATAGGATATGTTTTCACTAATAATCATTATTTAATAATACATCAATATAACTGTTGTTTTAAATTATTTATTTCACGGACGCGTTTCGCCTCTCGTCGAGGTATCTTCAGCGTACAGTTTTTATTTACATTTGCATTTTAACTAAGTGCAATAGTGTAAATAGCATGCTGGTTGAGGTCACAGGCGACAAACAACCACACCTGAAAACGCAAATTTAAATAAAAACTGAACGCAAAAGATACCTCGACGAGAGGCGAAACGCGTCCGTGAAATAAATAATATCCAACAACAGTTATACTGGCGTATTTATTAAATAATGATTATTAGTTTAACAACCAACTGTGGAAGAAATGGCCTACAATAATCACATATTAAGATATGTTTCGTTTGTATTTTATGTCGATAAGGAGCGTCCATTAACTACGCGGCTTGGTCAAGGAGAAAGGGAGGGGAAAGTGTAGTAGCTACGCTGATCTACGTGGGGAGGGAGTGGGACGTGGAAGATTGGGGGGCGGGGGTGTCCGAGTCAAGCTAACTTCATTTTTCACAGTTATAGTAGGGTTCCACCGCATTTGAATCAGCCGCCATGCGACGAGGCATTACGAGCCGAAAAACATTATGCACGTGGTACCTAGATTCAGATTCGCTTATAGATGTCACACGATATTTTCCACGCCCGCGAATAGTTCGTATTGTTTGGATGATTTGAAAAAAAAAAGAACTGTTTGATTAGGATCACTTGGGTGTCACCACGCTGCTCGTTGATAAATCTAATTTTTATCTGTTAATTGTATCTTTGGTTATAGTCCTCACTGAAGTGTTATTTCAATTTCACAGTGTGGTGTGAAATGATGCTGTACAATAAACATTACAAGGCATAAGGAAATGTTCATCCAGCAAGTTTTTAATACCCAAAATGGAGTCAATGAGCTTTGAATATATTTTAAGAAGGACATAGAATATTCCTTTGTAATATAGAAAAAAGGTGACAGACCCGCAGCAAAAGCCTATAAAAATACAACTTTTTTTTTTTTACTTATGCCATTACGCTCGTCGACGTCAGGGTCATTATAGGCGGGAAAGGACTGGGGACAAGGAAGGGAAAGAATTCGTGCCATAGGCCTTTTGAAGAAAGTATCCAGCATTGGCCTGGAGTGATTTGGGAAACCATGGAAAACCCAAATCTGGATGCCCGGACGGGGATTCGAACCGCCGTTCTCCCACATGCGAGGCCAGAGCGTCAACCAATCACCAACCACGCTCGATTATATATTTAAAAAAATGCAAATTTTGATAGTTTTTCTTTAGGCGGCCGGTATAGTTTGATCTATTTTTATCAATTAATTAATAATGATGCCTGAGATGGGGAAGAGATTTTTAGTAACACCTCAAGAAGAAAGATTTTTTTTCCAAAAAATCATTATTTGCAGGATAGGCTAGAATAACCATTTCATTCAGAATATTTATAATTGTAGAAAAATATATGAAGCAAATCTCGACGGTGTTAATTATATACGCAATAATTTTAACAATAGTCTGAAAAGAGAAAACAGCACAAAACGTCTTCTGGAATTAACAGGGAGAAAAGCTACGTTCCGCACGAGGGGTTTGAGGGTGTGTCAGGGCAAAAGCCACGTCGGGCTATATTGGGGGAGGGGGTTTCAAAATGGAGCCATGTACTTTGGGATAATTTTTCGTTGAATGTGGTTCATGCAAAAGCTACCGGTAGGAATTTGATGTAATTTCGATTAATGTATGGCCCGTGACTCCGCGGTTATAATACTGTATGTTTCATTTTGATGGAGTTTCGATTAACGTGTAGCCTGTGACCCCGCGGTTATAATACTGTATGTTTCATTTTGATGTCGTAGAGCTGGTAAATTTAAGATAATTTATTCGTGAACGCAATATAAGAAAAAATGTTTGTCGTATTTTGATTAGATTTTAATTTATGTACATTCCGTAGTCCCACGGATAAAGAAGTATATGATTCCTATAGATGGGCTGAGGATTTAAAATAACGGATTCATAAATTAGTACTCATTTAAAAGTAAGTTTATGATGATTTCAGAGTACGAGCAGCATCGTATTATTCCGAGGAGTGAAGTTTAAAATTTGGAGTGGAGACCGTTTATGCAAAAAGATTTTTCGTTTATTGAGCCGTAGGAGCCTCAAATGGTGTGGTAGTTGACAATGTTCCTTTAAGAGAAATCAGTGTACGATAACTCCACACAAAAGAAGTTGCATCCAACTTCTAGTACAAAATATTAGTAAATCGATTGCTTGAAATAATTTAAAAATTCTATATATAATGTTAAAAGAACGAAAACTCTATTAAAGTAAATATATCATTTCGCATAATTTATTGTATTGAAGCAACGGGAAATTATTAAATACATTTAGCAAAAAAAAAATTATCAACGTTATATTGAACATTAATTAACAAGAAACTTTATCATACCAAGTAAACTCCTCCTATTTAACAGAGCAAAGGGAAATCAACTGATGAAGCTATTCATCAGACGCTAACGGGCTGTCATTATTGGTTTTGCTGTGAATACTAGTTCAATCGACGTCATTACCATTTAATGTCTTTGATAACGATGCGACGACGATGTGGAATTAGATTACCGCATGGTAATCGTGCATTTCCTCTGTCAAGGGTATGGCTTTGCGTACAGGGCTACGCTTCAGTACCATGTAGCAAGTTATCAGTAGGAAACTACAGAAAGATCTGAGCCATATTCATGTCACTACTGTACAATTAGTCTGCGCAAACAAGATTGAAGACATCTTCTCGCATCCGAGCAGAATATCCGAGCGCATGAAACCGAACTCAATGCTCCTCCATTTTTTTTTTTTTTTTTTTTTTTTTTTTATTTTTTTTGCTGTCGTCAGTCTTTCGACTGGTTTGATGCAATCTCCAGCCTTTCCTATCCTGTGCTAGCCTCTTCATTTAAACATATCCCTTACAGCCAACGTCCTCAATTATCTGCTTCATATATTCTAATCTCTGTCTACCTCTACAGTTCTTACCTTCGACTGTTCCCTCCACTAACAAATTAACCGATCCAGCATGTCTCAAAATATGACCTACCAGCCTGTCACTTCTTCCTGTAAGCTTCTTCCATAAACTTCTTTTCTCACCCATCATTTCTAAAACTCGTTCATTTCTTACTTTGTCTGTCCACCTAATTTTCAGCATTCTTCTGTAGCACCACATTTCAAATGCTTCAAGTTTCTTTCTTTCCGGTATTCCTAAAGTCCATGTTTCACTACCGTAAAGTGCTGTGCTCCACACATAGAGTTTTAAGAAGTTCTTTCTAATTCCTAGATCAATATTTGAAACTAAAAGGTTTCTCTTTTTCATGAAGGCTATTTTTGCTAGTGCTATTCTGCTTTTAACATCATTCCTGCTTCGGCCATCAGTTGTAATTCTACTTCCCAAGTAACAGAACTCACTTACTTCTCCTATTGCATCCGATCCTATTTTTATATTTTATCTACTAGTATTGGTATCATTTCTGCTACATTTCATCACTTTTGTCTTGCTTTGATTTATATTCAGTCCAAAATCTTCCTTCAGTATTTTGTTCATGCCATTAAGTAACTTCTCAATATCCTAAGCAAATCGTAGCATACTGATTTTTTCTCCCTGAAAACTTATGCCACATGGAAATTTTTCTTTGACTTTCTTCAATGCTTCTTCTACATACAAGTTGAATATTAACGGGGATAGACTACAACCTTGTCTCACACCCTTTTTAACTGAAGCATGTCTCTCGTGATTCTCTACTTTTATTATAGCCACTTGATTCTTATACAGTTTATAGAGTATTCTTCTATCGCGATACTTTAGACCTGACTTCTTTAAAATTTTGAACATCTTGTCCCACCTAACATTATCAAAGGCTTTTTCTAAATCAACAAATGCCATAAAAGTATCTTTGTTTTTCTTGATCCGCCCTTCAAGTATTAATCTTAAAGACAGAATTGCTTCCCTTGTACCGCGATTTTTCCTAAACCCAAACTGATCTTCATCTACTATCTCTTCTACCACCCCTTCCATCCTTCAGTATATTATTCTGGTCAGTAATTTTGAAGCATGTGATGTTAGACTAATGGTGCGGTAATTCTCACATTTGTCGGCTTGTGCTTTCTTTGGAAGTGTGAAGATGATATTTTTATTAAAATCAGTTGGAATTTCGCCTGTTTCATAACTATTTGATATCAACTTGAATAATCTTTCGATTCCTTCCTCTCCTAGGGATTTAAGAAGTTCTGCAGGGATCTCACATTCCAACTGCCTTATTTGCTTTCAAGTCATTCAGAGCTTTATCAAATTCTATCCTCAAAACAGGATCTCCTAAGTCATCAATGTCGACATCACCTTCAGTTTCCATTAAACTATTGTTCAAGTCGTCCCCAACATACAGTTTCTCAATGTATTCTTTCCATCGGTTAGCTCTATCTTCTGAGCTTAAAAGTTGTTTCCCATCGGCAGGTTTAATGTTCATACCTCCTTCATTTCTCCAAAATTCTGTTTGATCTTTCTGTAGGCAACATCTACTTTACCTACGACTATTTCCTTTTCTACTTCTTCACACTTTGCTTGTAGCCATTTTTCTTTTGCTATTTTGCATTTCCTATTTATTTGATTTCTAAATTGCCTGTATTGCTCTCTTCCTGCATCATCCTGAGCATTTTTGTACCTTCTCCTCTGATCCATCAGCTCCAAAATTTCTTCTGTGATCTTCTTCACCGCTGTCGAGAAAATCAGCATTGAAGTTTTTTTTTTTTTTTTCTTTAGCCTTAGGCCAATTTAGCCAGTTACATTGTGTAATGGAGTTCTTGTATTTATACCATGCCTTTAGTTTTAGCCACATATAAGTAAATTAAGTTACTCGCTTTCTTATTGGGCGCAGCGAGAGTTATCATCACATCTGCGATGTCTTTTATATGTAGAGCGTCTTTTAATATGGTTCTTCGGTATTCGCCTTGGCGCCTACATCTTAGTAGGAAGTGGTATATATCCTCCACTTCGTCACAGGATCCGCAGTTCGGAGAATCAGAGACCTTCAGTAGAAATTTTTTATCATTTAGCCAGGTGTGTCCCGTTCTTAACCTACTAAAAAGCGTAATTGCCTTCCTATGAAGATCCACTTCCTGGAACCATGGTTTCAACGTAACTTGGCTAGCGATGGCGCGGTACCATAGCCCTTTTCGTTCCACTTCCTTTCCCATGCGTTGAGAGCCATTGCTGAGGTGATAGTTCTGAAGTCGGTAGAAGGCACTGGAAATGTTCTCAGAATCGGGAACCTAGAGATGTCGTCGAGCGATTTTGTCCGCTAGCTCGTTCCCAGTCACTCCCACGTGACCCGGGATCCATTGCAGGCACACTTCTAAACCTCTGTGTATGGCTTTACAAAGTTCTCTGCCAACTTCATCTACATCTACATTCATACTCTGCAAATCACAAACATTGTGGGTGGCAGAGGGTGCTAAGCTCCAATCCTAAACCCGCCCATTCCAATCCCGAATAGTGCGAGGAAAGAAGGAAATACATATAAGTATCAGTTCGGCATCTTATTTCTCTAATCTTATCCCTCCGGTCATTGCGACCTAAATAGGTTGGCGGAAGAAGTATTTCATTGCACTCGAAATTTAAATTTTTTTCGCATATTCTCCAATAAATTCGAACGCATGCTACGTCGTCTGTCTTCCAAACTATCCCAGCCCAATCTATGTGTCAATTCTGTGACGCTTTCATAAGGGCTGTAACAAGTCACGAATCTAGCGGCTCTCCTCTACACCCTCTCAACTGAGTCAATCAGAACCTTGCGATACGGATCCCAAACCCCACAACAGTAATCCAGATCAGTAATCCAGATGCGGACGCACTAGTGTTTTATACGCTATCTCCTTTGTTTGAGCATTACAATTCCTCAAAATACGACCTATGAATCGTAATTTATAATTAGCCTTGCCTACGACGGAAGTTATGTGCATGTCCCATTTCATGTTGCTTTGTACTATCACGCCCAGATACTTCACGGAATCAACCGTGTCAACAGCTGAATTGTTTATTTTGTACTCGTGAACAAACTGATTCTTCTTGTTACTTATCCGCATTGCCTTGCACTTTTTGCAATCAAGTGTAAGCTGCCATTTACGGCACCAATCGAAAATAGCATCCAAATCGCGCTGAATTTCTAAGCAATCGTCGGAGCACCTTATTTCCTTATAGATAACCGCATCGTCGGCAAACAATCGTAACCAGCATTTGACGTTGTCACCTAGATCGTTTATAAATATTAAGAAAAGAAGTGGGCCTATTACACTTCCTTGAGGAACGCCCGAAGTAACATTTATCTTAGAAGAGGCTTCCCCGTCAACAACGACGTACTGTGATCAACCAGTTAGAAAGTCACGTATCCACTCGCAAATCTGAGCCGAAATACCGTAAGCTCGAATCTTCGCTAAAAGTCGGTTGTGTGGCACAGAATCAAAAGCTTTCTGAAAATCCAAATGTCAGGTAGTTTCTGCACTGGCCTTTAGGGATGCCTATGATAGCCTGTAAGGCACTTTGAGAATCCGAACATATCACTGCTTTGGTCCGTACTGACCGTCGTATATATTGTATGACTCTCAGGATTGCGTACATCTCGGATGAGAAGATTGAGAATTCTACCGGCAATCTACAAGCTTCATAAACGCCACCGTCTACATCGACCCAAGAAGCCGCGCTAATGGATTGCCTTACCCTTGATCCATCGGTAAATATTTTCCGCCATCCCATCCATCGTGTATTCAAGGTTTCTAATGCCTGCTGCTTTAATTCTATCTGAAGGGTAGTTTTTTTTGTCTACCACGCCCTTAATCAAGGACAGATGGATTCGCAACGAGATCTCCGCCCTTTGCCACGTATCTTCTTCGCTGAACATCTCGTTGATCTCTTCTCTGCGTATATTCCACAGGGCCGTTGTCTGAAAGTACTGTACCAGGCTGGGTTTTTTCTGTTATTGACGTGATTTGGATGAACTTTCATGGGCAAGGAGCTGCACTTTCCTCTGTAGGGGATGTGACTTCATCGACAAAACCTATAGTCAGAAGTTCAATCCCAATTTTCTTCTTCTTGTACTCAATGGTGGAATGGTTAATTCTGCCTCCATCACAGCGATAGGGGTGGATTTCACAAATCCTCCGATTACTCGCAGAGCTGCTGATTGAGTGCAGTCCAATTTTGTTAGGAGCGACTTGGCGGCAGTTTGGTACAAGAACCCCACGTATTCCATTCGGCTTCTCAGTAGACAGCAAAATACATGCAGTAGTCGAGTGTGAGCACCACAGGTCGGTGCGCCGAGGGCTTTGAAGCAGTTCAGGCATTGCATACATGACTGCTGCAGTTCCATGATATGCTTTCTCCATGTTAGCTTCGAGTCTAACCACATTCCCAGGAATTTGATCTCTTTAACCAACTCCAGTGTGTATCCATTTAGTGTGATTACACAGTCTTTTCCCTGTAGTTGTCTTTGAGTGAACACACAAATTTTTTCTTCTTTCCAATGATATTTCTAGCCCCTTGTCCAGCAATTTCTTTTGTATCAGCTTCAATTGCTCCTCTAGTATTCTGTGGGCCGTTTCTATGTCTGGGTGAGATATATATACAACAAACTCATCCGCATATTGGAGGAAAGATATTAGGCCCTTTGGGATGTTGTAAGGTCTGCCATATAGATATTGAATAGTAAGGGGCTCATTGGAAACTTCCTGCGGTAAACCATGGAAAACTAGCCGACCGAATCTGTCTCCCTCCGCTGTAACCACTGAATTCACTCTTCGGGCGATGTATCGTCCACACCAGGTATGCCCATCCCTTCCCATAATACCCACAAGTATATCTATCTGCACATTGTTATAAGCATCCTTAATATCCAGGAATACAGCCACAAGATAGTTTTTTTCTTCTGAATGACAGCAGAATATCTGTCACCAGCGTGGTGATATTGTCTAAGGTGCTGATGCGTTTTCGAAAGCCATAGTTCTCGTATCAAGTAACCTATGATGCTCCAGGTGCCACTCGATCCTGTTTTTGATCATTGCACTCATCAGTTTTGTCGGGCAAGGCAAGAGAGAAATGGGGCAATATGACGAGATGGTATTCTTCTTCCTGTGTGGTTTACACACGGGAATAACGATTACCTCCCGCCACTGGTCAGGAACATTGGAGAGGTCAATCATAATATTGTAGAGATCCAGCATGGCTTGTTTCGCTTTTAGAGGAAGTTTGTCGATCATTGTATAGGTAATGGCGTCCATCCCCAGGGCAGTATCTTTCTTCCGTAGGGCGTGCAATAGTTCTGATAAGTGAAAACAGGGTTTCGCCGACCCTGTTGGGACGTCGGCTGCATCCCTACTCTTGTGATGATCCGCCTGTTTGGGTACATATTGAGGAGTGAACGAGGCCAGGAACTCCTCTGCTGCTTGTCTGTCTCACGATATCCAATTGGTAGCCGGCATCTCGCCCTTAAACCAGTTCAGTTTCCGCCAAGTTTCTTGGGTCAATACACCATATTTTAAATTGGAGCAAAAACTCTTCCAACCTTCTCGTTTGGCCTTTCTAATGGTATCTCGTGCTTCAGCAGGTGTTTTCTTGAGTTCTATCAAATTATCCTGAGTGGCGGTGTGCAAATATGTTTTGGTAGACAAGCGCCGCCTGGCAACAGCTCGCGAGCAGTCGCTGTTCCACCAAGGTTTTCCATTGAGCTCTCTTCTAGGGTAAGCTTTAACCTCTGGTATAACCTCTTCTGTATGCTCCTCTTGTTATCAGTCACCATTTTTGCCTTGTCCTCTTCTTGTCGCTTCCGTTCGGGGCATTTCCTATCGTTGGCTTTGTGGTTACCTCCACAGTTTCCGCATTTTTTGAACTCATTTGAGCAGCTGGATATGTTGTGTTCTTCACCAAACTTCATACATCTTTCTTTTCCTTTACAGAATTTCGCTGTATGACCATTTCTATAGCATTTAAAGCACTGCGTTACCGGAAATATGAAGGGAGTCACCTTGAATCTCAAGTAGAAAATTTCGATTTCCTCTGGCAAGAGTTGGCTATCAAAGGTTATGAGCACGGTCTACAGGGGTAGTGTTTCCACCTTGCCGTCCTTGAATACTTTCTTGCTAAATCGCAGTAAATCGATAATTGGTGCCGACGAAACAGCGTTAAATCATTAATTCTTCTTCTGCTAGGTCTGTAGGCACAAATTTGATAATCCCTTTTCGTTCTACTCTGTTAACCGGTATATAAGCTTGCAGATCCAAAGATTGAAGAAACTTCTTGATTTCAACGAAGCCGTCAGCAGTGCTGGCATTCAGAAATTCCATAGCTGATTGAGTCGTTTCTGCCCAGTGACCTTGTTATACAAAATTTTAAGCAGCTGAATTGGGTGAAGAGAAGAACTGTCTGATGCTTTCTCTATTATAAGCACATATGGCCCCTCTGCATGGTCATTATAAAGCCTCTTCCGCATTGCCGGCGCGGGGGGATTCCGCTTGACTGATACTTCTCTTTCTTGGCTTGCCTGACTAGTTGTCAGATGGTTACCTAAGGTGTTCAACTGATGGCCTCCATCTTCTGGGAGTTGTTTGAGGTGGGGTCGCTAGGCTGCACGCTACCTCCTTACCTCTGCTAAGAATCGACTCGGTGATCATCGGTTCTTCACCTTTCTCTTTCGTGACGATTCTCCTGTCTGCAGCTTTACGTTTCTTCCTCAGATTGTACTTTCCTTCTTCATCGGTGTCGTTTTGGTTTGTCTCCATTGTCTTCCACGCTATCTCCATCATCTCTTGGTCACTTTGGTACACGGTAGAAGCCTCTTCTTTTCTCTGGTTGATTCCATCACTTGCTCTCACCCTCCAGCAGAAGGGTCCGATGAGATGAGATTAGCCAAGGATGTATTAACAAAGTTAGGTTGTCTTCTCTATATGTAAATTACTATAACTGTCCACTGATTCACCAAAAGTTCTGTGAATAATACACGACCGCAGTTAGCACTGTTTATAGTCGCCGGGAGATGAGTCCACTTCGCTGCCACTCACACTCGCGCAGGTAAACACGTCTCACTTCCTCACTCTATCACACCGGTTACATCCTTACTCGTCGGCTGCAAGCAGCAAACTGAGCATTGAAATATTCCGTTGCATACAAATACTATCTACAGTACGGATATTTAACGGGGCAGATGGCGCAGTGAGCAAACTTTATGCCTCATAAGCTCGTCGTCGCTGGATCGAATTTCGCTGCGGGCAACAATTTTAATTTCAAATGCGTTTAGTTTCAACAATTATGCATGCAATAAGTTTTTTAAATGCCGTTTGTTGTTAAAAAAACAAAAACAAAAAACGGACGCTTTTGAAATTCATAATGTTGTTAGCAAAGAAAGTTATATTTCAATAATAGAAATATTTGCTGCGGCAGGTATGGATTACAAATATCGTAACTCTACAGTTACAGTTGAAGGACAGATGTTTATTCAAGCACCAGGGGAGAGTCGAAACGAGACGCCGTCAGTTTTTTCACAGCAAAAGGATCGAAAAAACTTATTATTGGCATAATTGTTGAAACAGATTGCCGGGAATTATCTGCATACATATTTGAATAAACAAATAAATGAAAAATAGTTGCCCCGATTTTATCGACAACTTCGAAGAAGTGCATGTTAATGCTCTGCCACATTATACCTCTGGCCACGAGCTTTTATTACACGTAGTATAAACTGAACTTGAATATTACAATTGGCGGCCTCCCATTCTTAGCCTGGTGTTATGGGTGGGGTGGATGGTTCTTTTCCTCTTTACCTACTGCGAAGTAGACCTACAGTTTAACGTGAAATCCGAACCACGGAGGCGTCACACTACACACAGGAAGCTCTGCCAGATGTGAAGGTCGTGTTAAGTGCCTATAAAAATACACGTCGAGACTTGTATTTGAACCACGTACCTTCTCTTCTCCAGACACCTTAGTTACACTGAACTACCAAGCCGCTTATATGGCATTTATTATTTCACAAAATGTAACAGTCGTATGAGATGTTACAATGCAGACAATTCAATGCCAATATTTTCACGTCTCAGCTGTTGTAATTCTATTGCGACAAATAAATTGACAAAATTGGTGCAGTGAGGGATAAGCCATTCGAAGTTGTTTTATTAAAGATTAGCACGATACGGTATCTGCAGTCGCTGCTCTTGTTATTTGTTTGCAAGGCATTATTTAAAATCGTATGTCGGTTACGCCAAATTCGGAATATGGTTTGTTATTTCTTGCAGCAGCAATATTTCCATTAGCGCCTGCCAGTCGACAGGACGCATTCGCCAAGTCGTAAAAACTGAACCTGGCAGCCAGATAAGCTAGTCGGATCTCTGCGTGAAAGAATTTTTTTAGTCAATATCTGGTCAGCAGGGTAGAAGAGATAATGGTACAGAATTCCTAATCACCATATTGTGTACCAATGGCCTTATCTGATTCCGAATCCTCTCGACAAGGCGTGATGGCACACTGGATCCTTCGGGATTCATCCACAATACTACGCTCCAACTGCAAACACAAGATCTCAACATTTCCCTTCATTCCTCATTATGCACAACACACTGAAGCTACACTCATCTACTAATATATAACAACAACACTACGTGTACTGCCGAAAAAAACATAGAAACAGCTCAGGTTCAAAAATTTTACACGAAATTTATAGAGGGATGACGTTCTTCATAGTAACTGCCCGTGTACGGAACGGGGAATGTATTTTACTCTTTATGACTTTTGTTTTGCTAAAATATAACATTCTTACAATCCTTCCTACCTGAACCTACTGAGGCACTGAAATACTTCCGAAAAGTTGACTGAAATGTTACTGACGTTAGCTCGAGCTGTGCCCAGCAGTTTAACATTAAATAGCGTGTACAACCTATTGTGTTCGCAGCAGAATTGAGAGCAAGCGTGGGGGGTGAGTGGTAACGCTCTAGTCTTGAATTCTGGAGGACGCAGGTTCGAATCACCGTCCGGCCATCCAGATTTCGGTTTTCCAGGGTTCCACAAAATCACTCCAGGCGACTACTGAAGCGGGACGGTGTACCGCTGTACTAAAATGGTAATTAATTATTATTTTAAATTTACCAAAATGCAAATGATTATTTTATTGTGGATTGAAAATGGTTCTCAAAATGATTTATTGATCACTAATAAGAATGAAAAAGTCATAACCCAACAATATATTCTTTGAATGAAGGCCAGCAGACATAAGGTTATTTAAAATTAATAATGATAAACAATCAAAAAATTATTCACAAACAACACCTTTGCCCTACATTAATGGCCATTGAAATTAAATAATACAAGACAACAAAATATCCGTTCAGATTTTCATATACATACTAACAGTTTTCGGCAGGACACGTAATGAGATTATTTGTTAAAAGCTAATGTCCTTCCTTTCAATCACAGAAACTATTGAATTCAATTTATAAAATGCCACGGCTAATCTCTCAGTTTATATATCGGAGAGTGAGAATTCTTATCGTGCGGACTTCTCCGCTCAGAGCGTTATGTTGGGTAACTACGGAGGTTTAAAGTGCAAACACAATAATTTTAACTGGTGCAATGTTTGTATTTTTACCGTCTGTCCGGCATTGACGTAGTCAGCAAACTCCGACCCCACACTGAATTTATCTGTCACCTTGTGACTCAAAATGAAGACACAACCGATCGTATGATATGCTGTCGCCTTTCTGGGTCGTTCTTGTGCAGAAGCACAAGTGAACAGGAATCAGTGAGACCCAAAAATACCACGAGAAGCATCTCGCACCACCTTTTAAAACCTCGGCATCTTGCTCCGTCTCCTTGGGCGATTTTCTCTGGTCCTACCGTCGATGTAGAAGTTCCTGCCTTCCCTCCTCATTGGCGGACATGAAACAACATTATACAAAAAATTAAAATAAAAAAATAAGAACTATTCTATAAACTAAAATGCTATTGGCAAAACATTCGCCCCTCAAAGCACTCTCAGGTTTAACACATCATTCCTTTGACGGGGTTGGAAGATTTGTTCGGAAACTGTCGTATTTCTTTCGTGTCCACTCGGTTTTACTAGTTTCACGCAGTGAGCACTCGTAGAATCTCTAATTTGGCGTGTCTTGACGTTATCACGAATCTGCAATTGGTCACGCGATATATATCTCACCCGTCAAGGCTGTCGATGCACAGAACTGCGGCCGACGCCATACTAAGCAGTGAAAGGTCGTAAATCTGCCTTTTCAAACTGGCACGTCTTATTGTGTTTCGTCTTTCTTCCAGCCTGAATGGAGAATTCGCCGAAATAGACTTGAATTCGCTGACCTCTGTCCTGGAGAGAGTCCTTCCAGTAACTTGGAATTTTCCCTAAGCCAACGTAATGCGTGCCCTGTTGTGTTGCCCAGATACCTCATTTTAATGTGGTTTTATGTCACACCACACTACCGGTCCTTGTCCCCAGTCCTTTCTCGCCTCTAACGACCTCAACGTCGACGATATGTAAAGCCATGAGGAAAAAACAGTATTATTGGATAACCAAAATTCCTTCGTGAAATAAAGAACAAAATTTCTTCAGCTTTTGTGTTAATACCATTGTGAAAAATAATTTCCATTTATCACTATACCGTCTGGATCGTGCGTGATAATATGACTGTTAATTTTTCTTTAGCTTAGAAATATTTTGTTACACAAATTTTCTGGTTGAATGTTTTTCGTTTCACTTCCACCAATAGAAGGAGAGAATGGTTGAGAAAGGCTGCGAAATGTCTGGAATAAACCTTAAGTATATGTAATGAAGTTGATTACTCTCTATTCTGAATACTTTTATCTTAAAAATAATTAAATATATAGTTTTCATTGCAGATTACCTGTTCCAACCCCTTACGACATCCCCAAAGTTTACAGATACTTGGCTTTTATTTTAAATTATTTACACTAATTCTTGATATTAGTAATATACGTCTCAATATCCAATACAGATATGAACTGAATTGCAGAGATGGTAACAATACTAATAACAATAAGAAAAAATTCCATGGATTTAACTGAGTATTGTTTATCTTTTCCGTCACAAGACGCTCATAGCAAATCAACAGGATACTTGTCAACCAATATTTATTTTTTATTTTCGCTTCCAGTAACATTTCCCTATGGGTTCATTCATATATATATGCTATTTCAAAATGAATGTGTCAAGTCAATGGCGGCAGAGTTTGTGACCACCGAATCGTCGTGTTGGACTAACTCGACAAGTTACCCAAGAAAATTCTATTCAGTTTCAAGGCCGAGAAAACCTCCAATCCTATTTAAAAATGTTCCCTAATATACTGTAGTCTTTTAAGCTTTCATGGGGGTAAGGAGATTAGTGTTTCTGTTAAGACATTAAACCAGATAATACAAAGTCAATTTGTGTAATATATTACATTTATGCCAGCTAGAAACAACATATTAATTCTCACGTGTATTTGATCAATGAAGTAGGCTACAAAACTTCAATGATATTGCTCCAAAAATTCGCAATGAAACCAGGAACTCACTAATTTCAAAACGCAGTTAGTTCATATGTAGTGGTGATGATTATAAATTGTAACTTTAAATTGTTAGGGAAATATCCTTAATATCAGTATTTCATCTTATTTTGTATTAGATATTGGCGATAAGCACCCTCTGCCACCATGAGTTTTGTGTGAATTACAGAGTATATGTGTAGATCTGTGAATAAAACCTTCATAATTCCACGATTAAAAAACAAAAGCTCTAATTGAGAATCAATTATTCCAAACAAGGGTTTTAATGCTACTGACTGGCACTTTGTTCTAAGCAAAAGTTATTAGTCTCATTAATGTCAGTTTTAGTTTTGTAAGATTTGAAAAAAAACCGAAAAACTTACATAAACACTATTATTACATTAATACATGTTCCACTAAAACCAAACAGTTGGAGATGTTCTTTTCTTCACTGTGTAAAGCGCTTAGCCTGCTTGCGAATCAAACCCTTGACTCCCAGCCCTCTTCTACTGTGGCTTGGCGCCAAGTCAAGCGTAATTTTAGACGAAGCAATTCCACCTGTGGCCTTAACTTTGAAAAGCACACTGCGAAATTGACTTACTCAGAGAAATTAATCCAGAGCTATTTAACACTTTTTCCACCTGAGTGGGAAGCGAGGCAACTAATGTACTAATTCATTTCTCGTTTACTTTTATACCGCAGTAAATCAAAATGATTTACTGAAAAACCACTTCCAGTTTAGCGAACAAAATTCAAATGTTTCTTCTTCCCCATCTGGGGCCATTGTATTCAAAACTTCATCTTGCGGGCTCCAGGAGGTTAGGGCCAACGCCTGACGTCAATAGTTCGAACCCGGCCTAAGCCATACGTGGTTTTAAATAAGTGTTGTGCTTATCTAGCGTCATCTTAATCTCTTCATACTAACCTCGTTCGAAGAGCTTAAAACAGTTTATAAAACAACGAAAACACCAAAAACTGGGTGAGTGGCTGTAAGCCAAATGCCACTAAAAATATGTTTTCGTTCACGAACGTGTCTTCTGCATTTAGCCATAGTAGTATATGAACCTCATAGATTCAACATGAATTAATTACCCCGAATTGCTTCATTTTAAAATCCTTGTTCTTATGCAGTTTCCAAGCTCTCAATATATTATTTATTTATTTATCGTATGGCAATTTAGACACTTTTAAGATACATCGGATAAAATATACATATTTTACAAGATTACAGACATACATCTAGTTTATTAAATATGGTCTATCGATTCCTGAGTTGCCACAGGATCACCATTGAAAGACCTTATTGGACATTCTTCAACAATATGACCAATAGTCTGAATCTCTCCGCATTCGCATAAGGGGGATGGTTGCTGGCCCTACTTGTGCAGGGAGTGTGCGCATCTGCCGTGCTGAGTTCTGATCCTGTTGAATGTTGACCAAGTTTTACGTGGTAAGTCAAAATCTGGTGGCTTTTGTATACTACTAGGTATGATGTTATTTTGGTGTACAGTCCACTCCTGGATCCAAGCTTTGATGATGTTGAAATGTTCATGTGTAGCATCCCTAACCGATTTCATTGGCGGTTTTCTAGAGCGAAGTCTGTTGATGTTGGCATATGTTGTCTAGTCAGAACATTCTTTTTCAATTTGCTGTCAGTATTATTAAGAACGATTTATTTAAACAGTAGTGATAGATAGGCCACATTTCCTATGAAGTTTCTTTCTTTTTAGATGAGAGACCAACAGTTATATGAAAATACTGAAACATGTAACTGATGAGTAACTATTAGAACCGTAACCAACAGTAAACTGGCAAGTTTCATCTTGTGTCTGTGGCAAATTATTCAAATACCAAATGCTTATCACCAAAAGATCTAAAAAAAATCGCAGGATTAAATACTTGTAGCTATTGTTCAACCGAGACTTAATATGGCACTTGCTTCCATATCTGGTGACTGTTAAATTTCATTTCTTAATATAGATACTGGTTCATTCCTACCTCTGACTCTAATAATTCTTATTAATTTACCAATCGAACTTATCACTAAAATTTATTGCATTCACTGGAAGATTACTTATTGACCACAAGGTAAAAAAGCAAGAACATTTACAATAAAAAATTGAGTGGATTGATGAACAATACAATTCAAATCATATTATGTTCTGTTTGAGCAAATCGGATACAACGATTGACACTAGAAACTTAAAAACTGTGACACGGATGCAATTAAATAAGTACACAGGAATATTCAGAACGCCTGCAGTTTTTAATACTAATGACTTGGGGAGCGTCCATTAATTACGTGGCTCTATTTCGATCTCCTGTGAACCCTCCTTCCTCCCCACGTTGCCTGACATGGCTTTTGCCTCTACATCATCCCCCACCCTACGTGGTACGTAGCTTTCCCCCCTCCCTTATTGATTACAGAATAAATTTTGTGCTGTTTTCTCTTGTCAGACTATGGTAAATTACATGCAGAGATAATTAACTGATGGAAATATTCACATTCTGCTGTGTGTTCTGTACTTTATTTTAATTATGACAAATAATATGAATGAAAAGTTACGTAGCTTGGCTCGGAATCTCTCTTCCCCTCGTAGACCAGCTTATCTTAATACACAACCGCTCCCCCCCCCTTTTCTAGACCACGTAGTTTATGGAAGCTCCCTTATATTAGACTAATCAGATTCATTGTTACACCACATTTATAAAATCATCCAGCGAAAGTGAACATTGAATCCTTTTCCAGAGACCTAAAGAAAGAAAATGCATTACATCCTTATGCAGAGCAGGCTTCCAATCCAGGGAGTAATAGCTATGGATCAACACTGAGGGCTCCTATTGTAGTTGCAGTGAATTAACTACATTCGAGTAACGGTATTTTTGATTGTGTTGTATCTTTCCCCAAGTTTTTTTTTTTAATGGCATTCGGCTACTGGGCCATATAGCCAGCTCAATGTGATTTGTTGCTATCAAGTATTGACACAAGGACACAAGGACACAAGGACACTACAACACGGACAAGACATTCACAGACACAACACTAAACACCCATGCCCTCGGCCGGACTCGAACCGGCGACCTTCGGTACGCGGAGCTAGCACTCTAGCCCCTACGCTACCAAGGCCGGCTCTTTCCCCAAGTTGGTGTTATCAGCCCTAATTACGTGAATTTGAATTTCCGTTTGGAACCTCTCTGCCTTATAGAGAAATATACATGATTTCACAGGATAATACCCTTCAACGGGCACGGGTTATTGGTCTAGTAGAACCCTGCTCTTCGCGCCAACACGTTTCGCTCTGGTGATGGTTAACGCTCTGGCCTCGCATTCGGGAGGACGCCGGTTCGAATCCCCTTCTGGGCATCCAGATTTGGGTTTCACTCCAGGCGAATGCCGGGATGCATCCTTTAAAAGGCCATGGCCGAATTCCTTCAATTTCCTTGTCCCCAATCCCATCCCGCCTCTAATGACCTCGACGTCGGCGAGGCGTAAAGCCGCCACTATGGTGGCTCAGTGGTTAAGGTCTTATTGGATGCCCAAAGGTCCCCGGTTCGAATCCCTGTCTCGGCGGGGATTTTCATAGGCCCTTAACCAGACCATCACCTCTGGCACAGCTTGCTGTGTAATTTAAAGTACGCCAGAAAGCTTACTTTGTTCGGATGACACGTTAAACTGTAGGTCTCCTATGCCCGGTAAGACTGTCGGGTTAGGTTAAGGCGGTATGACAGGGGCAGAATGCGCAGCCAGTAGAAATCCTGTCGTCAGGTCATTACGATCCCACGGAATTATTATTATTATCTGTTTAATTCTACTCTTATAGTTCCTAATTATAATTCTTCACACTTTTATTACGTCTATTTATCTCGTTGCACCATAATATCTAAGTAATGTTCATGATATCCATATGTCCTTTGTATCCTGTATATAGACAGAATTTTGTCAAACTATACATGAGATACCCGGTGCTGAGCTATGCTATAACTATAATGTAAAGGTATTTAAATTTTAAAAAATCTAACGCATTGTTTAGACCAATGCTAGAGATGTAACTGTTTTGGACACGTTAAACAAACAGAATAACACATTAACCCAGAAATTTCCAAGGTTTGCTAACATATGGCGAAATTTACTTCCCTCGTTTAAATCAAATTGCCCTCAATGAACGTAGAGACGTACAGCAAAAGAAATAAAATTACTATGGTAAAGCAATTTCCTTAAGACCTCATTCATAATCTTAAGTCTAGAAGTTTTGTTTTCGCCTTTGCTGAATTCACTTCTATAGTTCACCACTTTATTTTCTAACCACTAAGCCTTTCTTTTCCAAGTGCAATACTTCGTCACTTCCAGTGGTTCACAATCAATTTTCCCGAGTACTACTTCAAGAAAGAACTCAGATTCGCTTACCCCTAATAACTCAAATGATAATTAAATAAATTCGTTCATCCCAATCGAATCCTTCGCACGACCACAACCGTACAGTAATGTAATTCACACACAAGCAGTTCGTTTAAAAACATATTTTGTCTATGGTAATGTTTGCGTAATTTTTTTATTATTATTATCGTAGTGATTAATTTAACCAGGAGATTACAGCGCATACCTATTGAAGCAACCTCACGTACCCCTGCGGGTACGCTAGGAACTGCTATTACTATTACTATTACTCCGCGATTCACTAAATGTGTGTGGCGGAGGGTGCATTGCACCTATCCGGAATGGTAATGGGTTGGAAGGGATAGACAGGATGTGGCAGGAGGTGCCAGCATTCGCCTGGAGTGATCTGGGGAAACCATGGAAAACCCAGATCAGGATGGCCATGGTGATTGCGGAACTGGAACATCATCCCAGCCATTCTGGCGGGTCCGAATTTTTAGTCTGGACTGATAATAAATTATATGGATTACTGTATTATTATGTAGTAAATCCTAAATGTTTAAGAAATGGTGAAATACTCCTTTTTCCAACTCGTACCCTACAACAAGCTTACGCGATTTACGACTATGTGTTTATATTTATTTAGAAGTTTTATTTTACGTTTTCTGGGTCGATTTCAAAGCGTAAGTACATCTTCCCATTTTTGTTTGCAAATAAACATTCTTGTAGATCATTATCCTTTTCTTCATGTACTGTATAATAGGCTTCACACTGTAGTAGTTTTATTGTGTTTTCGTGGTTAATTGGGTTTTCTCTTAATTCTCTAAACTTTTTGATAGTTTATTAAATTTTCTACTCGCGTACGTTGGGACCTTTTTTTTTAAATTTGTGATGTGACTTGTAGTTCTTGGCACGTTATTTCTGGTGCTGTATGGTTGTATATCTGATTTGACGGTAACGTTTTTCCTTTTTAACAAAAATAATCAACAGTTTAAGAGTTATGCTTAGTCGTGACATTCATTTGCTGACGCCAGTGTAGGCACCATCAGTATTCGCCGACCAGTTACAAACGCACAAAAAACATAAAAGCACATAAAATATTTGATAATGAAAAAAAAATACTTGAAATAAAATAAAATAAAAACAACCAACATAAATGCGTTATTGTCTCTTAGTTTAGGATTAGTTTCAAGTCCTTACCATAATTTCTAAGTGACATTATTTTTATCTTAGTTGACGGGTATAGCAGTTTTAAACAATTTGAAGGAGTGTTGATGATTACGATTACTATATCTGGTACATAGGTGTCAATGGCTACCATATGGAGATTTTTTCTGAATTAAAGATGACGGCTGGGTGAAACCTATTGCCAACCCATTCGGGTATATCCTTGCGATTGCGACAGAAAAAACGCATAACTTCCCTTCTGACGGACGAATCACTACATAAAATGTCGTTGCTAGTATACCCTCACTTCATATTTACTTTACAGAGAGATATTATTTAACCAAAGACTTTGGTGTACAATCTGGTGAATAAGAATTGTGCATCAACTCCTCTCCTATAGTGCTGGCCATGTATAGGTGGTAAAAATTTCTTCCACTATAGCGTGTTCAGTTAACAGAGGCAGCTCAATGTCACTCTATTCTATCCCAACTCTGCTGCCCTTTCGCTAGATGCTAAGGGGAAAGAGTTCCCGCTGACAAATTTGCTTCTCGCATACTGGAGCGCAGCGGTCTTCTCTGAGGTGTAGCCAAGAGAAAAAAGGAGGGGGGCGTGGTGAGATGAGGAGGGGAACATGTCCTTGAGCCGCCAGTTGAGGGTAAACCAGCTACGCCAGAGCCAGGCATCACACACCATCATGACGCCGCAAAAAGCCAAGAGATTGGAGGTAGATGGAGGAGCACTACACCGTAAATATGTTTTATTTTTTTTGTAAGGAATATCTTTGATATCGAAGATCTCTGCTTGTGAATATTTAACGTATTTTCTTAGTTCTGCGGGAGTAGAAGTATTTTGTACTAATTCGAATGCAAAAAAACCAACAGTGTGGTCGGGTGGGTTAAAGCGACTCCTTACTGGACCATGAAGATACGAGCCTCTGGCATGACGTACCAGTCATAAAGGTTTAAAAAAAGTGAAAACTTCTATACGCAGCGGGCGTATGATAAGCGCGTTGTAATTTTTGGAAGGGTAGATTTCGCGTCACCAACATGCTGTATTGGCAGTATAGCTGTAGCTATATGTATGACTTGTTGCGCTTGGACAGCAGTGAAAGTATTTTTTCAAATGATCTTTATAAAAACCCACAGTTTTTATCCGATTTTGATAGTACTTAGCACGCGTGCACTACGAATCAAGGAGGGCTAGTAGCTCAGCGGTTAAGGCGCTTACTTCCGAAAATTTCTCTCTCTGGTTACGGGTTCAAATCGCTTGGTAAACAGGATTTATTAAGAGTTTATTTGATTATTTAAGCTACGCCGGGACGTTCCGTGATTTGATTCCACGTTAAACTGTAGGTTCCTGAGAAAAATAATTCTGCCTCTTTGACGTCACCTACATGCTAATGTTAACTGTATATCTGTAGCTATAAGTATGAAGTGTTGCGCTTGGACAGCGGTCTGTTGGTCTCAATTGATTAAAGCGCATGATTGGGGAATGGAAGGTCCTAGGTTCGAATCCCGGCCTCGGCTCTAATTGGTGAAGTGAAAACTTCTTCTATAGGCGCGCTGGACCTTTTGGATGGGGGTAAATCTATGAGTTCGCGTCACCGACATGCTATGACGTGTTGGGAGTATGATATGCTCGTTGGACGCTTTTTTGATTGATAAAATCTTATGAGTTCACGCACCGACATGATAATGTTAACAGTATATCTGTACCGAGAATGATGGGTGGGTGGTTAACGTTCTGGCCTTGCATTCGGGAGGACGCCCGTTCGAATCCCCGTCCAGATTTCGGTTTTCCATGGTTTCCCCAAAATACTCCAGTCGAATGCCGGGATGCTTCCTTCAAAAAGGCCATGGCCGATTTCCTTCCCGTTCCTTGTCCCCATTCGCATCCCGCCTCTAATGACCTCGACGTCGACGAGGCGTAAAGCCATAAGTAGAAAAAGGTATACCTGTAAGCTATAAAGTATGACGTGTTGCGCGTATGATATTCATAGTTTTGAGTCCCCAATGACTGCCAAGTTGTTTTTTTTAAATATTATTATTGCTTTAGGCCTCGTCTCTGTCGAGCCAATAGAGGCGGGAGAGAACTGGGGACAATGAACGGGAAGGAATTCTGATATCACCTTTCTGAAGGAACCATTCTAAGTATTTATCTGAAGTTATATCGGGAAACACGGAAAACAGAAATCATTATGGATTTATACCCCTCTCCCCCGGAATGCAACATACGTGATTTACAGCTCACCTATCGGGCTCGGTTGGTCGAACTTATTACGGCTTTTAGTCGGTTATCCGTAATCACCTATGTGATCGCTGGGACTGCCACGAAATTCCGCCTCACAAGCTAAATCTATCATACAGAACACATATTATACGTTTCACAGACAGATGGGACAGTTAAGTTCCTAGCCAGAATAACCTTAACGGTAAAGACAGACGACGTGGGCATTAAAAACGCTGTCACCAAACGGCCGGAACTCGCTACGGAATTTTCTGTCCAGAAATGTAACTTTCCAGCTATCGTGGTGTGTCTTTCATCAAACGACTGTTGTTTGTTGACCAGCTGTCGCATATATATTTAGGGAGTCGCACCCGTAACTGTCAGCTGTAATGTTGCGGATGTTTTTATGTCCTGCCCGAGTCATCAGATGGAAAAAAGGGGAGGGGGATTGTAGCGTGTTTCCGTAAACATGACCAAATATAGGCAAGCCGAAGCCCACTGCAAGTGTTCTTGGGTATTTTATTTTTCAGTTTCTGAAGCTTTCCGGAATATCCTGGTCCACCACATGTTCTGCAGAACCAAAATGTTGGTTTCATTAAATGAAATTAAACTTCCCGTGTCTTCTGAACGTTATGCTGCAGCTGACTGAGTAAAATCGCTGTTTTCCTTTTCTTTTTTAAAAAAAATCTAGAACGTACATTTAATCTTTCCTGCACTGTGCTTTTTGTATGTCGTATGTCTCCCTTGCCACAACAGCAATATAATTTATACAGGTCACATTTTAAGTAGTTTGAGGTGAAGAACAGACAAATATTTTCAGATAAAAATAATGCGAATGGGATTACATCAAGGGAGCAAAAATTTAAGAAATTCAAGTTTACTTCTGGGTGGTAACAGATGACACAAATTTAGATCGCATGTACGATAATAGAAGAAATTTTCATCATTCAGGACTTCGCCAGCAGGGTAGGAAATGTGCTGCTGCATAATTCATAGTTTCGAAGTCTCTCTTAACAGATAATAGCGCTTTTGCTTTTTCTATCTGCAGTGATCTTCTTAGCCTTGTAATTACACAGCATTCTTTCGTATCCTTATGAAAATTCCACTTACAAAAACTATCCAGAACTGATGTCAGTAGGTACTCCTGTTACAATCCACATGTGTTACGCTTTCTAATATTTCTTCCAGTTAGTTTGTAACTATACCATACAAAGCACCGGTTTCAATTTCAGTTTCTAAATATTCATAATAGTTTATAATGTTCTGAGAATTTCTCAATCTCTGTAACTGAACTTGCCCAGCTCTATTTGTCTTTTATTGAGTTATGCTACTGTTTTAAGCAACTGACATATCTCACTGTTCTCAGTCAGCTATTAGAAGTAATTTCGTTTCACGTTTCTTCTTCCCAGTCACTTTGATTGTGTGTGTGTGTGTGTAACCATTTTCTTTATCTATTTCAGGTGATGTTAGTTTTAAACTTATGGCATTCCTATATACTTTCCTTTTCTCTAGCACACTACAAATTGATACCTCCGGAGTATCCCATCAGTCTTTAACATCTCCTGTCGTTATACACAGTTTACATCCATTATCCGTTTATTTCAGGTGAGCCAAGCCAGAGCTGGAAAGCATAGGAGAACACTCAAGGTGCCTCCTTATATAGCACAATTTTCGGTATTACAGAATTTGAAATTAAATTCTTCTAAAAATATAAATTCGTCTGCTTTTTAACAAATTACCCACTTTTTTATAATTCAAATCTTCGGAACCGTATTTTTTAGCTTTATACAAAGAAGATGCAGCCATAACTTAGAACTTTCCTTTTTCAAATACATTTCCCATATTTGATGTACAAATACTTGCCAATTTTTGTTCTTGACCACTGCCCAACGTTATACGACATCCAATACACTTATTTTATTTCATTTTTAAATTCTACCACTAAAATATAATCAGGACATACATCCTAAAAATGACACATAAGGATAAATTCATGTTGGACTTAAATTTAATAAATATTCATGCTGTACCACTGGTAATATGGGTGCACGTGCCTACGATTAGAGTCCTCACATGTTTCCCAGGTGGAAATTTCCTCTTCAGAAAATCATATATATATAAAACCTTGCCTCAACAATTTACAATTTAGTACCATTGTACTGACGTACTGACATATGAAGTGTGGCCTGCACCCTATGTTGTTTCTACTGATTGTTTGTGAGTCATGGGAATGTACAAGGCCTATATTGGTGATGAAGCGTAGAAAGATATTAGTCTGGAAATTAACAGAGGTGTTTGGACGGGCACTAGATTTCAGGCATAAGGGTAAGGGAAAATTTTCTTTTATAGGAAAAGGTGTAAGGGATTGGAATAAATTTCCAAGAGAAGTGATGAATAATTAACCGAAAACACTAAAAGAATTTAAAGTAAAAATTGGTTGAGGGTAAATGTAGGTTGGAAGAGGAAGAGAGGAGGATGGATGTGTAGGGAGATTGCCGCCGGAGCGTGTGCTCCATCGCAACTTTTATCAATTATTATTATTGTAATCAATATTTTATCGAAAGTGAAGACAACAGTGTATAAATTGATTTTTTTATCTTTGTTTTCAGTTCGAAAGATCAAGCCGAGGAAAGTCAGGCAGCCTGTGTGGGTTGGAGGAGGTTCTCAACTGCCTGCAGCGCATAGACTTCGACGACGAACAACTGTCTCGCTTTCGTGGCATGTGCTGGTCGGAGTTCGTGCATTACTGTGAACACAAGGACAAGCCGAGCAGTGGAAGTGACGACAGTAGCTCCAGCTCCAGCCCCGCAGTCAGTCCAGAGCCACCCCCTCCACCACCCACACCCCCTCCTCAGCCTACGGCGCCGCCGCGACAACTGCGGCGTTGTCTTCAGAGGGCACAGAGTGAACGCTGCTTCGAACGTCGGCTGATGGGCGCTAAGGCCGTGTGGAAAGGTCTGGACAGAACGCTGCCCCTGCCTCTGCGGTCTAGTCCGCTGGTGTCAACGCTCAGCGAGAAGGATTTGCTGGTGTCTCCAGTGTCCACCACGAGCCGCATAGAGAGCAAGCGCAGAGAAGCAGTATGGGACCTCTTCCAGAGCGAGTGCGCTTTCCTGTACGACCACCTAATGGTCCTCAAGAACGTAAGAACTCTCACCCACAAATAATTCTGTCCTTTTTTCCCGTACATATTTCATATTAAAACTTAGACACAGTCCAGTGATCTATCTTGCCTCTTAATGCTCTTTTATGAGCAGAATAACGTATCAGCAATGTTGTGATTAGACATCTGTGTTTCAAGTTTTTAGTAGGCGTGGCATGACACCTTGGCGAAGATGCAGAGTTTTACAGATAACATATGTGGAATCAATTCCTTTACTTTACTGACCAGATTTGTTTTTAATTCGCTAGGCAGAAGTATCTTACTGAATTTAGGATATTATTCTGAATGTTCTCACAGTATGGTGCAAACCACTCTTCATTTTGCGTTTTACCAACCTGTTGTGTGTAAATTAGTTGGAACTGCTATTGTCGTAATTTTTAGACTAGCGTTGAATGAAATAAAAACTAAAAAAAAAAAGAAGACAGACCATTTTCAAAAATGAATGAACGAAGATGTTTTTTAGGGGAAAAAAAAACTCGTGAAGTTTTGTACCTTAGACGTAGGTTGACACAGATGGAATGTTTTACAGAAGTCGTAGTACATATATGAGCCATCTTTAAAAATGCAAATCTGTTTTAAAAAAAATACTGCTGATACTACAGAAACATCTGAATCAAAACTCAACCACCTCCAACTCATAATTACTTTTTCTTTTTAAAAAATCATAATACTATTCGTGTTACCATTCTCTCCATCCGTAGACGTGGGCTCGCGATAATTTTTTCTTGTTTTACATACCTCTACAGGCTTATAGAATAATGCGATAATGTTCTAATACTAACTACTGTCTTAATAACAGTATCTGGTAGCTGACAATTAAGATTGAAATCATTTTTTTTTCTTGACACAATCATTCCAACAGATCTATGTCCTGTATCTGCCAAGTGTACATGCCACGCTTCTGAAGTTGAATCTGGATTAATTAGTTGTAATAATCAATACTATATTTTATTTAATCATTAACACTTCATTACTCATAGATTGGAACCTATCTTCATCTAGGTACCCTAAGGTTCCAATAACACTGATCCTTGTTAATGGTACGTTTACTGCTTCATATTTCTGGCAGTGCATGGACTAACATGGCAATGTGTAAGAAATAGTTACACAATCGTTAATACGTTTCTGTCATATTTTAGCATTTCCTTAAAAAAATATGTTGACATGAAAACATATTAACTGTTACATATTTTAATGAAAATGTATTGATTTTCAGGTGTTTATGGAACCGTTAAAGAAAATACAGGTTGAAGGATTCGCAATGTTTGCAGAACCGGAACTGTTGTTTGGAAATCTGGATGAGTTGTGTTGCGTAAGTAACCATGAAACAAAGCTTTCATACGAACTGAGTGAAATTTTATTCAAGAATATGATCTGGTTGCTTACCACTCATGGGTGCCTCTTTCTCCGGACTAGTCAGCTGATCATACTTCTCGATTCGTATAGAACACAGAGGATATTTTTTGGTGTAATTATGTGCGTTTCTGCACCCTGCTGACTATTTAATTTCTGCTTGCAGTAACTGTTGTCATTTCAAAAAGATCAACTATGAAGATAATGAGTTGCTTTAATTGAAAAAATTGAGAGAAACATAACTAACCGTTATTGTTAAGTTTTTTGATATTTTATATATAACGTCCAACTATTGTATATTTATATAAACTCATAACTTGTTTTCTAATAATATTATTGATTTCAAGTCATTATTTAAGAAGCCTGAACCATGTAACATTTGCTACCACCCCAATTACGAAATTAATTAATTTGTAAATATTATTTAGTTAAGCGTAGTTAATTGTGAAGTAAACATTGATTTTAATAATGTATATAATGTAATTACGAAGCTCGAGAAATCCACAGATTACCAAACACATTGTCAGTGGCTAGTGTAAGAACATCTTTGAAAGATAAGATAGAAAATCTTTGGTCTGGTGTGAGAGACACAGAGAAAGAAAAGTGTAACTGCTAGCGTTCTGGCCTCGCATTCGGGAGGACGGCGGTTCGAATCCCCGTCCGGGCATCCAGATTTGGGTTTTCCATGGTTTCCCAAATCGCTCCAGACAAATGCCGGGATGCTTCCTTCAAAAGGCCATGGCCGAATTCCTTCCCATTCCTTGCCCCCCATCCTTTCCAGCCTCTAAAGACCTCGCTGTTAGAGAGACATTAAGCAGATAATAATAAATTAATGTGTGTGTGGGAAGGCGCGCTGTAGGTTTTGGACTGCGAGTGTTGCAGTAGCAATATATTAATGTATTAAATTTTCGGGAAGTGACATATTGTAATTGTGTTTTTTGAATCGAGGGTCTGTGAGCTTTATTTTGGTTATTAAAACAGTTGACAGTACAAGCTAACAACTGCGCGTTGTAATTTTCTGTAGAATTAGCGATCCGTTGATTGAGCTATTTTATGACTATAGAGTATTATAATATTTAAAGAAGTGACCTCTACACTGTTTACTTGGGTCAAAAGACGACATATTTTGGGCCACGTCGTCATAAGACCTGCAGAGTTACGAGCAAGTTAATTAGTGGAATTTGCTAGTTTTCGATTGGATAAATTTTAATTGTATGGAGGTTACAACCAGTTATAATGAAGGAAATTATTCCAACGTCACAGGAAAAGATTCGGAAAGGTAACAATCCCTCATAAGGCTTTTTGTCACTTCCAAGAACCTGATTTTTACCTGGCACACTCCAGAAATGATTAATACCACTACGATAATTATTGAAGAACATGTTCATAATAGTACTATTATTCTTCCACAACTAGCTGAGAGTAATGGGAAAACAAATCTCTTTATAACATGTCACTTATGTAGCACGTAACGTGCACGAGGTTAAAAGATCTAACAACCTAGTAGAATAATGTCTTAAATTAAGGGGATAAGAGAGTATGTTCTATTTTGTTGAAAATAAATCTTCAATCGTGTTAATAATGAATGACGCATCCGTAAATCAGTGCATGATTTTTTATATTGGTTGTCGACAACAGGATCATTAGAGCCGGAAATGGATCGTTGATAATAAAAATAAAAGAAAAAAAAACGTCATGTTTATTAGCCTAAGAAACCATCCTGGCATTCAAATGGATTGATATCGGGAAACTATGGAATAACGAAATCTTAACCCGTTTCTACGAGAATTCCCCGGTACCCAACCCGGCTCGTCTGCAATTAAGACAAGTTCAGTTGCAGTTTAGGAGCTTTTTCCCAAACCGCTGTGATAATGCATATTGTGGCAATCCAGGGTCTGTTACTTGAAGAATGTTGTTTCATTAGAAAATAGAATATTAATTAAAACACCTTATAGTTTCGGTAGTTTTAACGTGGCTTTGCATTATTCGGAAGGATATAACTTACAGAAGTGCGGTGCCAAACAATCCTTTATGGTAGCTGAAATGTTTCTGTCTGAACTTATCCTGACACAGAAGCAGAAATAATGGATGAGTAATCCACAGAGAACGTTTCGATAGGATAGTTAAATTTAATGTATTATTTTCCTTAGTAGACTATAATAACCTACTTGAGCGCGACAAGCTGGTGTTCCTCCGATTGATTCTAAGGTCATAATTGCGGCACTGGCCTCGCATTGCATGGGCCGCCGGTTTGAGTCCGGCCTCGGGCATGGGTGGTTTTAATTAAGTGTTGTGTTCGTCTTGTGTTGTCCTCACTATATTGTCCACAATATCATAGTGAATTCTGATACAGCAGTTGCAACGTAAATAAATTGGAGCTGGTCAAATGGTCGAAAAGACCGAAAGCCATAATATGTATATATATAAAAATTGCGGCATTCGAATTCATTCCCCACCCCTCTATCCTATCCTGATCCTCCATATATCACACACACAACATGCTATACATAACACTGTCACTGAAAATCACAGGATCAAGACGCCTCACGTGTATGGATCCAAGGTTAACTGAACCTTGTATACCATAGCTATAAGAAAATATTTGACCTAAAGTTGTTACGGTAATTAGATTCTAGATTGTTTAAAAATTCGAAAGAAACTACCAAAACTAAGATTTCACGTTCATTAAAATTCGAAATTAAGTACGTCTGAGGATGTGGTGGGTGCCTTAGTGGGCAAACTACGTTGCAATTATCTTTCATACCTTTATGATTAATAATTGTGGATTTTTAATTTTAATTTTTATGAAGGAGTGAAAATTTATTAATTTTGCAAGAATCTCAACGTTAGTTGGAATTTAGGAAAAATTGTCACAATATGACATTTATTTTCTTATCACTGGCGATTACAAGTCTGAGCGAATTTACCGTTATCATTAACACAAATTGGCAAAATCATAAAAGCAACGCTCAGAGGTACAATTAGCCGTCATGAGCAAGCAAACAATTGTATATTTACTTTTAAATATATCTCAGAATCAAAATGAAAGAAATAATGACAATTGGAAACAGTGAAAAATACGAGTTATGACGACCTCAGACAAAGGTATCATAATACTGTGACTTTACAGTAAGAAAAGAAGATCATGGGCGCCACGAATGAACAATATATATCATTCGAAAATAACTAGTTCTGGCAAATTATGCCGCTAGCTCAGGGGTTTTTACAATTACAAAGTGAGAACATGGATCTATCCTCTCAAAGTCGTTTAAGGGTTCTGTTTCACGGAATGCACAATCAGATGGCTTGGTCGTAATAAGTTACCATTGTAGTTCTGCGTCTGATGTCTGCGGTGACCGGAGATGACCCACGGTATGTGAGATTATCTCACACGGCTTCTACAGACACTTCCTGTCTGTTAATGCGCATCATCGCATTCCTGGCGGTGTCGCCGTGATAAGCCTGCTCCAGCCAACCGACAGCTAGAAATCGTACAACGGCAGTTGGCGAGAGAAGCCAACTTTCCAAGTCCACCTCAGACTAGACTCGCATAGCATGGACTCGAAGATGGAATTGAAGCTCGTCGCTCTTCTCTCTTGCGAAGAAACTTCTCGCTCCGCCCCTTGTAGTCTTGAAGCTCACATATAACAGAAATTCCCAGGATTTTAAGTTATACGCTCATTTGGATTGGATCTTCAGGTCGGTACCTAATGTCACGTGACATATCGATGAGATTTGCCCAGCGTATCTAACAGAGGTCGGACATATTCGGCTGCGTTCGGAGATGACTCTCGTGTTCGGGCGGCAGGCATTTCCCGCCCGGTGAGTGACCTTGTTGACCACCCATCCCTAGGGAGCAGAGTGTGTGGTCCGGCAAACCCCAAATCCGCGACTTCTTGTTGCCATGGTTCGGGAAGACCAAGATTAGCTTCAAGCCTACATAGCTCAATAATTCTTTAATATTCGCTTTACCAAGATACACTGTATGTTCACCATTTCATTACAGTCCTCACTTGGAATCTTGCTTACTTTATAAAATTACAACAAAAATCTATTTAGGTGGTCGCCCAAGATTTATGTAAATTACTCTAACATTATGACATATATAATAAAAATGCACCTTGTAACGTGGCGACAGCGCGTCATGTTACAAGGAGTAAATTTTGGAATAGATTTAATTACCAATTTCGCCATCATTGGAATTATTTCCAATTACTACCGTGTTTCAAGATAAAATGTGACAAATTTAGAATCATCACTCAAATATAAGAAAAAAGTCGTAAAATATTTTTAAAAACATTATTTAAAAAAAATACTTTGTTCAATTTAAGAGTATGTATATTTACTCTATGAATTTTAAATATTTTCACAATTTAAAAGTAATACCAACTGATATAATATTCTGAATTTTATAATAGGCATTGTGAATAACACATACCAACGTACCGTACGGTCGAGGATTGAAATTTTCGCAATTATAGTACCTTGAAGTTTGAGAGAGCGAAATCATGAGTGATTTGTGAAAAACAAGTAAATTTCTCAAACAGAGAAAATTGCTTAAGAAAGCACATTGCACAGAAAGCGACAAAATTATTTCAAATGACTTGCTTTAGTATAGAATGCGAATTGCTTACTTTAACTACTTTTCCGAATAAAACCTTCAACTAAGATTTATGAAAAATTTATTTCCGTCTTAAAACACGCCACACAGTCCAAATCACTTTAATGAACATACTGACGATAGTAGATCTACTTTATACTGTATAATAAAAGTGTAGAAAAGTTGTGTCAGTACATCGAATTTATATAAAAAAGTAATTTCAGTATACGCTTATGATAGTAGAGATGCCTAAACCGTTAGGTTTGTAATTTTTATAACGGTAAATTTTCAGATGTTTTTCTTTCTTTGTGCGCTTCTCGCAAAAACTAATCAACGAATCTAAACGAAATTTAGCACAGTGATTAGCTTATGTTATTAGATAACCACACAGAATACTTTTTAACCTAATTATGAGGGATGATCCGAAACTAAGATTATAAAACCTTCAGTGAAAGACGCACATTTTAATTCATACAACTAATACATCCAACTGATAGTACATAAAATAGCTTATTTTCGATATCGGTTTATGCACTTGTCGCTTCGTGGGATGAGTTTGATATCCCCTCATGGTAAAATCCTACCCTTGCATATTTAGCCACCTTGTCGCGAAGTGTTTCACCTCCTCGTCTGAAGTGAATCGTCGGCCTGCTAGGTGCTCCTTCAAGTGAGGAAAAAGGTGAAAGTCACTCGGGGCGAGGTCCGGGCTGCGTTCAGATCTGTTGATGCTGTGCTGGGTCGGCCACTGCGATCCGTTTTCTCTACCGGCCGTAAGCTTTCGACACCATTCTGAGACATGCTAACGGTACATTACAGTTTCTCCCTAAACCTCTACCAACTGCCGGTGAATGCTACAGAAATCGAATAACTGATGCAGATTTCTTCGCAAGACGAGTTTTCCAAACGAGTTGCCCTTTGTTTTTACCTTTATCTAGCTCTGTAGATGTAGGGTGGCTGTAACTCTGCGCAGTTGCCAACCGTCTGTCTTAGAATTACCACACACTACTCATTTCTCTATAACAGAAGACACTCCAGGAATATCGGCTTTGTAAACTTAATTCGTATTACCATGTTTCGTCCATGATACAGACAGAGAAAGCGAAAATTTTGAAATTTTTATATATCCTTTTCCCATTGTCTGGCGGCAACGTTTTCGCAGTCGAAATTTAAAGATTGGTTATATACATCATATGCGGTGATTGTGATAGATTTTGCAATTCAACTAGGGATTTTACATCACAGTTTATTATTACATAAAAACAAAATAATCTGTTCATACACACGCCTGGCAGCACTACAAATTTTGCTCGCAGAGAAGCTACATGAACAGTACTTAAGTGTTTCTGTGAGTCATCCACAAACATATACTTTCCAAGTTAGTGGTAGTTTCGGAGACAGGTAGAAGCAATCTATACTTCTATATAAAATATTGTAGAAAAGTTATTTCTGTACATGGAATTTATTTCAAGAAGATTGATTGCAATGTTTTGTGCTGATGAAAGAGATGGAAAAATCGTAAAATTTGTTATTTTTGTCTGTCCGTCCGCGCTTGACTAACGCACCAGTTTCAACAAAAATACACACAGTGATAGCTTACGTCATTAGTAACATAGTATCAAATGACAGAGATGCCAAAATCGTAAATTTTAGAATCGCTTGTCATCATTTAACATATAAGATACTTTTTGTACTGATTAGCTACATGTTTGGACCATGTTACAGAAGCAAAAGCAATAAATTTTGTGATATTTGTAAGTGTGTGCATGGATGAAGCAAAAAATCACTACGTATACACTCGTGCAGATTACTTTTGTAATATTCTCAAACCCCATTATATTGATGTTTAACCGAGATGTTTATTCATCATAAAATTCGTGCCATATTTTTAGTAAATTAATTGTGGTAATTAACAAGTCGAAGGTCTACGTGAAGTCACGTGCTCTGCTAGTACCTTAATAAAAACAGTCACGCCCAAACTGATGGAAGGTTCCTACTGAAAATAGGATGTACGTCAAAGTCACTCTCGAAATTAACTTCATGGATAGGGAAATTATTTGTTCCAAAGTCCATATCTTCTTTAGTCTTCGTCTGCTTCTTCCCCAAGGACTACGTGACGAGAGCTAGCTAGCGGAAGCAGCAAATCCGCCTATAAGTTTTGGAAAGTGTTGAGCAGAAACTAGCCGAGTGGAGTGTGGGATAACAGAGTGTAGAAAGAATTTCAGAGAAAAATCAAGCACAGGTCGAACATGAAGACTTTCCGGTTAATGATGACGAAAAGCACAAATGCAATCAACAGGGACTAGAATATGTATCTGCAGTAGTCATATTGCCAGAAATGGAAGTGGGCTAGATAGTTACGAGTGGTGATTAAAATTGTAAAAATATATCTTGCAACACAAGTCCTTATTTTCCTTTTTTTAAAATAAAAAAAAAGAAAAGAAAAAAAGATAAGTTTAGGGTTTGGTTTATCAGATGTGCAATATATACTCAATTGGTGTCGTAATTAGCACAGTGTACCTCTACCTACATGATTGAAAACAAAAGTTAAATTGGGGCCTCAGTTTGTTTTCTGTGCACTGAGCTAAGAAGAGGTTAGGAATTAGTTTTTTTAAACAAAAGGTCGTATAATGTTGGGAAAAACATTTTAATAAAGGATAAAATACATCTCTTTATCTTTGTATTCCTCGAATTTGACTATTCATAATGATTCTACCTGTTTAATTTATACCGTTATTAAAAAAAAACACAAATGCAATTTTTTAACTTAGTATTTACAACTCATCAGAAAAACACAGTACAAACAGTTAGTACTCAAACAAATGAAAACTCACTCGAGCACAAACAACTGACACAACTCAGGCATTTACTGGCTAACATAGCATAAATATTTTTGTTTTTGTTTTTTGATTGATATAAATTTTGTACAGAAATTGAGAGACTTATCTAATTGTAAGTGTACTGATAAGTTAGGGAGAAAATTCTTTTGTTGTCATGTCAGTTTATCAATGAACTTTTGTAGGATATCCGCTGAATATAATACTGTGAATTGGATGTCCTTTTGTAAGGCATAGACGGTGGGTTACGACAGGCCGTTCTTTGAGACGCCTACTGCAAAGTGAAGGTGAGGGAGAGAGTATTATGAATTTTCGCCTGAAAAGTGCTGGAGGCAATGTAATTTTGTAGGAGTTGCAGGAAGGTGGGGAGAACACAAAGGGGATAATTTAAAAATAATGCCATTATGTCACAATTTCGGGTGTTAAGAAATACTTGGTGTGTGGAATGACCGACATTTAACGACGTGCTGATATAAGATGTTAATTTAAGGGGGGGGGGGGGGTTCACACATAAAAGCCAGACGGGAAGAAGAAAAGAATTAATAAATTTTCTGTGCGGAGGATTCGGCTCTGGGAGATTTTTTCAAAGATTTTTTCAAAGATTTTTCCTGGACTGACAAAGAGAAAAGGGAAATGTACCTGTAGAAGACGGCATCGCTGAGGGTGAAGTATGTGAAAAGGAGGCATATGATGTAGAGATTATGGGAAAACAGAATCATCGCGTGTTTGAAGGCACATTCGATCTCAAGTCATGGATTGTGATGCCGTTATAACTTTGCGTAAGGTTGGCAGTTCTTGACGAGCCTAGTGGGTGAGCAGTAACGCTTGCCCTACATTGGGAGAACATGGGTTCGAATCCATGTCCAGTCATCCATATCTAGGATTTCCATGGTTTAGCAAAATCACTCCAGGTGACTGCCAGAGTCGTTCCTTCAAAAGCCATTTCCATATTACTTCCCCGTCCTTGTCCCCAGTTCCTTATCGCAGCTTAAACGCCGAGAAAGCATTACGGACAAAAAAGGGCATTTTCTGTCAATTTGGAGGCGTAAGGAAATATTTTTAATAGGAGCAGTGGAACTGTAGTTCCAAATTCAGACCATAGATAATCAATATCGGATCGATTTATAATGTGAAAAACTAAAATTCGAAATTGTTGACTGCTATTAAATTTGTAAATTGAACAGCAAAATATGGAAACATGACAATTACTTATAAAATCAGCGAAGCTAGCTGCTGTAAAGCTATCGCGCCGGAAGGATTGTTTTAGTGATGGAGGTGGCAGTGACTGCTTCTATATAGGTATTCGTAAACTATGGTTAACAAACCAAGGATTCAAAAGGGCAGGGATTCGGAAGGCATAGAGATGAAGAGCTAAGCATTTTTTTTAAAAAAATTTTGCAGTCGTGTTAGAAATATTTACGGACAGCTGGTTTTTGGTGGGTTTAGACCGGGTGGGTCGGGTGAGGGTTGCTGGACTTTCAGGATTTTGTTAAGAGAGGCTGAGATGACGCTGTTAATATGTGAAATGTTCGTCCCACGTATTGCCAAAGTCGAAGATCTCGATGATTCTCCTTACAAAGTGCGGTTTTGCTTAATGACCGTTGACGGCGGGTCACTGGAGAGCAGATATCCATGGGAATAGCGCAGAACGATTTGGGCTGTTCTGAACTAAAGAAAAATATTAAAACGGAAGTGAAGATCTCGTATAAATGGTCTGGAAGCTGAAGAATAAATCTTGAGAGGACATAATATGTCGTGTCGGTGCCAATCTCTTTGCCGGGACCGAGAGTGGTGGTGTAACGGTTAGCGTTCTGGCCTCGCATTCGGGAGGACGGCGGTTCGTATCCCCGTCCGGGCATCCAGATTTGGGTTTTCCGTGGTTTCCCAAATCACTCCAGGCAAATGCCAGGATGCTTCCTTCAAAAAGCCATGGCCGAATTCCTTCCCATTCCTTGCCCCCCATCCTTTCCCGTCTCTAAAGACCTTGCTGTTAAGAGACGTTAAGCATATATATATAAAAAAAAATCTTTGCCGGAATTCGCATGGACAGAACATGGAGTCCAAGATGCACGGGACTGGCAGAAATTTGTGGACATTATTAACTTTAATGATAGTGGCCTGGTGGCTCAGTTGTTAAGGGGTCTGACTGCAGATTGAAACGTCTGCGGTTCGAATCCTGTCTGGGAGGGGATTTTCATAGGCACTTAACCCGACCTTCATCTCTGGTATTGCTTGCTGTGTAATGTGAAGTATTCCATAACGCTTCCTTGGTTAGCATTCTAAGCTTAGCTGTAGGGCTTCTATACCTGGTAGGATTACCGGGTTAGACTAGGCAGCTACGATAGGGGTGGATTGCGCAGCCTATAAGAAACCCTGTCACCAGGTCATTATGACCACACGAATTTACTTTACTTTTATTATAATGTTTAAGAATTTCATGTCAGTGTACAGAGAAATAGTAAGGAAAAAGCCTAGATGTGCTGGAACAGATTTTGATGTAATTTGTAAATATCGAGGTAAAAGTGAGCAGATGAAAATAGAGCCGAAAATAGAAGACGACGTACCAAAGGCACTTTTGTCCCCATACTGACCCATTTATTTACCAACTGTCTTATGATATTCAGCAGTGATATAACTGTGTTCAACAATAACTAACATAAAGTCCTCAACATGTATTAATATTTATGTATTGATACATAGTTTCAGTGCCTGCTTCACAAAATTAAATTGGTACTCACAGCAAGATAATGTTCCAAATAAAAATTATCCAGCACGTATAACAAAGAAGTCCTGTTAGCCACCACATTCTATTGTTCCTTCTTGTAAAAGAAATTGTGTGGAAGTGAAAGTCTCTATGAACAAAACTAATCTACTGTCTATAGGTTTGACTGTTTTATGAGAATGACACTGTAGAAGACATGTACACAGAATAACTACATTACTTGCTGTACAGCTAATGAAACACCCATATGTGGATTTGAGTCCTCTAACAAAAATTGTGTCATGTATATTGGTAGCTTTCTTGTTGAACCAACTTGTGTACTGTTAAGTCTCGTGTCTTCCAGTATGTAAATGATATCAATTTTGTGATAATTGTTAAATCTTTATTAAATAAAACATTACAGCTGTACCTTAGTTCTTAAGTGCTGATTACACAGTCAAAAATGCAATACAACCTATGACAGAAACATGAAGTATCACTGTAAATTTAGATATCTGTAACTAAATTTTTATACTTGGCTTTTATTCATGTAGTATGAGATAAAAATAATAAATTACGAGGAAAGGGAAAATGACTCATCACTCACCAAAGTTGAAGGCAGTGATGGGTGAAGAACATATATTACGAACATAAGAATACACAATATTTCGGTTTTACACCTTATTTATGCTGAAGGAAATGAGTCATGTGGTTCGGGAGGTGTGCACATGGCGAAGTTTCCTACATGACCGAGTGCATTATCAATATGGTGGGGGGACTGAGATGTTATACAGAAATATGTATATCACAGATGGTGATAGAATTAGTAATATACCAAAAGGGTATGTTGACAAAAAACAAAAATTATGCAAATAAATATTGAATGATAAATTTTGAAAAAAAAAAAATTGTAGCTACTTAAATGACAATAACGATAATACTAATAATAATAATAATGAGTAATGCATCAAGGAAATAAATGTTATCAGTGGTTTAGGCCAGGTGGGCATCTGGTATCATAGATATTTTGGTATGCAAGTTCCTATCTCTCAATTTCTGAAGCGGCGGTGGTTTGGGGAAAACTCTGATTGCTCTCATCGTGAAACAGTCATTGATGTTATTGGGATAGTGATAGTTAGCATGTTCTGGTATTCGAAGATATAAATTGTGGGTGTGGACTGTTTGTCTGTGACCATTCATTCCAGTCGAAAGTTGTTGCGTATTCAGGCCTATATAGGAACTAGTGCAATGGTGGCAAGTTAGCTGGTATATGATGTGTGTTGTGGAGCATGTGGTATGTCCAGTGATGGGAAAGGTTTCCCCTGTAGCAGGGTTGCAATATGTAGTAGTGGGAGGATGCATTTTGAAGGTTTAGCAGTGAGGTCTATTACAAGGAAAAGATTCATCAGGTGTTTTTGGAGAGTCAGATGGAGGGTATTTGTGAACCAAGATGTTTTTGAGGTTAGGTGGTCTGCTGAAACATGTACGCGGGACAGTTGGTAGAATTTTTGGCAAGAGAGTGTGCATTTCTGGAAAGGAGCGAAGGAAGTCATTCCCCTGTTGTAGGATTCGATTGATTTATTCGAGACCAGATGAGGACTGGTTTGATTTTAGAGATGCCGGGTGGGAGTGGTTACGTGGAGGATCGGTGATCGCACGAGTTCTTCACCCGTCATTGCCTTCAACTTTAATGAGTGATGAGTCATTTTCCCGTGTAGTTTAGATTGCCTAGTGCCATTTCCCTTTTTCTTAGTTTGATTGAAATAAAAATAATGTATC
>CM061921.1:335055031-335099031 GCA_031002005.1 Vandiemenella viatica | reverse complement strand
TTTTGAAAATATAGGATTGAACTAAGAATCTAACAGTCAATCAGTATGTGTTCTATTGTGAATGATATTTAAAAGTTCAATTATCTTGCTTTGGACAAAGTTCGCAGACACTAATATTCATTTAAGGTAGGAAATTTTTTAATTCAGTGATGTAAACTTTAATTTATGATGTGTTTTTTTTTTTTAAATCTACAATAATAGTGTATAAACTGCTCAACAAAGCTCACTCCAAATGGTATTTCAATTTAAGTATGATTGCAGGAGTGAATGTCTTTCTACGGTGTTGTAATCTTGAAGAATAACCTTCAATTTTCATATGTGATTTAAAATGGCCAATTCAGCTTTCAACAATCATTCAAAAGTGTGATCTGCTACCAGTGTTAAATTCATCAACCTTTCAAGAATATATCAAATATTTAACAACAGTGACATTTTCATTTCATTTAGGTTACCCATTATATATTATGGGATTATTCATACAGATTGGCAGCCTTATCAATGATCTATAGCATCATCAATTTAGGTATCAGAAGTATCAAGTATTCAGCATTATAATCCACCGTTAGAGCTAATGACAGTAAATTTTGTCTCAAGTCCAAGGAACATTTAGCCATTACAATTTAACTTCTGTTAACTTTAAAGCATGCTGTTAAGATTCTAATTCCTAAATTTCCTTGGTGTATATAAAGATATTAAAGCTATTACCAACCCTCATGTTTGATACCACTGTACTGCATTATAAAATAATCTAATTTTTTAAACTCAGTAGTTTCTACTTAGTCTCAGAAATTTCTGCTGTATCCATTCATTTCTCTTCTAGTTCTCTTTCTAGTAAGGCTTCTTTATGGTATAAACCTCTAACATTCTAGGTGGTCAGATGAAATCTTTCTGTTAAATCAGTTTGTTTGCCCTGTTTCAATGAAGTGGTCAGATTTTAATTAGGTGGCTCCTCCCCTGAAGCTTTTGAGTAGTAGGTTTTTGATACAGATAGATCACTGGCTTATTGCACAATCCCCATCCTACACTCATCGACTAAAACATCTCTTTATGATTATTTATTATTAATTTATAAATCTTTTTTAAATTGATATTTAATTTTTAAATATGAATATTTGTGTTTTTAATTGTATTTTAAATCAACAATTCATTTATGGGAAGATGGGATACATTACATTAAACAATTTTGTTACGTACACAAACATTCATTTCATAGTACAAGGGGTGATCAAATGAAAAGGTACGAAATAACATGGTGGGTGACAAATGTAGACTTTATTCAAAATATACACCATATGCCTGAGCACAACGATCTCACTGATGAACAAGCTGCAGGATTCCTTGTTCCCAGAATTCCTGTGGCCATGACGACACCCAGTCCTCACAATGTCCTTGAGTACGTAGTCTGAGTTGAAGCGCTTCCCTTTCAGGTGTTTCTCCAGTGGAACAAACACATGGAAATTGCAGGGTGACATGTCCAGACTGTAGGGTGGATGGTCTAATGTCTCCCACTTGAAATTGGCCAGTTCCATGCGTGTGACTCTGGAGACGTGTGGACACACGTTATCATGGAGCAGAACCACACCCTCCATGAGCAGCCCCGGTCTTTTGTTCTTGATGGACCTGCATAGGTGTCAGAGTGTCTCACAGTATACATCCCCCACCTGTACGCCATACTGTCCTCATACGGACTGCCACATCATTTGGACACCGCTTTTGATAATAGCCTCTGCTCTCTACTGCGCATGCGGGTGCCCGCACATGCTCCGATCCCAGTCAGAGACTCCAATCACATCCTGAGATGTCTCGCTACATTCTCCCATGGCAGAATATGCAGTTTTTTAACTGTTACGTTTTTACGTCGTTTCGTACCTTTTCTTTTGATCACCCCTTGTATTATCCCATACATATTTTCAGAAAGAGATAAAATTAACAATTTCTAAACAGTGTCAATAAATGAAATTCCCCTTCACAAGATACTGTGAGGACTAAATGTTTAGTGGTGTTATACTGAACAACTTATCATCAACTATAACTTTGTTTCGCACCTTGGATAATTAGATTGTTCTACAGTTTTCGGTCACCACCATTTTGAAAAACCTCAAAAATGGAAAGATAGGCTCATTAAATAAAAGTCACTGCTTCTAATTCAATGTTCAAAACATTACTATATTCTTGAGAAATAATTTTACAAGTTCGAACAATCTTTCAGGCATTCAGAAAATGTCACCAAATATATTGACTGCAGATTGTGATAAGTAATTCAAAACAGAGAAAGCCCCATAAAACCCCTTACTGAATAATAGTCATATTAAGATATTTGAATTGTTCCACAGCACTACAAAATTTTCAATATGGCTCCCTTACATTACACTACACCATGCAGTATTCTGCCTAGCTTGTTGCCTACCCACGCGAAGCGCTACCCTGACCGACACACATTCTTCTCAAGTGATTACCAGTGACTCCTGAAGTTAATCCCCGGTCCTCCTATAAGTAGGCTACCTGTGGGAACATGTATTCCTGCACGGTCTCAGGCCGTGTGACTCCCCAAGATATGAGAAAAGTGCGTCTAATTGGCGACATACTCAAATCTTTAGTCAATCCAAAAATTCCTATTGGTCTGAAACTTTGACAGCAGGTAGGTAACCTTATAAATGTTAAAATCAATCCTTATAAAAAAAAGAAGAAAAGAAAAAAAAAAATGTAGCCTTATTGGTTTGGCCGTAAAAAATTATTTTATCTGCAATTTTAAAATGTTTATAACTTCCACAGTTTTAAGGCAACAAAGCTGAAATAACTTTTAACTTGCTTATAATTTAATGTTTTTTCGTTTGGTACTAAAATCGCCGTGTTTACTATTTTGTTACAGGTTGAGCCAAAATTGTTATGCAAGCTTTAATTTCGAAACTGTATATATCTAACTGACAGCTCTGAAACATATTTTAAATGATTCTATGTAGTTTTATATATGAAGTGTGAAGTTTTGAAGTTGATATCTGATTTCCACAATTTGTTATGAATTTCGCCAATTCCTTCACTTGGATAATTTCTATCCTAGCCATCTTGCAACTGCGTAGTTGAGGCTGAAATCCTATGAAAAATTTCTTATCTTGACCCAACTACTTTATGGATTTTAATGAAACTTACTGAAAAATGTTTGTATTGGAATGTACTTTCTTTTTAGTATAGTTTTCTCTACTGAATTTACTTATATTTTCTGAACTGGCTCCTTTGGCATTTCCACCTGTGGTGAAAGTTTTTACAAAATGCTCTAAAATCAATCTTTAAACTTCAGTGAATCTTTTCAAACTTTTATATGTTGTGTAAGACAAGGTGCTTGTTTCATGCTATAAACTGACTTTTTATCTTCCAGATTATGACTTCTGGAATTTTAAATGTGCAATCCCATCTTAACTTTACATGCTGGCTTCCAACTTTTAATGTCTTAAAACTTTTTAGCAGAATTTCCTGGCTACAATATTTCTATCCTAATTTTACAAGATATAATTCTAAATGTCTCTACAACTGAAGGCAATGTTTACTTCACGAAATATTCGTAATCCAAATACCAGATATGCTAATCTTGTGTTCTGACCTTCTATAACTGTTTAAAATGATTTATGACTTGCATTGACTTTAAATCTGATATGCAATGCTCTTCAAATAAAGTCACAGCTCTGAGAATAAGTTTAAATATGAAGTTACAAAATTTTAATGTTACAGTACAATACTAGCTTGATATAGATACAAACTCAAAGAAACAGTCAAAAATTAATTTTTGTGTCCACACTAGCTCATTAACAGACAACAGTTCAAACAGACATGAGGTTCACTTATCAGACAAGTTTCCCTCTAAGAGCTCTTAAAGTTCTTAATCATGTAGAAACAAATGCAATGTTTTATGGTTGTTAACACATTACCACAATGTTAGTGTCTTTCAGTCATCACAGTTGGATAGATTTTCAATCATTTTGTAAAAACAAATTCACTGAAGTTATTATTCTTCTGAAATGATTGCCTGACTGTATCAATGTTAGACTTATCAATAACATACCTTAGCCTGCACATGCCTAAAGGTTGGAAGACTCCAAATTATCACACTGTCTATTTTCACATACTAAGATGGCCTGCCTCACTCTCCCCTCCTCTCTATAGTGAATTTTTTGTTTTTTTCATTGAGAACCTTGACCACTGTCTAGGTCCTCAGTCACTTGTCAAACATGAAAATGAGAAAGAACGTAAACTTAAAATGCATCCATACCTGTCATCTTAATTGCTAATTGATGCAGTCAGGTGCTTCCTCCTCATTTGCATGATTTGATTGGCTCCTTGACCTGTCCCTACCACAGCATCTGCTGAGCAAAACAGTTTTTGTGCACCACTACTTGTTCCAACCACAGGACCTCCATTTGTAACAAACATGTTTGCTATTAAGTCAAGCCAGCTGGCAGAGGCTTCAACACAATAGTTGTTTTACCTATTGACATCACCTACTGTTAAAATAAAAATATGTTATATGCTCTTGTCCTTCTAATCCACATGATAAATTAACCTATCAGTCTTAATTTTGATTATTAAAATAAATTGTCCCTTCTATTTTTTAAAAATGGAGAGATTGTGATTACTACAGTATCAGGGTTTTATTTTAAAGTTTTCCTTCCCTTAGCTGGAAGGTCCTGAGGGGAGGGGTGCCAGAGGCTCCTCACCTATTGGCTACTCCCCAGAAGGAGTGCACTGCCAGGGGCTATACAGCTTTTTCTGACATGGGAACAGGATTTGTTGGCAGTACTACTAACTTGGGTCATAAAAATTTGTTGCACCAGCCTAACTGGTGTGAGCAGGGGTTTTGGAGGATATACAAACCTCTGCCTCTTAATAATATATATGTATAATTTATAAAATTTAAGGTATTAAAAGAAAAAGTGATATTTCAACCAGTGGTTGTTTATTTCCTGATGGTTAGGCTATTGGAAAGTTATTTTCCATCTAAGGAGATTGGCTGATTGTTTCTGAAATTACTCTAATATCTCTAATCATGAAGCAGTTGTTAGTGTTGCGAGAAACTACAAAGGCAGTCATAGGATGATCTAAGTGCTTAGTGTAAATTTACCCTAATATGTAGCAAGCCGGCGGTGAAGCCTATGTATAGGTCTTAGCATAAGCCCCACAACGAACCGGTAATCCATCAGGATGAATGATCACACCAGGTTAATAGAGTCTTCCAATATTGGTGCACCACATTGGCAACATTGATATGAGTGTATGTGTGTGAATTGTTAACACATCTATACTAATATTATAAATTTGAAAGTAACTCTCTGTCCATTTGTTACATTTTAAGGCTAAACAGATAATCTGTTCTTGATGAAATTTGACAAGGAAATAGTAGTTGCAATTGGGAAAAATGTAGGATACTTTTTTCCACTATAAATAATACATTTAACCATGGAATTTTGAAAACTAACTCTATGGTGATAGACAGATGTGTAGCATGTGTAAGTCTGTGTAATGCTATGCCAGAAAATGGGCTGTTGGCTAAGTTGTTAGGGCACCCACCATCTTCAATAGTCCTGGATTAGCCCGTGGGTTCAAATCCTAGGAGTAGGAAGTTTTAAGAGTTGTTCTTGTTCATATGAGTGACTCTTGGATGTTCTGTTGTTCAGATTCAATGTTAAACTGTAGGTCCAGCCACAGCAGAGGTGGAATGTGTGTCATGTAGGTGGCTGAACAATTCTTTGTGACACAACAATACCATACACTTTGAATTTTTTATGTTATGTTAGTTGCTCAGGCTTTGTTTCTCTTGCAGTAAATTTGTGTATATTATACACTAATATATAATAATATTATAAATGTAAAAGTATCTCTGTCTCTCAGTCTATTTGTTATGTTTCAGGGCTAGATGGCTGATCCAATCTTGATGAAATTTAACAAGGAAATAGTATTTACAATTGGGAAAAACATAGGATACATATTTGTGTATGAATAATGTATTCTGTCATGGAATTTTGAAAACTAACTGAATGGCGATAGACTGGTGCATAGCATATGTTAGTCTCTGTAATGCTTTGCAATAAATTGGCCTAGTGGTTCAATTGTTAAGGCATATGCTTTCGAAAATTCTGGTTGCGGATTTGGGTTCAAATCCCATTGGGAGCAGGAATTTTTAAGAGTTGATTTTGATCATATGAGCAATGCCTGGATGTTCTGTTGTTCGGATTCCACGTTAAACTGTAGGTCCATCCACAACAGAGGCAGAATGTGTGGCAAATCAAATCTCTGTCATGTAGGCAACCAAATAATCTTTTGGGAACCAATAATGTCATATGCATTTTATTTTTATGCTATATCAGTTACTCAGACTTTGTTTTTCTCGCAGTCAGTTTGTTCATGGCCTACACTAATAATATTATAAATGTGAAAGTAACTCTGACTTTGTCTGTTTGTTACATTTTGACGAGTAAACAGACATACCAATATTGATGAAATTTGACAAGGAACTAGTTTGTATCATTAGGAAGGACACGGGATCATTTTTTGGGTTTAAGTAACATTTTTCATCATTAAATTTTGAAAACTAACTGAATGATGCCAAACACACAGATAGCACGTGTAGGTCTTTAATGTTATATCAGTTACTCAGGCTGTGTTTTTCTGGCAGTCTGTTAATGTATGACCTGTTCATAAATTTTCTTTACAGACAAAACATATTCTGTAGCATAGATGTTGATTTTCACTGCAGCAGGCTATTATTTGGCATCTACCTAAAATTTTCTATCATCAGTATGTTTTGTCTCTTTTTTTACATGCCTCACAGAATCAGACCTAAGACTTAGCTTAAGCAGAGCATGAGCAGCTAAATTTATTAGAAACTAAGAATCTGATGCTCATGCTGAAGAAAGAAGACAAGATGCCCTCAGTTAAGCCTCCACCCTACCTTAGTTTTTTGCTATTTTTAAACATGTTGCAAATTGAATCTCTACATAAAACATGTTAGATGATGGCTTCTGCATCATATTATCCTGACTCCTTGTTTTGTGGGACACCTTTTAAATAACTTACATCTTTCTATATCAAATTCTATAAATAAAACTCAAAGTCTATGTGTACGAAGTTGCGGGTAGCAGCTAGTTTATATATAATCATAAAAACATTTTTTTTGTTGTTGTAAAAAATATGTCAGTATGCAATAGAACAATATCTGAAATTACTGTTATATGGATGGTCATTTTTATCCTGCAGAGTTCGCAAGCTGACTCAGTTTCTCAAGCATATCACTGTTATGCACTTAATTACATCAATGCTCTAAATTATTTGGAAACCTTACGGAGGCATGTGGAATTCTGTGAGTTTGAAAAGGTAAGAATATAAAACAATATAATTAATCATTAAGTTAAATTATATTCTCTTAAAAAAAAAGTATTCTTATATGCCAGTGTTTTATGAAACACTTGTGGTACATAATGCTTGAATCTAGGATAAAGAACACTTTACATGTGTGAGATTTTGTTAACACATGTAACTTATGGTAGTATCAACTTTTAATAAATATTTATAATGCAGCTTTAATTGAAATAGTATTGCTAGATTTATTCTTCATTTTAAACTGATGTATTATAAATAATGAGACCAATAAATTTTCATTTCTCCATTTCCAGTGGTGTAACAGGGATCCAAGATGTAAGAAACTGCAGCTGACAGATTTACTTGTTGCTCCAGTCCAACATATAATGAAAGTTCCTCTCATTTTAAAGGAAATTGAAACAAAAACTGAAGAACCTGCAGAGAGAGATCTAATTTCCCAAATACTAGAAGTTGAAGAAAATTCAATTCGTGAGTATAATAAGGTCTCCAGCATTTTATAACTAAAGATTAAAGTGAATTTTGGGAATTTCTACACTTGTTTTCAGCTCAAAATTATATCAGCAACAAACATCACTTTTTTTAGTAATGTTCAAAGTATCTTCTATATTTAGAAGTCTGATTGCCTGACATTAAAATCATTTTCATCCTGTACAGCTTCCAGCCTCTGACTGGGTTATCCATAACATAGATCTACCTTAATTGACTAAATGGCAGAGCTCTAAAAAATTTAAATAAATGCAATGAAACTGGTTGTGCATATATGAATATTGGCCAAAAAGCCTATACTATGCTATTGACTGAGAATTCTTAGAGATGCCTCCAATATTGGTACTATAACACAAGTATGCTATGTCAATTTCTGCTGGCATTATTTTTGGGGGTAACTCACTACAAAGAATTTATATATTTAGGATGTGAAAAGGAGCAGTGAGAACTGTATGTTGCTGAAAAACCTAGAATCATCTAGAACACACCACCATTCCAATTTTTTAAAGTCTATACATTCATTAAATATTTCTTTTCATAAGAGATTATTTTGTAAGTAATAATAAATTGTTAAAATGTGATATGGTGCACAGATACTATCTAAATGAGATTCAGACAGCCACAAAGCCTTTTGAAGTGCTTCAGCTTATCAAAAAAGTATTTTAATATCAAGACTAGCACTCTACAGTAAAACACCAGAAAGAGAAAAAAATGATTCCTATAGCTCATTTAAATAAATGCTTATTATTTTTAATGAGGCAAAATTTTAATCATGTTAGTTAATAAATTTCCTCTTAAAAATAGTACTTTTTGTTTTTATATACTATTCTTCATGTGTTCTTGTTTAGTTACATATCTCATTCATCTGTATAAATCACATAATTTCACATTGTATATGTACCATTATATCATCATAATGACTCATCCAATGCCAAACATTCAAACTGAACTCTCAGTTGACTAGCTGGATTAATATTAATCTGATATCTAAAGTATCTCCTGCCCTTACATCACTCACCTTCTTCCACTACTGTTCATCTCACTTCATCAATGCCATGGTCTTCCTTGCTGTTCCCTTCCAATTTCAAGATACGAATTTTCTTTGGCATCTTGTCATCACTCAACCACTTTACATGCCCACAATATTTCATTTCTATCCTATAGAGGTACTGCTTTCTCACATGCTCACTTTGCAGATTGCGCATTCTACACTGAAGAGCCAAAGAAACTGGTTCACCTGCCTAATATCGTGTAGGGTCCCTGCGAGCACACAGAAGTGGCGCAACATGACATAGCATGGACTCGACTAATGTCTGAAGTAGTGCTGGAGGGAATTGACACCATGCATCCTGTGGGAACATCCATAAATTCGTAAGAGTACAAGGGGGTGGAGATCTCTTCTGAACAGCACGTTGCAAGGCATCTCAGATATGCTCAATAATGTTAATGTCTGGGGAGTGTTGTGGCCAGAAGAGGTGTTTAAGCTCAGAAGAGTGTTCCTGGAGCCACTCTGTAGCAATTTTGGACATGTGGGGTGTCACAATGTCCTGCTGGAATTGCCCAAGTCCGTTGGAAAGCACAATGGACATGAATGGATAGGTGATCAGCCAGGGTGCGTACATATGTGTCACCTGTCAGAGTTTTATCTAGGGTCCTATGTCACTCCAACTGCACATGCCCCACACCATTACAGAGCCTCCACCAGCTTTAACAGTCCCCTTCTGGCATGCAGGGTCCATGAATTCATGAGGTTGTCTCCATACCCGTACACATCCATCACTCGATACAATTGGAAATGAGACTCGTCAGACCAAACAACATGTTTCCAATAATGAACAGTCCAATTTCAGTGTTGACAGGCCCTGGTGAAGCATAAAGCTTTGTGTCATGCACTCAGCAAAGGTACATGAGTGGGACTTTGGCTCAGAAAGCCCATATCGATTATGTTTCATTGCATGATTCACGCACTGACGCTTGTTGATGGCCCAGCATTAAAATCCGCATGAAGTTGCAGAAGGGTTGCACTTCTGTTACAAAGAACGATTCTTTTCAATTTTCTTTGGTCCCATTCTTGCAGGATCTTTTTCCGGCCACAGCGATGTCGGAGATTTGATGTTTCACGGATTCCAGATATTCATGGTGCACTCGTGAAAGGGTTGTACCTGAAAACCCCACCTCATCACTACTTTGGAGATGCTGTCTCCCATCTCTCATGTGCTGATTATAATACCACGTTCAAACTATGATAACCTTCCATTATAGCAGCAGCAACCAATCTAACACCTGCATCAGACACCTGTTGTCTTATTTAGGTGTTGCCGACCGCAGTACCGTACTCTGAGTGTTTACATATCTCTGTGTTTGCATACAATGCCTATACCAGTTTCTTTGGCTCTTCAGTGTAGTTTCTTCAATCATTCCCCTTTGAAACTTCATCTCATCACCAGAAGATGGCGACAGAGATTCCGACCTCTGAAATATTGTGTGAAAACAACCTGCTAACTTGGCTTGTCGCACAAGAAGACTATATTAATTCCCAATGCCAAGAGAAACTTTGATCTTATTTTTCATCTCAGTGGTGACTTAGGCTGATATCTGTTTTTTTCTCACTCATGCTACAGACTAAAAATAGATAGTAAACTTGATTGTGGCTTCCTTTGGCAGGAGGAAATGATTGTTGTTTTATTAAAATATCTTTAGAATGAAAAAAAATACAAAATGAAATACTTTTTTTACTAACCATTACTGCCAATTTGTAATTTTTTTTTGATTTCAGGAGAACTTGATGACAAGATGAAGTGGCTCAAAAATTTTGAAAGATTGTTAGAAATTCAGAGGAACATTGTATGGCCATCTGTTTTTGAGTTAGATTCAAAGGTGTATGTACCTGAGTTCCTAAAACCAGCTTTGATGAAACAGCCATGTGACAGAATAATTGTTAGTCCAAGAAGGCAAATCATAATTGAAGGTCCACTACAGTTGTGGGATTCTGGAAAGCCACAGGAAATGTATGTTGTTTTATTTGATGACATGTTATTAATCACCAGGAAGAAGAAAGGTTTATCCAAAAAGGTATTGTTGCATGAATTTTTTGTATAAGATATCATGTGCATTTAAAATTAATATTCAATCTTTTCTAAGGAAATCTCTATATAGAAATAGAATCATCTGTAGCAACTCTGTCAGATAATCAAATACACTCCTGGAAATTGAAATAAGAACACCGTGAATTCATTGTCCCAGGAATGGGAAACTTTATATACACATTCCTGGGGTCAGATACAACACATGATCACACAGACAGAACCATAGGCACATAGACACAGGCAACAGAGCATGCACAATGTCGGCACTAGTACCGTGTATATCCTCCTTTCGCAGCAATGCAGGCTGCAATTCTCCCATGGAGACGATCGTAGAGGTGCTGGATGTAGTCCTGTGGAACGGCATGCCAAGCCATTTCCACCTGGTGCCTCAGCTGGACCAGCGTTCGTGCTGGACGTGCAGACCGCGTGAGACGACGTTTCATCCAGTCCCAAACATGCTCAATGGGGGACAGATCCGGAGATCTCGCTGGCCAGGGTAGTTGACTTACACCTTCTAGAGCACGTTGGGTGGCACGGGATACATGTGGACGTGCATTGTCCTGTTGGAATAGCATGTTCCTTTGCCGGTCTAGGAATGGTAGAACGATGGGTTCGATGACGGTTTGAATGTACCATGCACTGTTCAGTGTCCCCTCGACGATCACCAGAGGTGTACGGCCAGTGTAGGAGATCGCTCTCCACACCATGATGCCGGGTGTTGGCCCTGTGTGCCTCGGTAGTATGCAGTCCTGATTGTGGCACTCACTTGCACGGCACCAAACACGCATACGACCATCATTGGCACCAAGGCAGTAGCGACTCTCATCACTGAAGACGACACGTCTCCATTCGTCCCTCCATACACGCCTGTCGCGACACCATGGAGGCGGGCTGCACGATGTTGGGGCATGAGCGGAAGACGACCTAACGGTGCGTGAGACCGTAGCCCAGCTTCATGGAGACGGTTGCGAATGGTCCTCTCTGATACCCCAGGAGCAACAGTGTCCCTAATTTGCCAGGAAGTGGCGGTGCGATCCCCTACGGCACTGCGTAGGATGTGACGGTCTTGGCGTGCGTCCGTTCGTCGCTGCTGTCCGGACCCAGGTCGACGGGCACGTGCACCTTCCGCCGACCACTGGCAACAACATCGATGTACTGTGGAGACCTCGCGCCCTACATGTTGAGCAATTCAGTGGTACGTCCACCCAGCCTCCCGCATGCCCACTATACGCCCTCGCTCAAAGTCCGTCAACTGCACATACGGTTCATGTACATGCTGTCGCAGCATGCTACCAGTGTTAAAGACTGAGATGGAGCTCTGTATGCCACGGCAAAATGGCTGACACTGACTGCGGCGGTGCCCAACCGCTGCGCAGCTAGCGTTCTTCGACGGCCAACACTGCTGTTCCTGGTGTGTCCGCTGTGCCGTGCGTTTGATCATTGCTTGTACAGCCCTCTCGTAGTGTCCAGAGCAAGTATGGTGGGTCTTACACACCGGCGTCAATGTGTTCTTATTTCAATTTCCAGGAGTGTATAATGTGAAATATAGAATGTTAGCATACTGTTTGGGCCAGAATGGTAGACATGATCTTTGAAAGTGGTTAGAAGGTAAGGAATTCCACACTATCAGTCACTCAGAACCAATGATTGGAAGAACGGTGAGTGGAAAGGTGCTTATCAAAGCTCTGTATTTATTTTTCAAGTGGCCGAGTTGGTGGCAAAGGAAGTACCACACCCTTGCTGCCTAATCCTGAGGAGTTTTCTGCTTATTATTGATTGGTCAACAGTCTTAGTGAACCAAGATGACTATTCTAGACATTCAGATACCTAAGAAAACTACTTTATTCAGGGATTGAACCATAGACGTCCATTCCATAGTTAGTTAAGCTGTCAACTAATTGAACCATTCATTCCTTAAATTTTTCTAACTATAAAACTGGTAGGCTTGTGCCATCTTTTGGATATTAAAATGCTGCAATAATTCTTTATTCCTGTGTTCAGAATACAAACTAACAGTACAAAATAATTAAATTATCATAAAATAAATAGATTTACCAAGGAAAATGAGGTACCAGAAAGTCAGTTAGCAAAATAATTGAATGTAGAAAAAGGGACCACCACTCAGAATGGTGCACAAATAGAGTAATGTGAGTGTATAGAGTTACATGAAATTTTTGGGCATAATCTCTAATCAACAAAAGAACATGGTTTTGAAAAGTAAGGGATAAAGGTTTTACAGTCAGTAAACTAGGAGGTCACAGTAAAAGGTAAGTAAAATAACATACTTTTCTGGAAATAGACTGAAATAACTGATACTGTTAGTGAAGAAAACGCAAAAATAATGTAATTAATTCTTTAGCAAATAAATTCAAAAATTAATTTTATCAGCTGTAATAAATAGTGGTTCCTTTTTTGTAGCAGAAGGCTACACGAAAATAAATGAAGAGTAGTACTGCACAGGATTGGGTAAGGGTGTCGCATAACCTTAATTTTGTTAGTATACCTTCAAAAACAGTTTAAAGGGTCCTTAAAATACTTAAAGCAAACAGAAAATCATTTTAGAACCATTTTACAGTAGTTTGAGATTCATAAAACATGTTAGTAAGGAGAGTTTAAGATATTCTATAAGTTTTCAAAAGAACTATAAAGAGAGAGAATTTTAGAAGCCTTTCGGCGACATTCATTTTCAGAGGTGTAAAATGAGATTACAATTCAAATGAGGTCTAACACCTGGGCCACAGAAAATTGCATTAAGGAGATACCGTGAACTTAGTGATCTCGCAAGCTCATGGAAACGATTGCACCAGAATCAAGTTTAAACTAGACAAAATAAGAGATTTTGCTGTCTTTGCATTCAGATATTTCTACAGATATTTGACAGGTCTGAGGGCATAGGAACCACAATTATACTAAAGAGAAATTTTCGCTAAACACACAGAGCAATTTTCTTATAGAGTCCGACAATATTTAAGCTCTAAATGTGAAATAAAAGCTTAAATGTAATGGCAGTTGTACAACATCATTTTTTAATCAAAGGATTAGTATTAAAAGGAAATAGATAACTTGTAAATAATATTATCATCAGATGGAGAATTAAATTTTAGCAAAGTTTGAAATATATTACAGATCGGTAGCACTCATACATTTGGAGATAAACAACATCAAAGTTTTTAGCTGACTTTGCAATTATTCTCAGGAGAAGATTTTCACTATCAAATGCATTTTGGATCTAGGCATGTTATATATCAAAAGTTGAGGAAATTTTTATAGAATATTTTGACAGCAGAATCAGTTCACAGACTCAAGAATTGTAGGAATAATGACACATTTAAAGCTTTTACAACTTTAGCTCTAAAATCACAACACCTGGCAAAAAGATTCTCATAACTGAAATTCCATTGAAAACAGGCTTCACAACATATCAAAATTTCAGAATGATCGGAATAAAAATAAGGTTTCCCTTTGTCAAATCAAGCACATGCTGAGTCAGCTGGACTCAATGTAAATATAAGGAGGCAATGCTGGCCACAAGGACGTGGATATGATTTAGAGGACAAACAAATAATAATAATAATACAACAGAATTCTGGTAGAATTTGAACTAGAAACACAGCGTGTTGCTCGGTTGCGGAGATATAGAAAAATTTATTAGTGACGCAACATTGGTGTGGGCTCACTCTTCCTTTGAGATAAACTTTTAACTTTCATCTAGGCTTTAGGAGGAAGTTGCTTACTGTGTGAAGATGGTTTAACCTGTAATGATTTATTTCAGATAGAAATCTGATGCTTTTCTATTAGGCCTTACACTGGTACCGGGTTTATGTAAGAAGTTTTGCAAAATATATAATTTTTAGTTTATCAGGAACTCTAGAGTTTTTGTGAACATACCTTTATCCCTTGAGGTAACTACGAGGGATTGGCGACCATTAAACAGTACCTCTTAAGGCACTAGACACGATCATATTTAAGGCAAACTGCTGTATGCAACAACCCCTGCTTCATGTTTTTCTTTTAAAAGGGCTGTGGAAAGCTATCAGAAATGGAATTTATTGTGCTTGTAACAAGAGAACTTTAATAGCAGGAATGGTTGAGAAGGAACAAAATTATTTAGTGTTTTGCTCAATGGTTTATGATGTCACAGGGTGGCAAGGAAGTTGGATATTAACTTCTGTCTTTAACCATTCATTCTGATTGATAAAGGATTCACATTGGCAATATTATAGGTAAAGGGTTCAGACTATTGCATTTGCTTGAGAGGATGATGAAGAGTAAGAGAGATGGGTTGCTAGACTATTGTGGGTTGGTATGGGACCCACATTATGAGTATCAATTACTGGAGTTGGAAGTCGCTCAGTCGAGGGAAGCTATATTTATCTGTGGAAATTGCTAAAGGATTCACTCGGTAACTGAGATGATAAATGATTTGTGTTGGGAGTCTTTGCAGAATAGAAGGTGGGTTAAGGGAATTGTGGGCATGTGCAAGGAATATACTGATGATGAGGCATGGAAGGTATAGAAATAGCATGTAGAAGGGAAGAGAGGACTATGACAATAAATTATCAATTGATTTGGGAAATAATACAATACAATACAATACATTCATTTTCCATTGATCCCAATATAAGAGACTGGGTCTGTGGGATGTGGAAAGTTGTCAATTTACAGATAAACAGTTGCATAACAAAATAATAAGTACACCACTAGATGTACAGTCATAGTATACATGGTACATTAAACACTTCCATTACAAAATAATACATACAACAGAAGATGTACAGTCATAGCATATATGGTACATAAAAATAAATTCCATTACAAAATAATACATACACCACAAGATGTACATAACATATGTGGTACCGTAAACAATTACGTAACAAACTAAATACATACACCAGGAGATGTACAGTCATAGCATACATGGTAAATTAATCATGTGAACTATATTTACACAAGATACTGGCAGCTATTTTTTAGATACCTTAGAAATAAATTCTTTGACAGAGTAGAAGGAGTTGTCAATTAAAAATTCTTTCAATTTTTTCCTGAATTTATTCTTATCATCTACCAGACATTTAATATGTGTTGGAGCATATTGAAGATATGTATCCCTGAATATCGGACCCCTTTTTGAACAAATGACAATGACTTGTAAGTCTTGTGAAGATCATTTTTACTTCTAGTGCCATAATTGTGTAAGTTTTCATTTGTAGATAGAGGACTGAGGGACTGGAACAAACTACCTAAGGAGTCAATGAACAATAAATGATCACAGTGTAGGCATTCTTAAATTAAAAATATGTAAAAATTGTAATTAGGTATGCAGGGAAATTTCCATTGGGGTATTAGCTCCATTGTAATTAATAATAATGATATGTATGAAGGTTAACTGATAAGTAAATATGTAAATTCTTTAAATATGCAAAACAGGCCAGTAATGATATGGTTAAAAAAAATTATGAAGATTTGTAAATAATAACTAATTAGTTTTACAGGAAATTAAACTGTTGATTAGCAAATTTAATAAAGACAGACAAATGAATTACTGCTTAACAAACATGATGGCACAAGTAGTCATCCTACTTTTCCTGCCTTCTTCAGCCTCATCCTGTTCGAAAAATGCACTAATTGATTTTTTGCCCTTTTCTTCTTTCCAAATAGAAAACACTACCTACTCAACTAGTTTATATTATTACTCAGCTTTAATGTTTCAATTTCCTTTTATAATTTAATTTTTGGTAGTCTTCTTTATTCTTTACATCTTACAACCTTTATTTTATATCCTACTCTTGCTCTTACTTTGAATTCCCACTACAATCACACAACCAAATTCCCCACTGAGAGTTTTTAGTCACTTAATGTCTTCGAACTAGAAAAACATCATTTTCTGCAGTTGGTAAGGGAGTCGTGCCTAAAGCATTATTTATTTTTAGGATCTTTGTGTTTGTAAATCAATGCCATTGTAAAAGGCTGATAATAATAACATTGTCAGTTTTCTTTAAGTCTTATAGGTACCGGTAATTAAAAAAAACAATTAGCCTTTGAATTGCCACTTTTCTTGTAGCATTGTATACATTATTTACATGCTTTCATAAATATGTGACTTGATAAAGATTTTCTCTTTTCTCTCTCCCTTCTCATTATGCAATTTTTCAAAAAAGTCATTAAAGGTTGTTCTTTCTGAATGACATATATTTTTCTTGAATTGTGTCAATATAGTTCTTTTTATTTAGTTATGTGTGTCATGCATACTGAGTTGGGATTGTGCTGATATTTGTCTTTTGTGGTGTTTCAAATACATTACATGTTGTTTCCCACCACCCGTGATTCTGTTATTTAGCTGAAATTACTCTCGTTTTCTGTACATCCATTTTTGGTTGCTATATAGATGACTGTGTTTAATTGTGATACAGAGTTTTATTCAGTAAGCAAATAAATGAACTAAAAATTCAATCTCATTAGCAGTAATAATTTATCATACATTTATAATTATTTTCTGCATTTCAGGGAAATGCTCCAAAATATATAGTTATTTTCTTGGTTGTACAATGGTAATGAAAAATACCAAAATTTCTAAAATTAATTTAGCCTAAAAAAAACAATAACTACAAAATAAAGTGATAAAAATCATTAGAAGAAGACTACAATTCTAATTAGATAAATAAATATTTTTTCTTCATTTCAGAAATCATCTTTATCTGAAAACTGGGCCAGTTCATGTAGCCGCGGTTCTACATCCAGTGAACCAGCAGTTCGTTACATTGTGTACAAACAGCCCCTGTCACTTGATCGTTTCTTTATACATGATGTTACAACCTTGGAGAGTGCTAGTTGTCGTTTAGAAAATGCATTTGTGCTTGTGAGCTTGAACAGGTTTCAACAAGTTGTTACCATTCATACCATTCAGGCTCCATCAGACCAAGTCAAGGTATTATTTAAAACTGCTTCCAGTAATGGTTTTGTTCATTAATATGTAAATATAACTTGCATATAACCTGTAATACTTGAAAATTAAAGTTAATACATAGTGGGAATAAAAGCACCGATAACACAATTTATACTATTAATTAATTAATTTAGTTTTAATTACTTGACTGAATTATTTATAAACATCTATTGTTGGGATGAATTTATTTTATCTCATTCAGCATCAATCACATAAATATCAATTGAAATAACAATTTATGTGAATTGGGATATGCATAAAATTAAATATGAATTAAGTACATCTTTTAAATTTACCATAAAATGCATTAGTTTTGAACAGAAATTATTATTTACAGCAGTATGGAAAATTACTTTTCCAGGCATAAGCAATGAAACTCTTATTAAAGTTAGTTAATCAGGGTCATTTTAAGGTAGAAAACTCAACTCTGTGTGCAGTGGATACAACAGCTTCGCTTGGAATGTCTACTGGTTGAACATTGGTAGGGATGTTGTTTAAGAATAGCATTGGCCTGCCCCTCATGTCACTAGAAGGCACCTGCTGAGTTACTTCCTTTTTTTTTATCACACATGTGGCTACACAAATATAACATTCAGCTAGCTTTGCTTTGTGTTGAGAACACTGTCAGCTGTTCTTTGCCTATATTGGAGCAGTTTCACTGAGCCTTCATATCTTGACTTCCTCTGTCTGATAGCCCACAATTGTATTAAATTGATGGCTGACAATCAAATCCGACAACTCTGACTTAACTTTTGAACAATTGCCTGATAAAAAACTCAAATGTGGAAACTGCTATTGGACCATTCCCATTAAAAACACAGTGAACAAATATTATTGAGTCACTGGTTGTTTTAGATATGGCATGAAGATACATCATTGGATGAGTTTAAAAACATTGTGTATACCTTTCACTACATGTCTTTTATGCCGGAAACTACAGGCTTGGTCATTATTATTTGGTGTTTAATGCATACATTACATTTATGGAAACTAAGTCATAAAATGAGACTTAAATGACAGCCTAGTATAATTATTTATATATATATATATTTGTGTGATCAATACCCTCAGCTGAAAGGTGAAAAGGCCACTATGTGGGGATCTTCATCAGCTTGAGAATGAGATGTTCAATCCAGGCCACTGCCTCCAAACCAGTGAAGTTTCTGACTCATTCATGTTTTGTTCCAATCCAGGAAGGATAGTTTGTGTACTGAATGTCCTCCACTTTGTTGCTAGTCATTGAAAATAGGTGTACCTTGCATACAGCTGATAAATGAAAGTCAGATAGGTAAACTTGGATAAGTGCATGCCATAACTAATAGTATCAAACTACAAGGAGTGTGAGAATGTCCCAAGTTAATGTGTGAAAGTAAACTAAAATGTCATGATGTTTCCTCAGAATTAGAAAATTTATCCTATAGTTCACAAACTAATTACTGGATTAGCTTAGAAGAAAATTTGATGTTTTTAACGTTACCTCTCAAAAGAAAAGTAATTATATTTACAAGAGAAAAGAGATTCATAAACAGTATAAAAAAAAATCATAAAACACATGAGAACTTTAATTTAAGCTGAAGAACAAGAAACAATTATTGATCACTAATTTTGTAGATATGGGGGCATCATAACAATGTGTGCCCTATTTACTATGCAACCTAGAATATAGAGGAAATAATTGAACCTTTTCTCAATCAGTCAGTGTAAAGGTAAAATGTTGGCATACACTGAAATGAAACAAGTGTCTTGGCTGATTTATGAGGCAATTCTGAGTGCTTATTTGGTTACTTATTTTTATATATATATATATATATATATTATTCCTGTAGAATTCTTAACAAATCTTAAAATTTGGTACTGTGTCCTTTTACTGTTGTGAGTGGAGGAATAACAGGGATACTATTTTAGGAGTCTTTAAATCAGTTTTAGTTAACTATAAAAGAACAGTAAGGTCCAGGTAAATATTTTGATGTAAAATACCCTGTCATGCACATGTCATTGCAGTGGTAATTTAAAATGAAAATTGTGTAATACACTTTTCCATGTGACACATAGTAAATACAATCATGAAAATATTTTATAATTTACAGTGACTAGTATTATTAATGGATATTCATTAGGAAGTTAGTGCCGATTCCAAAGGTCAGAATTGACTATTTCAGAAGAAAACATTAAGGATATGTATGCTGACAAAATAAATGTATCAAATTCTTTTTATCCCTTGAGCTTACAGACAGTTCAATTAAGATGCAATTTCACTACACAACTATACTTTTTGTGGATTAAAAAAAAAATGTTATTGTAAACAATTTCTCCAGAATGTGATATAAACAAAACAATAGTGGCATTCTCTTTTAAAAATCATTTACTATTCTTTATACAGCTTTTATCTTTTAAAGATGTCATCTAACATGATGTCTTTGATTTATTTGGCTATTGTTATTCATGTACACTATAAACTCAGTGCAAATCCATTAAATATATTTTTTCTACAAACACTCATTATAGCTACTGTATTTTTTTTTATGCAGATTGTTTTAGATGTCTCTTTTGACAATTATTTTCTACTGAACAAGCAACTGACATGTTCTAAATCACAAATACACATTAATAGTTAATTTGTCAGTGCCTAAAGAACTGTTTATTTTATTTTTACATTGATGAAAGTTTTAACAAGATACGATACCTGACTCTTGATTTTTTTTTTCCACTGATTTACTCGAGGAGACATTTCAAGATACAAATTTTTTATTCCAATCATTGAAGTATGTTTAATTCATTCATTTATATCCTGTATAACCATCTGACCTGTAGTACCATTTGTGTATAACTACAGAAACATGACTTTAAACATATATCTTTGAATCAGGGATAAGAAATTGAACATACAGAGTGATATATTTATTATAAAACAAACTTTATTAAATTACTCAAATAGAATTGAAGACAATTTCTTTCAGAAAAAATGTATAAAATTGAAAATTTATTAAGCTATTCACTGAGAGATATTATGTCCTGCAAGAAGTTTATGTTGGAATATTATTGCAATCTATCATTCCTTCATTCCTCACTTTATATGCCAACAAAACTGACAAATTTTAATATATATAATTTTTTATCCATCAAAATGGACTGTTAAAAACCTCATGTGTTCTTTTTGTTGTAGCAAACATGGCTTCTGAAACTTAGAGACACTCAAGACAAATGGAAACGGACACTACAACACACTGTTTTCCGTTCACCCCGCCTATCAACCTGCAGTGCTAAGTCTTCCACATAAGTATATTCTGAAATAGTGTCAGGGAAAATTTGAATGTGGTGGACATTACTTTTTGTACAGTTAGTTCTGTTATATGTCTTACATGTCGAATATTGATCAGTACATTGAATAAAACCTTGAATGTGCAGTATATGAAGATAATTTATTCCGAAAGAGTGTTGTTTTTATTGGAGAAAATATATTTTATCTAAAATTTAGCAATCACACATTCACTTAAGAATTATTAACATTACAAGTGGGAATGTAAGTTCTTTAAAATGGAAGTGTAATTTAAATACTAAATATTTCTTACTTTTTTAACTTCATGAATTATGTTCCCACTGAAATATTTTTAATGAAATTTTTGATATTTAATATATGACTGGGTGCTGTTGCACAACTGAACATAATTAGTATATGAAACAGGAGTTGAAAGAGTATTATTTTTCAGCAAGGCAAAAATATTTTACTAAAGTTAATCACAAATGGAGTTTAATTACATATTAGATGCATCATGTTATGGTTAGAAGTAATTAGAGGTGCAGACAATTTCAAATGATGTTAATTACTTGAATTTCCTAAACTTTATTCTGTTTTATATAGATAGATACAAATTATTATACCTGTGTCAATATAATAGTAACTCAATAGGGATTATTTCCATCAAGCATATAACTTTCTTGTAAATACCAAAATCACAAAATATTGAATCATGCAATTAGCATGATCTTACCTGCAATTAAGCAATTTATTTATCTGAATCAACATCACAAACTTTTAATTGCTGTATTCTACTGCATATCTTTATAAAGTAGGCTAAGGAAGAAAGGTTGAGATCCTGCAAAAGATTGCCAGTATTTCCTTTTACCAGACCAGCATTAGAAATTTATAAAGAAAAATTTAAATGCTTATTTGTTTGGTCCACTAATCATTGTGGTACAGGCAGACATACATATATATATATATATATAAATGGGCCAGTAAAATAATAATTAAAAGCATCCAAAAAGTGTCAACCTACAAAATTTCTAGCTTTAAATGTTTGTATTTTTGTGTTACGAACAGATTTTGTTTCTATTGTTCATCGACATGCTACATTGGGAAATATATCTACACAGAAATTTGTATAACAGTGATGAACTAAATAAATCATCAGATCAATAAATTACAAAATTTACTTTAGGAGCAAGTCACCATTGCTAGAAAACAAAAGTAAGGATAATATCAAACTGAGATGAGTAATCAATCTTCTAACCGAATATTCATTAAAAACTGTTTCATTATGAATTCATCATAATTATAGTTGATAGTTTTATCCAACATTCCATATACCACAAAACCTGTGCCATCTTTGTCTTCAAAAAATATGATAAAGGCTGAATGTATATATTTCATAACTAAAAATAATAGCAATTGTTTGATGGATCATCTCACAGAGGAAGCTTTACATAACATTTTCAGAGCAAACATCAAGTAAAAGCAAAAAAAAAAAAAAAATAAGGAAGGAGTATAAAGGTTAACTTATCCACATTTTCATTGGCATTGTTCTGACAAGATAATCATCAAATATACTTTGGTGACTGTAGTCTTGGTTCCCATCTTAAAATGAACAGATATATTATGTTTAACATTGACATTTGTGTATTAAACAAGAAATTGTGCTTTGCAGATCCAGAAATGAATTAGTGTTTTGTATGCTTTATGTATTGCAACATAACAATTTTGCAAAACAAATTACCATCTGGTATGACCCATCTATGTTGACACATTCTTCCCTCCATAACAATTCAGTGCATTCAGAAAAGGAAACATTTCCCGAATCTGACTTCTTCCTGTTGGCTGTGGTAAATCATTCACCATTTAAATAAAAGAAGTTTCTTTAAATTTCAAAGTCAGATGCATGGCCCATTTTTATCATGTTACAGTACTTGAAGTTTTCAAAGATATTTTTAAAACTAAATGATTAATAAATAGTTAAAAAAAAACCAGACATGAGAAAAACATACACATTTTTATTTCTAAACTTCATATCTCAACACAATTTAACTCAGATTTTTTTTTAAAGAACAAGTCCCATTAATTTTTGCAAAATTCATGTTTATCAATTTAAAAAAGCAAAGTAGACTTCAAAACTTCTTGCATAACTCAGGTTACTGAAATCCCAAAAGGCTGGAGTAAAAGAACATCAGTCACTACTAGGATTTAATGTCTATTGTTTTTGCTTAACTTATGAAAAGAAGTTTCCTTTTTTTATGTACAATACGTTTTTGCTAAAATCAAAGAAAACTTTTGGCTGTTAAGTTTTCACTGTTTCAAATTCACATACTACCCAAGAGAAATTAAGAAAATGGGACACTAACAGTTAAGAATTCAATAACATCTGAATGCTGGGAAACATATCTTATATAAAATTGAAAATACAGTATATTTTGATGACTATAATACTGTACTCCTTGAATGAAGAAAGCTAGTCCAAAAATAGAATACTTAGCTCTGGTATGAAGGAACCAGTATTAATTAATCAAAGAGATAGCATTATGTCTCATCAGGATGGTCCAATACTGCTTAATTTCATAACTAATACTTTTTTAGTTGTACATTTGTATGTATATACCACTTAAATGTTGTCTGTATGTAGTCACTTAATTGTAAGAAATGTATTCTTTGTACATAATTTAGTGTGAGTGTGAATGTGAATATTAATATTTATACATCATATATTATTAAAAAAGAAAACCAATATATAAATATGAGGCTGTAAACTTATTATACCTTCACTTTCAAATATATGTATATATCTCCAGACAAGTAATATAAATCGAAGCAAGTGTGACAGTAAATTAACTTATTTGATTTGTTATTTTTTTTATTATTTTTTACATACATAAAAGTATGGTTTCTACATTTTTATGAATTCAATACCATACATGAAAAACTCTGCAATGATAAAAATAAAAAAATACAAATAAGTGAAATATAATAGAGTCATTTATTTTTAATGAGAAAATGATGTTAGTGTTTTCCATTCTATTTATTATGTTTAATGGTTAATTTCAGATTTTACCCTAGCACTGAATTCTCTATCCTTTATCTGTTTCCCAAAATAAACTAAACCTTTAATCACACAGTAATCTGAAATTAATCACTGCTTATCTGGAAATTTGTCATTATAACGTTTTAAACACTGTTTATGAAAGAAGTCAGATTCGTATATAAGTTATAAATTTACTATTAAATTTCTGATAATAGTACCTATATATGTATCTTGACAATCAGTTTCAAGTGTAACAATAAAGCCTTAAATTATATTTTTCCAGTAATTACAATGATTAAAGTATTATGCCAGTAAATTAAATGACTGTTACACAGATGTATAGCAAATAGTTTTCTGAAAGAATTGTGTATGTTTTATGTGTATATGTACGTACATATATATATGTGTATATGCATGCTAATTAATATTTTTTGTGTATATCTACAAATGTAAAATCCCATACACACACATATACATATTATATATGTATGCATATATGTTTGAAAAATAAAGTCTACAAACCAACATAGTATTTATATTTGAAGTCAGAAAATGTAACATTCAGTATGTTCCTCGATTGCATAAGACACAAAAATTGGCAAAAATTTGTTTAAACATTATTTATGAGCCAATGTTCTAGCTCTGTTTGTTTGCACTAAAAATTACTTTTAAAATGATAGGTTCAGGTATTAATTTTCATAGGTTTAAGAATCCGAAAAATTTATAGTTTATCTGTTAGTACAATACTATTTACAGTTCAATATTCAAAGCCATAAACAAATGTGAGACATTTATAATGAGGAAGCAAAAAGAATGGTTCACCTTTATTCAATAATAACCACTGCTATTATTTTTTAATTCTATCAACCCCAAGATGTGTTTTAGGGTTTATTCCTTGACCAGGTCTTATAATAATATAAAATAACAGAAAAATATCTCAAAATATTACAACAGATTTTAGATACCAATTAAAATAGTGATGGGAAAAAATCTCCTAAAGATTCTGTTTTTTATTGTCAAAGTATAATAGACTCCTATTTTGCAGATCCAATGATTCCTTCACAGCACAATATCAATAGGAGTTTAGAAAACACATCATTTGAACATTATGCCCTACCATCTTGATTGAAAAAAGAGATGTAGATTATCACTGGTTAGCAGAAAATATCTACTTTCAAGTATTTACACTGTGTGCTTCAGCAACACTGTGCACATCTTAATTCTATGGTTGTAATGTCATACATTCTAGGAAACTTCACAGTGCCTGCTTTTCATGTGGCTTTTGTCACTGATATACCAAACATTAAAGAACCACTGATCCTGATAATACACAAATTACTTGTAGAAATCAATGAAGCTGCATATGGTAATGGAGAATAGAGCAGATAAATTAAGAACAAGGAAAAAAGAAAAACAAATATGTTGTTGCTGGACTCTATGACAGAGGCTGACAGTGGTAACATTCAGTGTTGGTTTGCATATAAAAGAAAGCAGATATGTCATTGCCAACAAATAAGGCAACCAAATATTCCATCAAAACATCATATTTCTTCATTTCTGACGGAGCATACTTAGGGGTTGGCTGTCTTTTACATTAATCAATGAAGTGCTGAGATTTAAATCCATCTTCCAGAAGGTCCAACTTACTTAACAACTTCCCTACACAATCCATGACCCCGCTGATAAATGATAAAACACTTACTTTGGATTTTGGGGCCATGGTTTGGTTTGAGTTAATGGCTTTTGTGTCATACGTGGCTTGTGGAAGTAGCTGTATATAGGGCCAATTAGTTGCAATAATTTTTTGTCCATTGGCCCTTAACATCCATTCAGTAATATCCTGCATCTCTGATATACTTACCAGATCACACAATCTCAGTTCTGGTGCATAAGGTTATAAGAACACCCTTCCCTCCTTTGTTGCTGAACAGAGGTGTGATGTAGCACACCAATATTTGTTTTTGAGCTTTGGATTTGGATATGCCAAGTGCCCAATAATATCGCTGATATGTTCTTTTCATACTCAAATATCTACAAACCATAACTGGCATTGTTGCCCTATTTCCATCTGAAATTTTATCTTAAGGTATTATTTAAATGCTCAAGTATCTCCTATAAGGCATTCTGACATGTGGACAAATTATCAATGTGTCTTCTGTGTTATGCAGACACAAGGTGGTTTAAGGTGAGCTTTGTATAGCACATTTGTTTCTACTGCCTCCATAAAAATACTAGTGGCTATAAATGAGAGCAGTGAGATACTGGCCTCTCCTTCTACATCAACATGAAACTTCTCACCATAGTGAAAGACAGTGAATCTAGGGCAGAATTTTCTCATGTTTTCTGATTCACCAGTAGGTCACAAGCCAGAAACCATGTATCACTGCAAATTGATGCATCTGCTGAAACTTGTATGCAGCAGTATAACATCAAAGGTTACTAACATCAAAGGTTACTAGTATGCCTGTTTCTTGAGTTTTCGTTGTTAGGGACGGGCCCAATAGAAGTGCCAGTTTGCGATCCTACTCCAATGTAGAGATTAAGATGCGCCATAACATCAACCACTAAATTGGAATGAAGGTGTATGTAAGTAGTGAAAAGCTGTTATTAAAACTGTACAATTTAAATGAATAAGAATGAATCAACTATACTTGCAAGTGAATCATTTACCATGGTTGGACTGTGAATAGGAAGTTAAATATTATTTGAGATTGGGGTCTGGGAGTGTCTGGTGACCAGAACATATTAGTAGGCCAATTCCAACTTGTGGGGTTTGAATGAGGATGTGGTTTCAGGAAGTACTCTTCTGGCGCTGATTGTAAAACAGTTATTGTGGTTATGGGAGCTGATGTGGGCAGCAAATGGTCACAACAATTTTTTAACCATTTTTCTGTGACCAATCATTCTGATGCCCCACTGGTTCATGGTGACACCAACACAAGAACTGGAGAAATGGCCCTCGAGGAATTGGGTTTTACCAGTGGTAGAGTTACAGAAAGTTGTGATGGCTCAATTCACACTGCATGTTACACAATGAGACTTATTATAAGGGAAGAAGCCATTGAGTGTTTAGGAGCATTAGAGGGTTGGTACTAGTGGACAAGTGTATTGCTCAAGTTGGCTGATTTACTGAAGGTGATGCAGGATCTTGTGGGAACAATAATGGGGAGAACACATATGTGAGAAAGATCAGGGAAAATTATATTCATAGTATAAGATTTGGTTCACAGATTCCAGAGTAGGAGAGAACTGTGTGAGAAAGAGAACTATGGTTAGTTTTGCATTGTGCATGGTGGGTGTGCTGCATAGGCTGTGGCCCAGGATATCTGTTTTGAGATTGATTCTGAAGGAAAATTGTGAGAAAGAAGGCCTTGTGTCAAGTTGTGGGAGTAATGGGTGAGGGATTCTTGATGAGAGCATATGTGTCTGCCTCAGATGGCTATGCTGTAAGCCAGAGAGTATTTTAAGTAATATGGGTGGCAGCTATCAGAGTGTAGGGGTTGTTGTAGGTTTATGGGTTTGATGTGGACATTGGTGTATAACTGGCCATTAGTCACAAATATGTCTACGCCAAGGAAGGTAATGTGGGGTGTGAGAGCATGATCATGTTAAGTTTAGGAAGTGGTTGTAATTGAAGGGACTTAGATAGTCAAGGAGGTGGTTTTTGCTATGGGGCTAGATCATGAAAATATCATCTATTTTATAACATTAAAAGAGCAATTCTTGAATACATATACATTGGTATCTTGTAAACAGCTCTAACAATTTGGATGAAATTTCATATTTAGATAACATTTTCCTTTTAAAGCTTATCTGAATAGGTGTATTACCTGAAAAAATGCAGTTTAAAAAAAGGAGCAACTACATATATATGTATACATTAGTATCTCAGAAAAAGCTCTAATGATTTCATATTTAGATAACATTTTCCTTTTAAAGTTTATCTGAATAGGTGTATTCCCTGAAGAAATGTTGTTCTATAATACAAACATGTAGAAGTTAGAGGTACCAGTAAGCCTGAAGCAGCTTTATATATTTGGATGAAATTTCATATTCAGTTAATTTTTTATTTAGCAATTTAATAACATAGGTGTGCTCCTTGAAAACAAAATGCAATTTTAAACACAAAATTTGGTTAGGACAAGAAAGTGTGCTCTTAAAATCAAATTGCCACAAAATACCATTTAAAACAGCAATATAATTATGTTGGGTTTTATTCTCCGTCTAGTGCAGCTAAAAATTTGTTAGCTGCACTAGACGGACAATAAAATCCAAAATTAGTGTAGCGGCTAAGGATATTGACCTAAGTATTCAAAAAGCAATATAATTGATGAGGTGTTTGGTAACTGCTTTGACTGTGAAAATAATGAGGGAAGAAAGACACAGCAATACTCACACCACTCAATAAAGATGCTGACAGATTTAATTATATCATTTCCAAACTTCCCAGAAATAACCAAATCTACTATAGTCATGATTTCATGAAAGACCGACCTGAAGGTGCACTAAAATTTGCAAAAGAATTTTTTAATACTGTCAACATTTTATGCTTGCTACTGCATGAATTGAAACTGAAAAAACTGCATTTATAGTGCTGCTGAATAATTTGGATTTATCAGAAGGTCTATGTAACAGTGTAAAACTCATTGTGTGAAGTCTATGTAACAACATAATACAGGCAAAAACCGTTACTGGAGAACAATCTGGAAAAAAGTACATATATGAAGAATCACTCTTGACTCAACAAAGGGTCAACTCATATGTACCATGCAATTTCCAGTATGATCTGCATTTGCCACAGCAATACACAAAGCTCAAGGCCAAACATTGTTGGAGTGGATTTAAGAGTATAAGTTTTTATGCATGGCATGTTAAATGTGGTATTTTCTTGAGTAAAGTGGCCAAGTACATTAAAAGTACTCCTCCAAAGGAAACTCCTCAAAATACCAAAGCATAGAATAGAAGAAAGTACTAGTTTAAGTTAAAAAAAACTTATAATTAATAAAACTCTAAAGCAAAAATGATTAAAAGCCCAAATATAGCTGAATACTTAAAATAAGGTGTTGAACTATATGGATTTATGAATTTTATATTTAACCAAATGGAGAGCTTTTGTAGGTAGTGTATATTTTATGTATGTTGTCTCTATATCTGATTTATCTAACACTATTATATGAGCAACTGTTGGATATAGGTAAAATTAATTTATCACACACATCTCTTAACAATTCTGATGAAATCTTGCATACTGAATAGAAATAAAATGATGTGAAGCAAAGCTTGGACACCCAAGTACTATATCTGAACCACACATTTTCATGCTGGTTTCATTCATTTGTTGTAATTGATCTGAGGGAAGAGACATTTTCTTTATAAACACATAACTGCTATTCCTGAATAAATTATAAATACAAATTCAAGTTAATAAAAATAGTCAAGTTTATTGTTCTGTATCAGGAAATAATGTACATATTAATTTCATAACAAGCTTTTCCACTGTGAAAATGCTTTTTAGAGGAGATATTGGTAGGGACGTATATATACCTCAGGTGCTGACTGGAAATGAAAATCAATTAACAATACAAGTGAGCAGAGATTTTAGGACACCCCGCTGAGGGTGAGAGACTTTATGAAACTGGCAGAAAGAAAAAAGCAAAATTGGGTAAAATTAATTTCACATCTTCTTAATAAAGTATGATGGAGTATCAGTTCAGAGAAGTTATAATCAATTACAAAGTTGTGTTGGATGAAAACTGGTTTCGTAAACCAGTGGTAGAGAAAAAAATTGGTTATAATGGAAAGAAGGTAATGTTTCTGGGAAAAGTTTAATACAAGGAAGGAAGGCACAGGTAGAATGGAGAGTAAGAAATAATACGAATAGAGAAGAAACATGTATTCTAAATCAAAAAGGTAAAATATAAAGAAAAGCATCGAACATATAGAGTATAATAGTAAGGAGACTAGAGGTGTTCATAAGAAGAGTGAGAGAGTTACATAGTGAGAAAGCAGCGGGATAAGAGAACATAAAAAATAACTAAGCAAGGAATGAACAGCAAACTGAGCATGATGAATGAGCGGTAATGCTCTGGCCTTGTATTCAGGAGGACACAGGTTGAAATCTGTATCTGGGCATCCAGATATGGGTTTTCCAAATTTTCCCAAAATCACTCCAGGCAAATGCCAGGATGCTTCCTTCAAAAGGTCATGGCCAAATTCCTTCCCATACCTTGTCCCCAGTCCTTTTCCACCTCTAATATCCTCTATGTCAACAAGGCATAAAGCTATAGTAAACAAAAAAAAACAAAAAAAAGAATTAATAGCAACAAAGAGAGAAGCTTAGGATAGTTTGTTTAAGACTATAATAAGTAAAGGAGGACACTGAATGTTACAGCTGAGCAGTTGTATGGTTACAGTAAGAAACTGAGTGGGAGACAGGGCATACACTTTTTTTTTTTTTTTTACTTATGGTTTTACACATCTTCGAGGTCATTGGAGGTGGGATGGAATTGGTGACAAGGAGTGGGAAGGAATTTGGCCATGGCCTTTTGAAGGAAGCATCCTGGCATTCACCTGGAGTGATTTGGGGAAACCATGGAAAACCCAAATCTGGATGCCCGGATGGGGATTTAAACCAGTGTTCTCCTGAATGAAAGGCCAAAGCATTAACCACTCACCCACTACACTTGGTACAGGGCATACAGACAGATTTTGGTAAGGAATGGTGTCCAGCAGGATGGACCCACTGTAGGCTTGCAATTGATGGAAGCTATGTTACTCCTATTGAAGACAGAAGAGCCAACTATTTTAATTATGTGCTATCTTGGTACAATCTGACTGGACAACTATCAATGCACTGGTAATGTCTCCAGTAAGTGAAATATCAAAACAGGAGCTTTTCCAGATAATTAGAAAAGATGAGGAAATTAGAAATAGATTATGGTGACACTGAGGTAGTTAGGAACATTAAAGTGTGTAAATAGGTTTGTGTAGTTCTTATTGTAATAACTGTGTTAAATGCAGGTAGATATAACTATGTACTAAGAAAAAAATATATTGACTGAGCCTGGAGACATGTTATAAACCAGAGTACTGTAATTACACCATTGTAGTATTGGTTTACAAGGGTGTATCCAGGATCTGAACTGTATAAGGCATGGGGGAAAGTGGGGCAAGTTTTATTGGTTTGGAAGAAATGGGATAGGGAAATGAAACATGTTGATTTCATATAAGTTCTGAGAATTCACAATAGATGCCTCTGGTGTAGTTACAATAATCATTATTCAGTTTTGATGTGGTATTTACTTGTTTATTCTATGTTTAGATTGGATTTTTAGACTCAAATTTTTATTGCCCTCCTCCCCCACTCCCCTGCATCTTGCAGGGTTCATCCTTGTTTATTCATAAAGAAAGGGAGAGATGGAGAATTGAGAATTATAGTCCTATTTGCAAGGTGTTTTTGTGATGTTAGCACAAGTATTGCAGTAAAAAATGTCAAGTGAAGCAGGTATGGCTTTTTGAAGTAGACTTATTGTGTGTGTCTCACTGAAAAGGATAAATTCGAATATCATGTCATTACAAAACTCTTCATTTTGGATTGTTTATCGTCACTCAAATTTATCAAAAGATGGTTAAGGTTTATAAGAAGATTGCTCTTTCATTTTCAACAATGAAGACATGAGTGGCTAAATACTCACATTAACATGATCATAAATCTATTAAAGATGATACATGTGGAGCAAGACCAAAAACAGCAACCAAATATCAAAAAATCAAGAATGTGCAAAATATGCTATTGGGTGATCAGCAGTTAAAGATGTATGACATATCTCAGACCATGGTATGCCAATTATGTCTGAAAAAGGCCCAATATATTTAACATCAATAATTAAACAATAAATCTTTGAATAAGAGTCTGCTGCATTTGAAAAAACATTGGATAGATGCTGCAGCCAAATAAGTGAAGTTGATTTCATCTGCCTGAATGGTAATGGCCCTAGTTTTGTATAATGAAAAAGAGTCTTTTTATAGATTATCTTGAAAAATGAAAATCAAGAACTGTCAAAAACAACACAACTATTTATGGCCAATGGAGTGAAAAATTTATTAGAAGAGACCTGTATTATAAAAGAAAGATAAATTTTCTGCCAGGACAATGTATATGCAGACAGAGGAGCTTTAGAAAATGGAAAATCTGAGGGATCTAGTTGGAAGTCACCCTATTCACCAGATTTTGCTCCCTCTAAATTACAGCAACATTCAAACGTAAAGAAATTTATGGCTGGAAAACATTTTGAATCAAATGAAAATATGCTAGCAGCTGTAGACAATCCAGAATTGTGTATCACAGATGGAATCCATTCATTTTAAAAACATTGGTAAAAATGTGTTAAATTAAGTGATGAGTACATAGAATGAAAGTGGTATGTAAATCAGCAACATTGGTTTAGGAGGGTTTATTGATATGACACTCAGTAGTAGTCTATGAGCAAGATATTTCAGATAAAATGGTGATAAAGGCTAATCTGGTAATGTGGAAATGGATTTTCCTGTGGATTTGACAGATTAAGCCTAGGGAAGATAGTGGTTAATGTTAAATTATAGGGGTGGATCAAAATGTGTCTTGCTGTGTCGAGTAATTCTTTAAGAGGAAGGAAGCAAAGAGTCAGTGTTGGAAAGGACACTTAAGGGGAGTTGGAAGTAAAAATAAGACTACCTTAGAATAGTAAATTGGTTCATTATGTAAATGAGAGATTCTGTTATTAGTTCACAACCAGAAATTAGGTTATTTTCAGGTGAAAAAATGTTGTATAAAACCAATGAAATGAGAGTGCAGTTTGAACAATGGATCGTATGCAGTGAGGAAGAAATCATTTATAGAAAGTATAAAATGTAAAAGTCATGGAAAATCACTTTATAACAAACTCAAATGGGCGGTTTACTTTGGGAAGACAGTTGAAATAGGTTAAAAAAAAATACTGCATCAATTAGAGAAGGAACTAAGGTTATGCAGTAGGGAAGAAAATTAAGTGGGCTGCAATAGTACTTTGTTGAGTATAATTGGTATTAAACAGGAGGACTGGAGGGAATACAAGTAAAGACAGTTATATTTGTTTGCAGAAATCATTGTGTAATACAATCAGTTACTCAGGTGAAACAGGAACTGGTTTGGGAGCCACTGAAAGAAAGAAGGCAGGAGAAAACAGTGACAGAGGAGTTACATGCAAACTCCGGTGACTAGTATTGAAAGGATATTATACAAATAGCAGCAATTAATGTGTGGAACAGAAAAGAAGCCAATGAAAGAGGTATTCCTGTTATAAGTGGTGTTAAGTCAAGGCCTTTTTTAGGGTAAATAAAATAAATGTATTAAGATGTCTAAAAGAAATTAACGTCTCTCCTGATAAAAACTTATTGAAATTAGAAATTCAATCTGATATACCAGTATGTACTAATAATGTAAACAATTTAAATTCATTGAATCAAAGTGTTCAGACCACTATTCTGCATCAAAATATAAGGGGAATATTTAGTAAAACTGATGACACTACCTTATGCCTAGAAGAGATTAAAAATTCCAGAAATTGCAATGTAGATGTTTTATGCATATCTGAGCATCATTTGTCTGACACAGGAATATCTCAACTGTCCATGAAAAATTATAAACTAAGTTCTCATTTCTGTAGATGTAAAATGGAGAAAGAGGGAGTTGCCATTTTTGTTAAAAATAATATTCAGTGAAACAGTGTAGATATAAGTAAGTATTTTATAGAACAACAATTTGAATGCTATGTTACTAAACTAGAATATGGTAAGGAAGAGCTCATAGTTATAGCAATTTACAGGGCCCCCTCATGAAATTTTAGACTTTTTTTATCTCAGGTAGAGTCTTTGCTACTATGTTTAAAAAATAACAAACAAATAGTTTTATGTGGAGATTTTAATGTTGACTTTCTCAGTCACAGCAATGAGATTCTAGATATGGAAGCCTTGATGTTGTCTTTTAACTTAATGGCACTTGTAAATTTCCCTACTAGAATACAAAATAATAGCAGGACTGCAATTGATAATTTTTTTTTATGGATATTTCTCTGTACAGTAATTACAACATACTTCCAGTAATAAATGGTATCTCAGATCATGATGCCCAGCCGTTATGTAACAAGTCCAGAAACACTATTAAACAGATAAAGAAAAACTGGGTATATAGAAGAAATATTAATGAAAACAATATAAAACATTTAATAGATTCCTTAAATAATGAACAATGGTCAGAAGTGTACCATGCACAGGGTGTTAATGAAAAATTCGACTCCTTTCTCAATATTTTTCTAACACTTTTCGAAGGAAGTTTCAAAAAAAGGAAAGTTGTGAATACTCCAAACAATGAACTGGGCAAGGGATGGATAACAAAGTATATTAGAGTATCTTGTAAAACAAAAAGGGACCTGTACTTATAAGTAAGAGAATCAGATAACTATGCACTAAAAGCTCATTACAAACTTTATTCTAAAATACTAAGAAATGTAATAAGAAAGGCCAAGAACAGGTATATATCAGAGAAAATAGAGAATTCAGGCAATAAGATGAAAACTATATGGAATATAATAAAAACTGAAACAGGAAAATCTGTAAATCACTCTAAAGACATGAAAATAGAACAAAATGGATCTGTTCATAGTGAAGTAGGGGAAGTTTGTAAAATATTTAACAAACATTTTACTTCAGTTGTAGAGAAATGCAAAGAAAAGCAATCCCCACATTGTGCCCTAAGGCTTCTTCAGTCTGCTTTCCCAAATAAATTTGTACAAATGCAATTGCCACCAGTAACAGTCTCAGAAATAAATAAATTTGGTTTCATCTATAGAAAAGGCTATATATTCATTTTTAAATAACACATTTGAGGAACTGAATAATAAAATGAGCCTTGTAGGAATATTTTGTGATCTTGCAAAAGCATTTGACTGTGTAAATCATGAATTACTTTAGAAGAAAATGGAATACTATGGTATTTATGGAACCGCAGGTAAATGGTTTAAATCATACATGGAAAGTCGAATGCAAAAATAAGTAAAGATGCTTCATCGGACTGGGAGAAAATTAAAACATGGAATTCCACACGGTTCTGTCCTAGGACCCCTCCTCTTCTTGTTGTACATCAATGACCTTCCTGGAAACTTATCTGACAAAAGTTAAGAGTGTTTTATTTGCAGATGACACTAACCTGACTGTGAAAAAAAAACAAAAACAAAAAAAACAGCAATCTAGAATTTAATGTAAGTGAAGTACTTAGTGAAGTAGCAAATTGGTTTAAGGCAAATTCATTAAAATTAAATTTTGAAAAAACACATTATATTAGGTTTAAAACAATAACTTATGCACAGCCAGATTTACATGTAAGCCATAAAAGTAACACAATATTAGAAACAAAGAGTATAAAATTCCTTGGTATTAAAATAGATGATAAACTCTGTTGGCACGAACATATCACTTCACTAGTGAAGAATTTAAGTAGTGCTATCTTTGCAATATGAACAATTTCTCTAACAGCAGATCTAGAATTAACGAAACAGGTGTACTCCTCATATTTTCATTCAGTGATGTCATATTGCATAATCTTTTGGGGAAACTCTTCACAAAGTAAAAACATTTTCATAGCACAAAAAAGAGCTATTAGGGTGTTGTGTTGGGTACAACCTGGAACTTCTTGCAGACAACTTTTTTAAAAAAACTCAATATTCTTACAATGACTTCTCCGTATATATAATCTCTCATGTGCTTTGTCATAGATCATTTTAACCTGTTTACTGCTAATTTACAGGTACACAATTTCAATACAAGAAACAGAAATAACTTGCACAAAACACAAACATCTCTGTCATTAGTACAAAGAGGAGTTAATTATTCTGGTATACATCTGTTTAATAAACATCCCAAGAGTATAAAACAGTCTGCAGATAATAAAGATGTATTTAAAGAAAAACTGAGATATTATCTGATTGGCAACTCCTTCTACAACATTCAAGAATTTGAACAAATTAATTAATTGTATTCAATATGACTTTAGCAAAATTCAGTTGTAAAAATTAATGTTTATTGTTATTCTCTTTATTTGTCTTTGGGACATATATTTGTTTATACTATGATTATGACTCATATTGTATGTATGTGTATTAACCATGACATGTTTCACATACCGGAGGTCTTTCCTCAGCAGGGATCCATGAAACAAGATTGATAAATAAAAATAATACCATTAATTGCTAATTGAATTCAGCTCTAGGAGAGAGAGAAAAAAATCAAATCATTTCTAGATAGGGGAATCAGGAACTAGAATGAGTTATTGCAGGAAGTAATAAAAAATTTGTTTAAACAGTCAATAATTTAAAGTAAAAATTCATCTAATTCAAATGTAGGTTGTTGGGAAATTTCTAACAAAGCTTAAGCTATATTCTGTATATACTTAATGCCTATAATCATAATATTGTAATCAGTTTACCAGTATCTCTGTATAAATATCAATGAATTAATTGAGACTATTAATTGCAATAATTGTTCATTTTATCAGATACACTATCACTTCTTGATTATTAACTAGTACTCAGAAATGCTTGCTAATAAAAAATTGTTGTAGGAGTTAAGTGAAAGGAATATAACTGTCATTTACTATCTATAATCAACAGTGAAAAAAATTGCATTATTGAAATGTAAAAATTGTTGGAATCTTGAGAAAATTAAAATAAATATTTATGCATACCATATATATAAAAAAACCAATAATCTAGCATTATACTACAGATAAAAGCTGACAACTCAAATAATAATTGAGAATGGAACTGACAGAATCAGTCAATTGGGATCAGGCCCGCCAGAAGGGAGCGTGCAAGGCATGCACCACACACGGGCGGCATGTCCAGGGAGGCGGAAAATTGAGCGATCTACTGTAGCCACTACAATAGTTGCCACTCAATTGTCGCTGCGAGCTCAGTAGCAGAGCTAATAGGTGAAATAAATCTGCAGTGCCACATATAGGGGGTGGAAAATTCATAAAGCGGTGATTTTTCTTTTTTTAGCTCAACTGCTGTTTCAGGCGGCGACAATGAATGCAGTGGCGACACTTGTGGGGGGTGGCAACAATGGGGGTGGCAAAATAATGTTTGAAGGGGCGGCATAATCGGTATTGCACAAGGGCGTTCAAACAGCTAGCGGCGGGCCTAATTGGGATCATGCTATGAAGCTTAACAACAAGAAGGAGGCTGAGTGTTGACTTAGGGATTAGCTAGGAAGGAAAGATGTGGATTCTTTACCTGAAGATATGACAGTGGTGTTACCTTAAGCAACCAATTATCTTCTCAAGTGTCTTGAGTGGTAGGTGGAATACTGAGCCAATTCACATTCTTTGGTACAACTTGTTTTATTGGTTTTTAATAAAAATATTTCTGATTCATTTGTTTGTAGCAAAGAATAATACAAAGATCACAGACAGGAAGAACACAATGTTAGCTAAATACCTGACACAGTATATATATAAGAATTATTTGTAGATGTTTTCACTGTTCATTCATACAGAACACTAGTATACAATTCTTTGTAAAGCTGATAAATAACAATAGGTCCTATTATTACAAGTCAGTTAATATGGTATATCACTTTGATCAGTAAGAAGATCCATGTAGGAGTTCAGCGTTGTGTCAAAGTTGTCATCAAAATATATATCTTCAGTTGATAAATTTGAAGAATGTACCTGCACCTTTGACAAATTTAAAAAAAAAAAAAAAAAATGTTATTATGGAGACAAGATTACAATTAATAATGCAAGTAATCAGCAGAGTTTTTAATTATATTTTATTTCTTAAATTTTTTATTAATTAATAGTAGATAATAACATTAAAAATATTTTTGTCATTAATTTACTATGAATTAACATGAAAAATATATTTGTTTCAAACCAATAATCTTTCACACAGCAAATTCTAAAATACTTAGTAAACTTACTTCTGAAATTTGTTCAGATGTTTCTTCAGCCTCTCTTTCTATATCACTATTGTGTTTGCATTCAAAAACTTTTTCCAACTGTGAACTGATAAATCTGCAGAAATCTGTGTCATCAAAACCTCTTTCTGTTTGTCGAGTCATCATGTTCATAGGGTGTTTCATTGTATTCATTTCCAAAAATGAATTCTGGTCACACAATTCATCCTTTAAATTGAAAACATCTTTTTGCACCAAACTAATTAAGCCAATATTCTCAAATGAATTGTTTTGTGCTCCAAGTCTTTCATATTCATCTGAGAACTGATTACCTAAGACAGCAAAAATTGGTGATAGAGTCCATTTAGTTTCATTTTAGTGTATATCTTAAAAAGTAAAACAGAAACACAAAATATGTATAAATACTTAAAACTGAGCTTGTACTGTATATTGTATAAATATTAAATACAGTTATAAGAATATTTGGAATCTCATTCATTACTTTTTAATGCACAGAAAATAATCAAAATTTTTGCTGTTGTAAACAACAAAAAATAATAATAAAGCATGGCTTCCTCATTTCAACACATACATATTTTATTGGACTTAAATGTAGGAAGTACCAGCTCTTTTGTAATAATATAAATATGCAACATTTTTTACTTTTTGTATTGCTTTGATATTATAAGTATACTGGTACTTAAATTTCCAGTGCGTCTTGAAACCTGCACTCCAACTAATATGGTCTTGCTAAGCTTTTAATGGGGGAGCAGATGTGTCTGTCATATGTCCCCGAACTATCCCAGCATTCACCTAGGTAGTTTTGGAAAACCACAAGAAATCAGGAAATTCAGTACACGGGGCCCACGATTTAAACCTGGGCCCTATGGATCTGCCCTGTCCAGTACAGTGATGCTAATAAGTGTGGAGCCATACTGGAAGGTGCAGGATCCACATTTATAGTCACTGCTTTTGATGAGTGTTCTCGCATTCTTGTGATTCTTTATCATCAAATAAACATATTATTTTATCTGTAGTATTGTAATTAATTTAAATGCAGCTAATCTTTCATTTAATAGCTCACTAGGCAATGTATTTAAAATCAAATTTTTGTTGATGGCGTGTATTAACCTTTTCAAAAAATTTCAGACTCTCAGAAACCTGCCAGTTGTAAGGAGAATAACTGGTTGTGGGGTTAGGATAACCAGTAATCACTTCAATTATAACCATGTGTGCCTTGGATATTAGATTGTTCTAAAGTTTTGGTTGCCACCATATTGATACCCTCAAAATGGAAAAGATAGTTTTTTCAAATAAATAAAAATCACTGGTGCTAATTTGAAGTTCAAAGCTTCACTTCTTGAGAAAATTGTTTATAAGTTCAAACAAGCTGTAAGCATCAAAATTCTTCACCAATATATATGAATGCAAGTTATGATAAATAATCAGACCAGACCAAACCCCGTTACTAAATGAAAGTTACATATTTGAATATGTTTCATGGTGGTATGAAATTTTGAAGATGGTTGCCCCTAACCACTCATCACCATGCTTCACTTCCTGCCTTATAACGTGCAGCCCTCCAAAAACCTGTTCTGCTCCAGTGTTTTCCAGTGACAGACCCCAATTAGTCCCCGTCATTTGTATAAGTAACAATGGTCGGTTGGTCAAGAACTCTTCCGCCGGCGACAACCATGTGACCTCCTGAAGTGTGAGAAGTATGTATCCTTGCTCCTCTATTTTGTTATACTTTTTACTTTTGTTACTCAAAATATTCCTATTGATCTTAAATTTTGGCATTAGCTAGGTTGATTAAAAAGTGTTAATTTCTATCCTTATAAAAAAATTTGTAGCTTTAATAGTTTGGCTGTAAAAAATTGTTTTCTGTCTATCTCAAAAACCACTTCTAACTTCTAATTTTGCAGCTACAAAACTGAAATAACGTTTATTTTACTTCCAATTTATTGCTCTTTTATTTGGTACCATGAACGCTTTGGTTACTATTTTCTAACAGGTTGAAGCAAAATGTGCAATCACTAATTTCGAACCAGCAAATAACTACCTGACATCTGTGAAACCTGCTTTATATGATTCAACATGTTCTAATTTGAAAGTTCGCTAATTTGAAGTCACTACCTGATATCTCCAATTTACTATGAATTTCTGTAAGATCATCCCCTTGAAAGCTTTCTGTCCTAGCCATTTTTGCTACAACGTCTTCCAACTAAAACTCTTATAAAAAAATTTCATTTCTCTTATCGTGACTCCATGAATTTAAATAAACCTTCCTGAAAACCATTTGTATTGTATTATAGTGAGTTTTGAATACAATTTTCTCCCTTGCATTTATGTATGTTATCTAAACTGGTTAATTTTACCTTTTCCCATGTGTTCATCATTTTTAAATATTGCTCGAAAATCAACCATTAAACTTTATTGAGCTTTTCAAAACTTTAATATGTTGTGTAAGCCAAAATTATGCTTATTTCTAACTGTAAACCGATTTTATATCTATCAAAATATGACCTCTAGACTTCTAAATGTGCCATTCTATTTAATTGAGCCCGCTGTTCTGTAAATAAATTTCGCTACGCAGTTTGCGAAACTTTAGGTTATCTGACATATTGTTAGCTATAATTTTTCACATCTTTCTTTGTATGAGCATTTCATATTGAGTAAATAGGAGAAAAAATTAAATATCTGTGTATAAAGAATATGAAGTTTTTTCCCACAGAATCATCTCAGTGAACTAGTTGTATCAGATGACACTTACAGCTTTTAATAAAACCATAGCTCTCTTTATTGTTTTGTAGGTGCAACTTTTTGTCCTCTTTGACGTTTCTTCCATTCATTTCATTTTTTCTTATCAAATGATCTATTACATCTCCTCTAGCAGTAAATGTTCTGAAAATGAAATCATCATGAATAAAACAGATCATAACTCCTAGTAAAAAATTACAGAGAATAACAAGCAATCTGAATGCTTGTCAGTAATATACAGTCAGTAATATCTAGTAATTACATGTACTTTTAAATTTCAGCTTAAAACTTAATTTGCCATTTTCTCAGTAATAAAATTATTCTTAGGTTTTGATTAGAGAAGAAAATGATTAAGCACAGAAATTTCAAAGAAATTTCAAGAAATAATATTAAAAAATTAAAGAAATTTCTTAACTAACCAGCTCATTTATTAGTCAAAATAAACATGATATGCAGAATCTTTTCTTTACAGTCTAAAGTCTCATTGTTTACCATTTTAGTTCACAGTCATCTTATCAACAACAGTTTGAATCATCAGATATCAATAACAATCAGTTATCAGAAACATTGATAATTTACTGGTCTGAAGTGAAAAATATTGTATTGATATATCTCTTAAAGCTTTCCTCACTACCAAATGAAAAATTAATGCAACCATTATCTGTTTCATACTCAGTCATATGAGCTAAACCAATGAAAAACATTGTGACACAAATACATTACATCTTAATAACAACCTTCCATGATCATGGGAGTTTCCAATGCTGAAAAGATGTGGATAGCTCTCTGATACACGTCTAATTGCTTTGACAATCCTGTTGTAAGACCGACTTTCGAATGAGTGAGAAACTTTTGTTATAAATCTTGCAGGCTGGCCCTCAAATTCCCACTTTTTCACCTTGAACATGGAAGATAGCATAAATAATACAAATATCAAAAAATAAAAATACTTTAATTAACAAATGTTAAATAATCTATAAATGATTTTCAGCAGTCCAGCATTTTTAATTATGAAGATTATGTAATTAGTATAATATTACTTACATATGTATCAATTGCAAGTGCCAACAGTTTAATTTTACTAGGTGCTCTGGTAACACCTCTTGTGTCTGTTTTTACATTTCTCAAAATAACAGGATCATAAGTTTCAGAGAAGGAAAGTGGTCTGAAATAAATAATATAACAATATTACTTAAACTACTATGGACATATATATTTAATTTTATTTGTAGCAATTCTGATATTATGATAGAAAATTAACAATATGTCACACAATTTTATAATTTCCTTACTCCCTCTTCATTTGTATACACACTATTCTACAGTTAACTTGGTCACATCATAGTCATATGCTCATACAAAACTATTGCAAAATATTACTTATCTTCTGTACCCCAGAAATATAAGGAAGGATAGGGCAAATAACCCATCAGTTACCACAGATGAAGGCATTTCAGTCTAAAACCTTATTCATGTACTGTACATAGGACTACACCATTTATGAAGGTGAGGTGTGCAAGCACCATGGCCTACCACATGACTCATGAGGTAGGCCACTGTGTGTGGTGTTATTAGATTTTCCTCCCCTTTCTCTCCACATTTCAGTTTATAATATGTGCCCTGTCTTATTGCCTAGTCCAGCTACTAAAATGCAGTAAAAAAAAAAAAAAAAGGAGAAAAGAAATCATTATGCTTAGAATTCACTAATGTGAGTCAGTCATGACAGTGCAGTGAAAAATTCATTTGAAATATCGGACAGAACCACCTTTGTACAAAATAATCTGTGTAGTACACCTAATATAAGGAAACTGGCTGCCCATATGGAATGACATGAACAGGTCAACTGAGACTGATGAGACTACTGATGGTTTCAACAAACGTTCACCAGGAGCCCTCTGAAGTTGACCTGTCAGTCAGGAATTGCAAATGTCACATTCTGGTACATTCCATTATGCATTTGGGACACAGAACACCTTCATTTGACAGTGCAACCCATCCATGATTCCTTAAAGGTCCACGTTTTGTGCATTTTCCTCATCAAAAATATAAGGAAACTCTTTCTTTGCATAGCAAACAGTTACTGATGCATTGTGCCTAGACATGTTAGATCTGTGGCTGACACCACAGCAATGACTTCATTTTTCAACAAGATGGTGTGCCACAACATTTTAACATGCCATCCATGATCACCTCAATGCTGAACTTTTGGGCCATTGGTCCATTGCCCCCCCCCCTCCCCCCTGGTCACTTGAATTAATTTCATGTGATTTTTTTTCCTTATGACATTACAATAAATATTGTGTGTTCATATCTTATTTGCCACACAATTTAGCACAACTACAAAAAAGAATCATATATGAAGTCATTAGATGTTGGGACATGTGTGACAAAAACTTCAATATAGGATTGACATATGTCTTGTCACTAAAGTAACATAAATTGAGCACTTGTTAAATACATCAGAAATTTGGAGAAATTCTGCATGTGACTTTTTTAGCTGTATCTGCCAGAGCCACTGTGCAATAAGTGTCTGAATCCCAGGGAGAGTTATGAATATGAAGAGGGACTTCAGGGAAATAGAAGATGCTGGATATCAAAATAAAGATGAGTATACGGGTATACACCTTCACTCTTCAAATAAGACAGCAGGGTGGTATCAAAATTTGAAAAAGATACCTTTATTAGCGTTTCAAAAATCTCCTCATTCAAGTCCATTCCCCTCCTCACTCCTTAGTATCTCTGTACACACACATTTGTCCATCTTCTTAAGATCCTCAATCCAATCTCCATCCAGTTATCTCCTGATCTCAATTCCATTGACTAACACTTTGATGTGGGCATGGCTTCCAACATTCCTCTCCTTTCTCCCCAAAATCTACACTAACCACAACATATCTTTCAGCAGATTACAAAGTCTTAATGTATAGCTCGCCTATGGATTCTCCAAACTATTAAAACATTGCAATAGACCTCAGTATAAGACATGCAGCATGCGTCTGGAAACTGTGAGCTATTCCATTACAATCACAGAAGAAACTTTTCCCATCATTGGACATACTACATGTAACATAACATAAACCAAATACTAATGAAACTAAG
>CM061921.1:334696954-335054031 GCA_031002005.1 Vandiemenella viatica | reverse complement strand
ATCCACCAACTGATGGTGTCTACGGGCATAACCTACAATACAGAACTAATGCCTTTCCGAAATAGCACCTCGATCTCCATGTTTACCTGCCTGACAGCGTGGTTCAACTGTGGCCAATTATTGCTACTCAAGACCTGCATGTGCTTCATCCTGGTATGCTGCACCTCCTTCACAATTGCAATTAGTACTAATTGTGCAGATCTTTTCAAAATAAATAATGCATTTGCAATGGCACATTTCTGTGTTACCATTAATTATGGAAAGAAGTGGTACAACAGCAATAACAAAGATCATTATAAAATGATGAAAACTAGATTTAGCTTGATATTTTAACTGATTCATGCTAAATATATTTGTAATAGAGAATAAATTTTTTTATGCCTTTCATATTATATGTTTGATTCAGAACATTCAATTTTCACAGCTCAGAACTTTTCCATATTGTCTTAAATTATTCATAACGGAATAAAAATCTTGCAATGATCAGAGACTCTAACATTGATGTTTAAAGAATACATACTAAATATTAGAAAGTACTATAAATAAAGTCAATGGGTTCCTCAAAGTATGAACTCACATAGGAAGATATTTGAGGAAAACAGTAGAATTTAATGTCTGAATAGTAATATTGTATTTATAGCTGAGTGAGAAATCTTTCTTACCATCTGTATAGAATAAGTGGAGGGATTAATAGTGCCTGGTGTTTGATCCAGGTTGTGTATTTTGTTCCCCCTTAAATCTGATTTTGATGCATGTGTTGATAAATTTTCTCTATGAAATATTCGAAAATCCAAAGAATCTTTGGTTTTGTCATTGTTCATACCTTCCCTAAAATAAAATAAAAAGCTATTAGAAATCAAAGATTTGAATTTACTATTTTTATATTGCCATACATAATAAATAATTATGACAATACATCTAATGAATTGTTTGATGGTGAGCATATACCACTGGAAATCAGTGTCATACCAGTTTTGGATGAATCTGACTCAGGTAATTAATAAAATATATATTTCAGTTTAAAATAAATAATAAAATAACAATCATTTCATCTACCCGTACATTGATGGAAACTGCATTGCAAAATCTTTTTGTGTTACGTTTACTGTAACATCATTATCAGAAGCAGTGGTACTCCTCTGATTACCACAAACACATTTTTCTAATGAAGATACACATCTCTGTGGCTGAAATTGTTTCATTTGACCCTCACAAATGGTATCTGAAAGAAACAATAATCAGAAAATACAGCAGACTTAAGCTTTTGTCTGCAATAACAAGAATCAGATTCAGTGATATCCTTTTCAGTAACACTTTGCATTGTGGGAAGATCATAGTATTGATCAAACAGTTCATTCCTTTTACTTATCAAAATTCAAATAGTTTGTTGAAATCTAACAAAATACATGCCTAATCTTGACTGCAATATGATTTAATACATTAATCTTTTTTATTATACACTCATTCTATGGAAAGGAAGAGAGAGAAATATATATTTATAATATCAAAGGAGAGTTCATTTTACCTCTTGCAATTCTTGATGGATATAATACATCTGAATTTGTGAGATTGTTATTCCTTAAGTAGTAATTTTCTGTTTTTGCTTTCAAGATCTTTTTGTTATAATCCGAAAAGGGCTGTAACAATTTTACATCACTCCTTTCTTGTTGGCAAATTGCATTATGAATGTAGTCATTCTGGATGTTTAATCTGGAATACAAATAACACAGAATTAGTATATGTAAGACGGGTGCAAAAACTGTATGCATTTGAGTATCGTACAGCAGTTTACTGGTCCAAAAAAATTACAATGAAATTAAACACATGCTGTGATGAAGATCTAATACCTCACAATTTTTATAAATCCATCCTTGGTAATTATAATTTTTTACATCACTGAGTGATTAGTTGATTTCTCCAGCAGCACCATTCTTAATGGCAGTAATCAATAACTCTATCTGTGGGGCAAACTAAGAATGATGATAATTTCTCATTGCAAAAAAGAATTCTCTATATGCTCTTGTGATTTTCAGATGAATTAATGTTAATTCATATGAAAATACAAGGGGCATTTTTTTTTCCAACCTCCAATAGGCCACAAATAAAAGACAAATGGAGATGGCCTAAATATTTTATTACAAATTGTTATGTACACTTATGGTTACTTTTCAACATAATCACCTTGTAGATTAAGGCATTTGTCATACCTGTAGATAAGCTGTCCAATACCCTCTTCATAAAATGTTGCCACCAATGACTTTAAATGAGTCATCACACTGTCTTGAAGCTCCTCGTTGGTTCAGAACCGCTGCTCTCCTAGTCACTTCTTCAGTTCATCAAAAAGATGAAAGTCACTTGGTGCTAGGTTGTGACTGTATGGTGGGTGATCAAAACTCTCCCATTAAAATTGTTCGAGAAGTCGCTGGGTGATACCAGCACTGTGAGGGCGAGTGTTGTCGTGGAGCAGAACAATGCCAGAAGTCAGCATGCCTCTTCTTTTGTTCTGAATGGACCTCCGTAAATGTTTTAAAGTTTCACAGTAAAAAGCTCCATTAATCATGGTCCCTGGCAGCATAAAGTCCACAAGCAATACACCTTTTTGGTCCCAAAACATTGTAGCCATAACCTTTTGGCTGTTGGATGTATCTTTAATTTTTTTGGGTTTGTTCAGTGAATTTGTGTGCATCCATTGTTGGGATTGTTGTTTCGTTTTGGGTGTGTCATACCGAATCCATGTCTCATCTCCAATCACAATTGATTTTAAAAAATCTTCTCCATCTGCATGATAATGGTCAAGGAACTTCAAAGCTGAGTTTTGTGTTTGTTGGTCAACATTTTAGTGACCCAGCGAGCACAGATTTTTTGTAGCATAAATTGTCTGTTATGATAGAGTACAGAGAAGATCTTGACACCTCCAGAAATTTCATTGATAAATCACTTATCGTGAACCTGCGAATTTCTCTTACCACTTTGTTAACTTGTTGAATAAGGTCATGTGTGGCGACAGATTTGGTCCTTGACCGCCATCATAGTGCACATCAGTTTGGCTTTCTTTAAATTTTCTGCACCTTTCACACATGACTTCATCACTCATAAAGCTCTTTCTATACACTTGGCTCATTCTTTGATGGATTTCTGCTGCACTGTTTCCTTCTGCTTGCAGAAAATGAATAATGCCTTGTAACTCGCACTTGGCGGGAGAACTGATCAACGCGATCATGTTTCTGTGACTGCAACTTGGCACATAATGAAGCCACAAACATGGCAACAACAGTGTGTGTGCTAGGGGAGATGCGCAATCGTCTACTGCACACATCACCCACCTGCCACTCACCTGGTCTCTATGCTGTGAAAAAGGAGGTTGAAAAAAAAAAAAGCCCCTCATAGTTTTGTATACACTTTCCAGATATGAAAACTGACAAAGACAGTAGTTCATTTTTTACTGAGCATGGTGGGAGAGCCTTTAACCTTCTGACCTCACATTCAGAAGGATGCCAGTTGGAATCCCAGTCCGGGCATCCAGATTTTGGCTATGGTGGGAGAGCCTTTAACGTTCTGACCTCACATTCAGGAGGATGCCAGTTGGAATCCCAGTCCGGGCATCCAGATTTTGGCTTTCCATGGTTTCCCCAAATGACACCAGGCAAATGCCAGGATGCTTCCTTCAAAAGGCCATTGCCGCATTCCTTCCAATTCCTTGTCCTCAGGCCCTTGCCACCTCTAATGACCTCAACACCGATAAGTAGTAAAGCCTTAAGAAATATATATATTATTATTATTGCAACTATATCAATCCTTTTTTCAGGATGTAGCCTCTTTAAGTCTAATGAGCTATATATTAGAATTTAATGCTACATAGTATTGTTGTAGTTCTTTCCAGGCTGATCAATCTATAGCCACCCACTTCCAGTTCATGCCTGTAACTCGACGTATATCCTTATCCCAGTGATCCGGGGGTCTTCTTCTTGCTCTTTACAGGTTTCTCAGTATCCAGTCCAGCACTACCGTCATCCATCTTTCATCTCTTTGGCGAGCAATATGACCAGCCCATTGCCATTTTTGGGTCAAGACTCTTTTTAAGATGTCTGTTACTTTAGTTATTGAACAAATGTGCACGGCCCTTTTCTGTCTCTTCTTGTAAACCCAAGCATTGTGCTTTCCATACTTTGCTGGCAGTTCTTGGTTTATGCTTCGTGTGACTATTTAGGGTCCAAGTCTGGCAGGTAAATGTGAGGATCGGTAATACACATTGTTCAAATACCTGTTTTTTAAGATGTACTGACATGTTAGATTTAAAAACTAAGGAATTCCTTCCGTATGCTCTCCAGCCCAGCTTTATCCATCTGTAGATCTCGGGCTTTGAGTCGCCATTCATATTGATCAATTGGCCAAGATAGATGTACTGATCTACGGACTCAATACTAGAACTTTCGCGTCTGCCTTGTCTTTATCATTTTCTGCCCATTTGTTTTGCATGATTTTGCATTTTGATACATTTATTTTAAGGTCCACTTCACTGCACACTACCTCTAGTTCATTTATCAGTTCTTTGAACTCTTCCAGACTGTTTGAGTGTAAAACTATATCATCAGCGAATCTTAAGTTGTTGAGACTTCTTCCATTTATTCTCAAACCTCGGTTTTGCCATTGGATTTTTGACATTACCAATTCTAGGACTGATGTGAATAGCTTGGGGGATATAGAGTCTCCTTGTTTTACCCCTCTTTCTACTGGGAACTCTTTGGTGGCTTCAGCGATGTTGACAAAGGCAGTGGAAGTGTTGTAGATGTTGTACAGTAAGTCGATATAGCCTGGATTCACTCCTTGTTCTAAAAGGGCTTGCATGATTGCTGAGTGATGGACTGAATCAAAAGCTTTTTCAAAATTGATAAAGGCCAAACAGAGTGGCATCTGGTATTCATTTGCTCGGCTTATTACTTCGTGGATGACTTGGATGTGATCTACTGTGCTGAATCCTGACCTAAAGCCAGCCTGTTCAATTGGTTGCACTGTGTCCAAGGTGGAACTGATGCGGTTATTGATGACCTTTGTAAACACTTTGTATATGATAAAAAGGAGGCTGATGGGGCGGTAGTTTTTAATATTGTAACGACTGCCTTTTTTGTTTAGCAACACTGTCATTGCTTTGTTCCAGCTGGATGGGATATTTCTCTCTTCAAGGCATGATCACAAAATTGGTGTTAGTATTTCAGATGATGATCATGATCTAGGGGAGGAAGGTGATGAGCAAAGAAAGGATGATGTTGACAATGATGATGATGATGATGATGAAGATGAGGGTGATGGAGATGAAGAGAATAGCACAAGTGAGGATGAATACAGTGGAAATGTGACCATTGGAAACCATTTAGTACCCATAGACATTGGTGTGAATGAGTTACTGAGTGCAGTTAGTTGCTCTAAAAAGGCAGAAAAAGCTAATAAGGAACCTCTCAGGTTAGAAGACATGCCAGTTTATGTAGACATGAATTTTAAAAAGGGCTCAAGTTTTCATGAAGATTCAAGAACATTTAAAGACATTGATAAAGTCCTGGAGAAGAGTATTATCAAACCTGGTTTTGAGAAACTTCATACACTCCCATGTGAAACAAGTGTGAAGAAACTTAGACTCGAAAGAAAGAAAGAACGAGAAAAGACAAAGGGAGCTCAATGGTTTAACATGTCTGCACCAGAAGTCATGGATGCAGTAAAACATGATCTGATGGCTCTTCAGATGAGATCAGCTCTTGATCCAAAACACTTTTACAAGAAGAATGCCTATGAAAATAACAACCGGAAGTATATTAAAATACGATATTGAATATAAATAAAATACGAGAAGGATACATAAAATATGAGATATATATATAGTCACCAAGAAATAATAGGAGCTAATTAGTGAATGGATTTACAAAAAAAAGGGATAGCGAGATGAACCACCACTTACCTTAGATGATGGTATCATGGGATGAACACATAAATAAGCACAAAACACAGGAAAAACAAGGAATATTTTGGGACTTGGCCCTGCGTCAACCGGAGAACATCATGGAGGGAGAGTGGTGCAGGATACGGTCTCACAGAATGACCGTTAGTCCTGACTAACAGTCATTCTGTGAGACCGTATCCTGTACCACCCTCCCTCTGTGATGATCTCCTGTTAATGTTGGGCCAAGTCACAAAATATTCATTGTTTTTCCTGTGTTTTGTGCTTTTTTATGTGTTCACCCCATGATACCATCATCTAAGTTAAGTGGTGGTTCATTTTGCTATCCCTTGTTTTGTATATATATTAGTCACTGTCTTCCTGTTGACATGCGTGTGTGAATAATCATTATTGTGTTTTTAATCTTTCTCTGTAGTGTGTTTTGGCGATTCAAAATATATTTTATTGTTGGTTTATCTTGATATGTAGGCCTACTGTTTCATATTGTTATTAAAACTTTTGAGTCTGTAATACCACGGAATTTTGCTGAGGGTGTTTGGTTGCAACAACATATCAACAGTAGGCAGCACCTTATCTATCAATAATAAGTTGAAAACTTCAGCATAACTTGCTAATCTCGTTCTCTTCATTTTTTAACTTTTGATTCTTCAGTAAGTTAGCCTCGTAAATTTTTATTGCCATTACATTATTCAATATTTTGCATTAAAACGTTTATTAATTTAATATATATATATATATATGTTAAGGGTCTGCACCACAGATATAGCCGAGGTGCCTACAGATCCTAAAGGGCCCATTCCACAGGTATAGCTTAAGGGCCTACAGATACTAAATGCGGCCCTGCAAGCAGATATGAGACACATGTTAGAAAAAGTGATCTTCTGTAAGTACTGATAAAGTAAAATCATATATTTATGCATCTTAATGTTTAAAATGAAGAAATCAAAGCTGTTTCTAGTTTCATGCATTATTTAGAGTAAAAAACAAATATATATGGAAAACAAAGAAAGATTAAGCACATAGTGGATTTTCTAAGTAATTATTTTTATCACCTCTACAGATAGTGAACAATCTCTTGAAGAATCTGACTTCCTGATGTTAATGTGTGTTTGAGGATAAAATTTTATTAACTTTGTTGAACCTACATTAGGTTATTCTGTCCATTTAGAAAATCAACATTGGTCAGTATAAAATTCTGTAAAATGATACATCACTTTCTAGGAGTGTAGGCATGGAAGAGCCACAGATTATATGAAAGGTTATATTTACTGAATTGATAACTTGTATTAATTGCTACAATCATGTCTAAACTCAGTAACAAATTGTGTGAATGGCATAAAAACTGAAAGGAACAGAGGGTTTATGCCAGACGTCCTTGTTTGGCTGAAAAAGGTAAAATCTCATCCTGTAGCAGTTTATTGCTATTTAAAATGGAAGATAGAAAAGACATTTAAATACTAAACACAAGAGCACAAAAAGCCATCCTGACTTGAGACATGCAGGTGAAAATGGCAATATAGTAAATATTATAAGCCAGCTTGCATGCTTCAGTGTAATTAATGAATGAGAAGTGTTGATAAGTGGGACCAGATGCTAGCATGTTTCCCTGTATTTATAATATGTGTAAAAGAATGGCTTTTTGTAATGGACATGCTTTATAATTAAAAATCAACTACTCAAACAAAACAATGAATTTGATGAGAAATCACTGGAGGATGTGTAAATCAATTTTCAGGCAAAAAGTAAGGCAAACTTATCTGAGAATATTCAGTCAACTGACACCAAGAAATGTACTGCTAGAAGGTGCCACTTCTGTTATCATCATATAAGTTATTTTTTTCTGATTCTAACTGCCTGAATTTAACTAATTTATATCTCTATAAGATGGAATTAGGCAGAAAATATGATATTAAAGATTAATAATTTTTTATTCTGGAAGGTTTTAGTCATAAACAAAACAGAAGTACAATTTACCACCATAGAGCAATATTATTATCTACTCACGACAATATAATGATTCACAGTTTGGTAAATCAGAGGTTAAACATGCATGGAACTTTTCTACATCTACATCTGTACTCTGTAATTCACAAATATTGTGGGTGGCAGAGGGTGCTAAGCACCAATCCTAATTCTGTGCATTCCAATCCTGAACGGAATGAGGAAAGAATGAATACATAAAACTATCAGTAAGGTGATTTATTTCTCTAAGCTTTTCCCTCCTGTCATTGGGGCCTAAATTCGTTGACGGAAGAAGTATTTCATTGTACTCCTAAATTAAAGATTTTCATATATTCTCCAATAAATTCAAATGAAAACAATGTCATCTGTCCACCAAACAATCCAGGCACAACCCACGTATCAACTCTGTGATACTTTTGTGAGGACTATAACTAGCAGTCATGAATCTGTACTTTCTCTAACGTGTCAATCAACCTTGCAATATGGATCCCAAACTCCACAACAATAATCCAAATGTAAATGAACTAGTGTTATGATCGCTATTTCCTTTGTATGAGTATTACAACTTCTCAAAATACGTAGTTTAGAATCAGCTTTGCTTATGACGGAAGTTATGTGCAAGTCCCATTTCATGTTTTATTGTACTGTTATGCCTAGATACTTCAGGAAATCCACCATGTCAACAACTGAATTGTTAGCTTTGTACTCGTGAGCAAACAGATTCTTTTTATTACTTTTTTGCATTACCTTGCACTTTTTGCAGTTAAGTGTAAGCTTCCATCTATGGCACCATTCCAAAATAACATCCAGATAGCGCTGAATTTTTAAGCAATCATCAGAGCACTTTACTTCTGTACAGATGTGTGCATCATCAGCAAACAATTGCAATTAGGAAAAGAAGTGGTCCTACTACCCTACATTGAGGAACATCCAAAGTAACATCTAGCTTAGAAGAGGCTTCCTCATCGATAACGACATACTGTGACTGACCAGTTAGAAAATCATTAATCCATTTGCAAATCTGATCCAATATACCATATGCTTGAATCTTTGCTAAAAAACGTTTGTTTGATACAGAGTCAAAAGCTTTCTGAAAATCCAAGAAAATTGCATCAACTTGTGAACCTGCATCGATAACTTTCATTATGTCATGCTAAAATAGGGCCAGTTACATTTCGCACGATCTTTTCTTCTGAAATCCATGTTGGTTTGCTGTAAATAACTCATCATTTAGAAACATCATAACGATAGAGCGTACGACATGCTCCAGAATTCTACTGCAAACAGATATAGGTTGATAATTGCTGGGATCTCTTCGATATCCTTTCTTGAAAACAGGAATCACCTGCGCTATTTTCCTGTCAGAAGGTACTATTCTTTCTTCTAAGGATTTACGGAATATATCTGACAGAAATGGTTCAATTTCTCCTGTGTATTCCAAAAATACTCTTAATACTCTTACTGGTATACCATCGGGACCCGGCGCTTTCCCTCATTTCAGCTTTAATTGCTTTATAATACCCACACTATCAATTTGTACCAGATCTATCTCAAATTCTACACGCCGAGGAAAAACAGGAATGTTTTCCATGTTTTCATCAGTGAAAGAATTTTTAAATTCGGTTCTAAATATGGTAGCCTTGTCACAGCTGTCATCAACTTCATGACTGCCTTGAAGTAGAACTGGCATATTGTTGTCACTACCACAAACTTTTTTACATATTACAAAAATTTCTTTGGGTTTTAATTGAGGCTGTTGGAAAGTGAATGGCAAAGAAAGTCATTAAAGGCCTCGCGCATCGCATTCATAGCATGTCCTCTTGTCTCACTTAAATTTTCTAGATCACTCCTATACATCAACCTTCTTGAGCATGCATGTATCTTTGTTTGCTTTTTAAGTAACCTTTTAACTTCAGGAGTATACCACGGGGGATCGTTCCCATACCTGACTATCATTTTTGGTATATGTAAGTCCATATCTTCCCTGAGTATATGCATGAATTGAAGCTACATCTCTTCAACCAAATCTCTTGCTTCTATAAAGGTAAAGTAATTATTTCCTAAAAATGTTCCTCAACACTCATTTGGGGTCTTTTCGAACCTATAAACGATCCTCTCTTTTTTCTTTTTGCTTGCGGCTGTTAATTTTACTGTAGCAATTATAGCTTTATGATCACTTATTCCCTTGGTGGTAGAAATGTCCATGAATAATTCAGGCCAATTTGTAATGAGACTATCTAAAATGTTTTCCTTATCGTTGTGGCACCACGTTGGTTCATTGACGAGGTACTCAAGATGAAGATCAGAGAAAAGGTCAAGAATAATTTCACCGGATGTTTTATCCCTGCCTCCAGTAACATGGAGGTAATTAGTCCAGTCGATATACGAAAAGTTGAAGTCACCTACTAGTATTATTGCATGATCTGGAATTGACGAGCTATATTACTTACAATATTGCTTTAGGCGTCAGTAATAGTTATATCTGCATATGGTGGAAGATAGAAAGACCCTATTACAAATTTTGTCCTAGCTACGTTTAGTCTAATCCTTAGGAATTCACAGACCGTATTGATATATATTTCATTACTCGACAAGTGTTTACTAACAGCTATAAAACCACCTCCATTAGATTTCAATCCATCCTTACGGAAAAGTTCATGCTATTGTTAAAAATTTCTGCTGAACTGGTTTTAACCAGCTTTCCATATCTAATACAATATCTGCTTCTGCGCTGCTAATAACGCTTTCATGCTCAGGCTGCTTGTTACAAACACTTCTACAGTTAATTATGAGTACTTTAAACGGTCAAAATTGATATACGCTATTCCTTACATACAGTGTAGAATTTAATTGGGGTCCCTTGCTTGTTACAAACACTTCTACAGTTAATTACAAGTACTTTTAACGGTCAAAATTGATATACGCTATTCCTAAAATACAGTGTAGAATTTAATTGGGGTCCCTGTAACTGCAATTCCAGTTTCAGGTCTTTCTCCCCCAACCTAAAAAATCCCCCAATGCAATCGACACGGCCCCTGCCACCTGTGTAGCCAATTCACATGTGTAGTGCACACCTGATCTATACAAGGGAATCCTACACAACACACAACTCTACCCCAGGACGAAGATCAAATAATCTGCAGCCATGATTATTGCAGAAACGTCACAGTCTCTGGTTTAGACCCTCGACTTGGCTCTGAACCAGAGATCCACAGGCGGTTCTATCGACAATGCTGTAGATAGTAACTCGGCCGAAATCTTGCTGTCATCAACTACAGAGTTAACCCTTTGAGCAAGCCGGCGGAAGGAAGAGAGATACTCTCCAACCCAAGGCAGCCGGGATTGCCTTTTACACATCTTGGATCGGACCTCCCGGAATGCATAATCAATGGATATTGGATTCCATCCCTGACCTATTCGCCATTTCACAAAGGGGCTCATTGAACCACCTAATGTTGGAGCTACCTACCACTAGAATCCCCTTCTGAGGTCGCTCAAACATAGTGGGCGTGCTGGCTGGCAACCCGCAGACTGACGATTGTGCTACTGAATCAGTCCCAGACAACACATCAAACTTATTGGACAGCGGTATAAGCTTGCCCTCCTGGGATTCAGACTTGTACAACTGCTCCCACATGAGGCGTCGACATCTGGAAACCACACGCCAGCCACCGTCAGGCGACCGCCGCACAGATTCCAAAGTTTCACCCTGGACTGCAGGTATGATGATTGGTAAGGGAGAACCTGTGAGAGCACTAGCTTCAACAGGGTTACCCATATCACATCTGCTGCAGTCACCTATGGCAGCTTCCAGCCTTGTAACTTTCATTAACAAAGCTGCAAGCTGAGTGCAAAGATCAGACACCTCAGCCTGCATCTGCACACAGCAATCACAGTCCCTACACATATTACTTTCAGAACAAACACTACAGAGAGGATGAAAGATGAACTAACCAAGAGGTACAAATAACAAACTGTTTACTACTTACTGTTAGTCAAGGCTTAAATAAAAACTGTGGAGATAAATTTAGACCAGATGGCAGATACTACACTAAGTAGTTAATAGGATGTACTAGTAAACAGTGTTAACCAACCACAGTAGTAAATAAAAGAACAAATAAATTCTATATACGAGGCATATTTTTTTAGTAAGTACTATTTTGTCACACCGTGGCTGCAGCGCTACGGTCGGCATTCTGCGCATGCGCACTGGGTACCTGCATCTCTTGCCTATGCACTGACGTCATTACATTCTAATTCATCTTATTTACGTTGTTCACTGAGTGTTTAAGATGCTTCAGATAATCGTGAGTCCCGCCGACTTTGAAGTACAGGCTGTTACAAAATTTCATTGTGCTAAAGGCCTAAAACTGATCGATATTCATCGTGAGATCTGTGCAGTTTACGGACAAAACATTATGAGTGATGGAATGGTGAGAAAGTGGGTGAGAGTGTAGCGGTACCACTTTGTGTTTGAAAGTAGCGCCGGTTTGTGACGTCATCGGCACCATGTCCGTGGCCACGGAAGGGTGAGCCCCGGGGGCCGCATGGTGGGTGCTGTGGTAGCCACAAAGTGGGCAGTCGGTCGCAGGACGTGGAGAAGTGTGGTTGGTGTTAAGTTGAAAGTTGTTAACGTGTGAATGTGAGTAAAAGGTGTACAAATAGCCGTTCTACTTTAACTGGATCTGCAACTTCGGAGAAATAGTAGTCCGATAAGTTTATAATATTGGTGGTGTTGGAAAAATTGAAGGCAATGAATTAAATTTAGTTTTGTGAAATAACTGTTTATTCATTCAGTAGTCTTTAAATGTTCTCAGTTGAGTGGCGGCCGGTCAAGAGAATCTGTATCTTTAGAAGGAACTTGCGGTAAGAGTTTAAACTATGCACATTATGTTTCAGTGAGCGAGATTGAAAGTAAAGCATTCTGGTAGCTGATGTGAGAGGACGACCCACGAAACCGCAACAAGAGCATTTAAAGATGGCCACACAAATGTTCATGTTGAGCAACGGAGTGGGCATCCTTCGGTCGTTAATGAAAGTTTGGTGCAGAAAGTGGACAATAAGGTGAGAGAAAACAGATGCTTTACGATTTCCTCCTTGTGTGATGACTTTCCTAATGTTTCTCATAGTTTTTTGTATGGCATTGTGACCGAGCACTTGAATTACCGAAAAATGTGCTCACGTTGGGTACCAAAAATGTTAACGGATGAGCACAAACCTAAAATGTTTAGGCAGTGCATTGACTTTCCTTGAGCGGTACCACAACGATGGTGACGATTTCGTAAGCCAAATTGTTACGGGCGATGAGACATGGGTGGCCTTCGTCACACCTGAATCAAAGTAACAGTCCATGGAATGGTGGCATTCAGATTCACCCAAAAAAGTGAAGTTCAAGCAAACGATTTCTGCCCGGAAAATCATGTGCACAGTTTTTTGGGACAGAAAAGCTGTATTTCGTGTGGAATTTCTGCCTTGTAATGAGACAAACAATGCAGCAGCTTATTGTGAGACATTGAACAATCTGCGCTGTTCAATCCAGAACAAAAGACGTGGAAACTTGAGCAAGGGCATCGTTTTGCTGCATGACAATGCCCGTCAACATGTAGCTAATTAGACCAAAGATCTCATCAGATCTTTTCGATGGGAAACTCTAGATCATCCTCCATACAGCCCTGATCTGGCGCCCAGTGACTACCATATGTTCCTGCACTTGAAGAAACACCTGGGCGGTCAGCGTCTTGAAGATGATAACAAAGTCAAAACAGTTGTGATGCAGTGGTTAACAAGTCAGGTGGCAGACTTCTATCAGGAGGGTTTTCCAAAACTGGTACTACATTATGACAAGTGCCTCAATATTGATGGGAATTATGTAGAAAAGTAGAGTAAGGTACAGGCTTTCATGTAAAAATAAAATTATTGAGATATATTTGCACGTCTTTTTTTAACCCTTTGACTGCTGACAGCGGATCGTCTACCTGCCGCACTGAGGCCGGCTACCTGTGCTAAGTGATTATTCCTGGGGACAGATTGGCCCGCGCTGTCCCACCCGCGCAGTGCTGAATATTCCTGGCGTAACCTCTCATGGCTCATACACAGTAAATACTTGCACTACATAGTTTCTATGCAAATAAATTACTGCAGAATCAAACAATCAGTAATCCTATTATTCATCACTAATAATTATATCTTGCTTGTAGTTTTTACTAGATTTTCGCAGCTTATGTCGAAAGCATCGTGATTCTTAAATTTACCTTAATAGTTTACTGTTCTTTCCTGTATACCCGTTTATAACAACTGCAATTTTCTATATGTTCCTTACTGTATCAGAGTGTTTTTGTTGAATTGTAAAGAGCGTAGATTCGAAGAAGATGCTAGAAATATTTTACTTCCACATTTACATACCGCGTTCAGACCACGACTGTTAAATTAGAGATATTTGAACTTATACAGAGAGTTAAAGGCATCAGATTTTTCCTCGTGCTATTCACAAATATAAAAAGACACCTGAAAATGATAATTGCAAAAGCATGCTCCCCCACACACCGAAATTTGGATTGCGGAATATCTTTGTAGATGTAGATTCCCAAAATATCTTGATGTTGACTGAATGTTTGCTGCGCTTTATAATTACCTGATTATACATAATTTTGTTTCTTTGAAGAAATTTGTTCCACATAAGTACTCAACAGATTTTTCAACATTTCAAAGCTGTGAAGTGTCTGTCCATTATTACACAAGTTGAAATAGGGCGGGGGGGGGGGGGGTACAGAGAAATCTCACGAAACCTCACCAGAGTAACAAAAAGCGGTATATGGACATAAGTTTAACAAGAATAGCGGTATTTAGAAGAACATCTCTGGTCCAATATCAGCTAATTTTCAATTTTTTTCATGTGATGCATCAGAAGACAAATAGCTATGAAACAAAAAATTTCATCATATTCAGTATCTTTCCACTTTGATATTCATGAATGCAATGATTTTGGAATTTTCTCCATATTGGTTATATAAAACCGATTCTTTTCATCAGCTATATATTTCATCAGTTCTTCTGTAAAAAAAATAACATGAAAATTGACAGGATATTTGGCACATTCCCTATTTGACACACATGTCCCGACAGCATATCATCAAATGCGTGACTAACTGGACAAAAATCATTTTCTTTCCAGTCAGATTTATCACTAAGAACATAATTTCTTCATAAGCATTTCCCTATCACTTTCTGATTCTTCATATTCAGAACAACTAACATCTCTTGTTGAAACACGAGACTGCATTGTCACCCCTGCTGACAAGTATGGTTTATGACTACAACCTTTCAATTCTGTGGAAAAGCTATCACTTCCATCAAAATCAAGTGGTTCATCCTCGGTGTCACTCCTCATAAGAATCTCCATGATTTCTTCCTCAATGCACCCATGACGTATTGCCTTTTTCTTCATAAAATACATGAAACAAAGAAGACTGATGTAATTTCTGTTGAATAGTAAACTGTAGAGCAACGCCTAGGCTCCCTACAGACAAACATTTGGATGATAAGCTAGCAACCAGAACTGCAAAAGGCTATTGAGAAATGGGTCGTGAAGTCCGCTGTACGACTCACGTAGCGGCGCGTCTATATTCGTCATCAGCACTCAGATAGCGGCAGGCGGGTGCAGCTTAACTAGTCAACAGCACTCAGGGGAAAACCAATGGCTGCGTCTAAACTCGTCATTAGCACTCGGGGCCAGCAGGCAGCATGACGTGTATACACGTCAACAGCAGTCAAAGGGTTAATTTCAAAATGGTACTTACTTAAAAAACATGCGTCGTACCTTCCTACAGTAAAAAAAAATTAAAGTTGATTACGATTACTGTATGATTCTGCCATTCAAATAACCCAAATAAAACAAAAACTACAGCAACGCATTAAATTAAGTAAACAGAAATGATGAAACTTGTCACTACAGTTGCTAAATCAACTAGCAGCTGCTCTGCAAAGACAGTGAATATTCGGAGATAGAAGCTAACTACTACACTATATATTAAATACACAGAAATGGCAGCACTTGATACTACAGTTGCAGGAGATCAACTAGCAATAGTACTAGTAGTTTATGAACAATGCATGAAATAAATAAAAGTAAATGGATGAGGTCTTATTACCTGGTGGCTAGACATCCTGTTATAGTTGGAACTACAGTTTAAAGTGAAGTCTGAATCATGGAAAATCTTTGTATGCTCATATGAAAAAAGCACAGCCGTCAAAATTGCCTGCCTGCCTGCACTAAGATTTGAACTGAAGTTCCTCATCTTAGAAAGTGAACATTTTAACCAGGAATCTTCTTCTCATTATAATCAACGACCTTCTGGTAGTAGACACCTTCACAACCTATATTCTTCTACCAGTCACCAATTATTTTTTTAGGTGAAGTCTTTACTTATCACAGGTGCTGATAAAACAGGGATATTATATGCTATTATTATGTTTTTAAGTTTCCTTAACATGCTTTTGATACTACAATATATGGTTCCTCACTATACTTCCATAAAATCTGGAACTTGATGGCCTTATTTACATGCATGACATAAGAAATTACAGAATTTCCCTCTTTTGGTTCCTCCTATCAATTATTTTCCATTTGTTACTTTCTCAGCACTTCCAATTATCTCCTCCCCATTACTGCAAACTAACAACAACAAATATCCGTGCTTTCTCCTGTGGAATGTCATTTAGATTCCTGTAGGCTTTTACCCAACCTTCAGGCCCCCACATTGGTAAATACTATCCTGCACACAGTTTTTATTAAGTTCACTTGGGGTTGTGGTTCTTTTACCTAATAAACTAGATCTTTACATCTTTCATATCTCTGCAAACTATCTTTTATAGAATGGGATGGTGATAAAACAACAATCAGCAATTAATAATAGACGCTAAATACAAATTTATTTATAAGATGCTTTACCTCTTCTGTTTACTTTTTTCATTTACATCGTTGCTAATAATTGACGCAACAGATCTGTTAGGAAGGGGCTTCACTGTTACTCGAACTTTCTGTACGATTGTTCCTATGTTGTTTTGCAAGGGGTGTAAATCCCTTGTTTTTTCTGGTTCCTGTTACAACACAAATCAGGTGCAATGATGATCTTTACATTAAAATATTTTTTGAAAAATAAAAAATATGAAACCTTACAGTTGAAGCACAGTTATAACTTACATCTCATAAAGTAAGAAGTATAAAGTGGTATATGACTTTTAATATTATAGACATTTACATATTAAGCTGCTCAGCCAAAAATGTTGATAAGATTAATAATATTTAAAAATTTTGATAAGATTAATAATATTTATGACACATTTTAATATAAATATATGGCATTTTCTTTACATTTAATCTTTCTGCAGCATAGTAACATGTGCCTATAGTAATACCAGAAAATGAATACTAAAAAACCTAAATTTAATCCTGTCTTCAATGATAATAATAATATTTGGGCCTTCTGTACTTCCTTCAAGACAAATGCTTAGCTGTTATTGCAATTTCCTCTGTATGTTTACTAATTAAATAACATCTTTGATCTATTAACAGCTTCTAATAAATACCATATAATAAATGTGGACATTTCACAGAAAGCTTAAAAAAAGTGAAAATAATGTCCCTGTTTTGAAACTAGTATATGAAAAACGAGTAATCATAGACTCCTGCTCTTATTTTCATTTTTTTCTGTTGTTAATTTATTGAAAATATATTTGTAAACAAATTTTTATCAAATATGTTTTTATTAATGAAAAATCATAACAGTCAAAGAGAAAACTAGATAGGCTATAAATAGCCTGCCAAAAATTTACTAGATCCTGCACAAGATTTAAATTCAATTGATAGAAATATTTCAATACACACTTTTTGAAAGTGTAACATCAAGGGTAACTTCTTATAATCCACAATATCGTAATGAATAATATCATGTAAATATTATAAATTAAAAAAATAACCAGCAGAAACATTATTACTCAAGTTTTGGTGCTAGGATTCCTGTTATTAACACATACATTCGTTGATGTATATGAAAATACTGAAATAGAAACTAATCTAAATGCCACATTCTATGCTGAAATACAAGGGTGGGCAGTACACCCTTGCCCACACTTTTATTGTCTAGATTATTCTATATGTCAATGTTATATAAGTAGGCACTCAATTGTTGGACCAAGTTAAAAAAGATTTGTGTTTTCTTAATTGCAATATACTTGACTGGGGTTTTACATTTAATAATAAAAACAATTAATACAGGATCTATGATTAATTGTATGAACCGTATTTAGAAAATCACCCTTAGAACTTATAATCAACCTTGCAAATTTTTACTTCAATAAAAAACTACAGCAATAATGAAACCACAGGCTGTGTTTTGTAGATACCTACAGTGATGATCAGAATATCTGATAGCTAAATATGTGAATGTAATCAAATAATTTCAAAAATATTCATATTTTTACTCAATAATCATTAAGATCATCATGTTTACTCCATCAACTTACGCTTTGTGTGGTACTCTACAACATCTGTAAAATAATCTTCTATAATTGCAAGATGAAAAATGCTTTTGAGGAAGAAAGGTACAGGGAAAAAAAAAAGTTTGACAAGAGAAAATATCAGCAACAGGATGAATGTTCCATCGATTCACAGATAAAAACTCTAAAATTTTTCCTTAAAAAAACACTTGTATGGACAAATAGATTATTTCTGATAAACATTCAGTTTAAAGGGCATGTTTTTGTTTTACCCTCTTAAGGTAATTTATAAATAGATTACATGCATTAGATTCAAATTTCTGGAGATTATATGCATTACATTGCATCAGTATACTTCCATTCTGATTGAAATGACCTTGTCGAACATCTGGTTTCATTCTATTTGTTTCTATTCTGGTGTGTAATGGTGAACTCATGTCTCATCAAAAGTTATGAACAGACCTATTAAATTACCTTTGTTTAAATGATCTAAACACTTGAGATATTTTCATAAAAAATATTTTTGATCTGCTGTTGGAGGGTCAACACACATCTTGTCCAAAGGTTTTTCATGTTCATTTCTTCAAGAAAAATATTTCGTGTAAAAAAAAAAAAAATTACAGTTAACCTTTTCAATGAAATTGCTTGCAACTTTACATCTGTCCTTATAGTATGTTCATCACCACTAGTAACATAACATAGGTCTATTACTTCACTTTCTGCAAATGATACTAATATATTTTTAAGCCATCCACACATATACGGTAAATCACAAGTTACTTTGGTTATATTTCAATGTTGAAGTAAGATGTTTTCTTTGTTGAATAGTTTTACAAAAGAATTAATGTAACATACATACTTAAGGTATGGTTGTTTGAAAAAGATTAACCACATTTTGTTACAGGGAACTGTAACGATTAACACACACAAGAATATACACTGAAGTGCCAAAAGTCATGGGATTCATCCTAATATAATATGGGACCCCTATTTGCATGGCGAAGTGCAGAAACTTGCCACTGATTCAACAAGTCACTGGAAGTCCCCTGAAGAAATATTTCACCATGATTTCTCCACAACTGTTCATAATTATTGAAGTGTTCCTAGTGCAGCTGTAAATTGACAATTTTCCACATCCGACAGAGCCAGTCTCTTATACTGGCATCTGTGGAAAATGAATATATAGTATTGTATTGCAGAACATTGTGCACAAATTAACCATTCGATCATTTTCTATTGACAATCTAGGTGGCCAAATCAATTGCTGGAATTTCCTGAAACATTACTCAAATCAATCGTGAATGATTTTGACCCAGCGACATGGCGCATTGTCTTCCTGGAAAAGTCCATAATTGTTTGGGAACATGAAGATCATTCTTTTTTTCCTTCATCATCGTTTTCAAACATTTTGGGGTTGGCTACCATTGATGAGTGTTATTCATCATTGGCATGGTCAAATTTGAAAATATGGTTTTACGGCCCCAAGCCCTTGCTGACATCAAACATGTTATACCTACTTCCAGAATGTATTATACACTAATGGAGTAAGTGAAGTATTGACATCTGTTTGTGAAATGTATAACTATGTGTGATAAGTATATATTTGTTTGTGAAACATGTAGTTTATGAGGCAAAAATTGGGGACTGTACTGGCATTTTCCTTGATGAATGTGAAAAACTGCCAGAAAACCACAGTCATAACAGCTTGAACAAGGGAGCCTGCATTTGTGCCCTGCCCTGCAATACCTCCCCAATCCACTCTGTTGCACTTCAGTGCACTGAGCCACAGTGGCAGGTGGAAACAAAATGATCATTAATGTGTACAAATGGTCTCAATCTCCATGTAGCTGAAGATAAACATTTCCTGTCAATTGTCACATAATTTTGACCAGAGATCTCAGTCAATGTCATGTAAACACAGCCCATACCAGGATGGAGCCACCACCAGCATGCACGTTGCCTTCCTGACAATATGGGCCCAAGGCCTCGTGTGGCCTGAAGAACGCTCAGACACTACCCCATAAGCTCATACCAACTGGAATTGTGACTCACCTGACCATGCAACCTTTTTCCAGTCATCTGGGGTTCAACTGAAATGGTCATGAGCTAAGAAGAGATGCTGCAGATGATGGATTTTTGATAGCAGAAGCACTCGCGTTGGTTATCTGCTTTTATGTTCCATAAATGCCAAACTTCGCTACACTGTCCACAAGGACTCGCTTGTTGCCCCTCTGGCAATAATTTTACCTCGACACAGATATCACTGGTGTCCATTTATAAGTAGACATGAGCAGCCACTGCATTGTACTTGGTGGGAGGTAATAATGGATATAACATATTCATGGCACACTCTTGACACTGTGGATTGAGGAATGTCGAATTCACAAACAATTTCCGAAATAAAATGCCCAATGCGCCTAGTGCCAACTACCATCTCACATTTAAAGTTTGTTAATTCATGTAGTGTGGGCACAACTACATCAGAAAACCTTTCACATGACTCACGAGAGTACAAATGAAACCCTGGGACTGCACAGCATAATTATTCCATGGTGCTACTGCCATCTGTATATTTGCATCTTTCTATTCCATGAGTTCAGGGAATTCAGTACATACAGCAATAATCTGAGGTAAATCTATATACATGCTCATTTCACTGTCTCAATTATTATTACATGATTTCAATTTATTGTCAGTGGTCACTTTAATAATAATAAAAATATCTACATGCAAGAAGGGAAATTAAGTTAAAATTTTTTAAAAAAGTACTGATTGTTTTTTCTTACATGCAATTTGCTGATCACATCAAGCATTTTAGCAAAATCAGTTTTCCTCCTATGAACTTCGACTTGCAATGCAGTCTCAAGAAAAGTTTTTAATGGAGATGGAATGTGCTTTTCTTTCCATAACAAACATGACTTTCCTTTAAAATATATGGTTTTGAGTTCTTCAATAGTTGTATCTGACCACGGAACACGACCTAAATGCAAAAATACAATTCATTGATACATGAACGGCTAATATTTTGAAAGTAAATTTGTGAAATAATCTAAAATGTTTTAAGGTTTTAACATTTACGGTGTTGCCATCAGTAAATAAAGAAACATATATGTAATGAAATTCTGGTATTTGAAACTAAATACAAAAAACAGCAGAAAAAAACCCAAAGAAAACAAATAGTGATAGGTAGTAATCAGTGTTATTATGTGTATCATTAGCCAAATAGTCAGAGAAACAGTTTATAATGTAACATAACATATAGTTTAGGTATGCAAGGAAACTACTAGTAGGTACTTAACTGCTAAACATTTTATTTAGGTATATATGAGAAACTGCTACTCAGTACTTTCACTATACAGCAAATCACATTCCTTCCACAGGGCAACAAATGAGCTGAGTTAGCTCTCTGAGAAAACAGCATGCAATAATTTACCATTAATTTTTTCGAAATTTAGATCTATGAATAGTGAAATAGTCTTTAAACCAATGCAAGTGCTTCTGCTAACAAAACTCCATCGGTCTCATCTAAGCTCATGACCATATCAGTCTATAATTTCAAACAAAATTACATGAAATAGCCTAAAGTCATGTGATAAACAAGCAGTGTCCATTCTCAACATTTTGAATTTCTAATCACCTGGGCCAACTAGTAGTTGCATATGGTTTTCTCTCATTAGATTTTCTTCTGCTCTCAGTACAGTCTTGCCACGATTTCCCTCTTAAAGTTAAACAGCCAATCGTTCTGATCTTGCAGGGATTTGGATGCTTACCATTGGATGAGCATGACTTGTGATTCATAAGGAGCTATTTTCTGGGCTTGATTTGGCAGATCACTGGGCACAGGTCAAAACCAATTATGCCAGTAATAAAGGGGGGTCTGGTAGCATCAAATCAAAACTTATCATCTGAAGCCCTACCCGTATAGATGAAATTTTCCAAGGAGTGCTCTTTTGTAACTTCGTGAACTTTTATGAATATAAACTGGTGGAAATTAAAAGTGCAACACCCAGATAGAATTTTAGGAAACTTAGTAGATATATCTAGGATCATACTCAGAAGAAATGACAACAAAATGAAATGAATCAGTCCAAGTTTATTACCTTTAGATACAGTTGTCAGCAAGAGGAGCACCCACCTTGAGCAACTATACATTCATGGACCCTTGCCTGAATTGCATAAATAAGTGTTTGGGTGTCTTCTTGGAGTATGTCTCTTTATGCCTGCATGTCTTGTGCAGTCAGTTGTTGCATAATTTTTGCTGGGTGACAATTTGATCTATTGGGTCTACTCCTGGCATCCCAGACATAATCTACTGGGGATAAATCTGTGGACCATGCAGTGCAAATTGTGATTGTAACCCCTTGCATAGCTTGTGTTGTGATGGCTACAGCATGAGGATGGGTATTATCCTATTGGAAGATACGATTTGGATGGTGGTATGAAGAGTAACACAATAGGTTGCAGCATCCTGTCCACATAGTGGTGGGTTATCATTGTGCCTTCAACAACAGCCAACTCAGTTCTGTAATCAAAACTTATTGCCGCCAAACTATGATACCAGTGGTTGGACCTGTGTGATGTTCTGAAATCACCGCAGGGTAAGCTCTTTCTCCACTATGCCTGCATACATGTTACCGATTATGAAATTGCCACAGACAGAAACACAAATATCCACCATTCATATATCCATTTGTGTTTTGCATTGCACCAGATTAGACGATGCTGGAGATGAAATCAGGTTAATGGAACATTTTGCATAGATAGTGTAACCCAGCTTCAAGTAATTGGTTTACAATGGTCTGGGGGGTGACTCTCTCTGTAAACACTGCTTGAATCTGGCCTGCACTCACCCATCTGCCTGCAACAGCCACCAACATAATTTGACGGTCTTAACATGCTATTGTCCTTCTGTATTGACCTGTGCCTGCTCTATGAATATTAGAGCCTTCTTTCATCCACTGTTTAACAAGTCTGTATGTTGACATTACACTATGGCAAATCATCCAGGCAATTTAACAATATGATGCATACATTTCAAACATACAAATTCACCAAACTCTCTTACAGTTAGACATTTGGGTGTTGAGGGTTGTCACTCTTTGCCTTGGCATACTTGGCTAACAAGAACTTGTGGGGAAAAAAGTGTCATATTATACTAAATTGTTCACCACTATAAGCACACACAGATATATACAATGATGGAAGTTAGAAGAGTAACAGCTAGACAGGAATGGTGGAATTTTAGGAAACTTTGTAGATATATCCAGGATCATCCCCAGAAGAAATGATAACAAATTGAAGTGGATCAGGGAAATGGCTAAGTTTATTACCTTTAGATACAGTTGTCAGTAAGCAATGCTCCCACACTGAGAACCTGTACATTTGTGAATCCTTGCTGGCTTTGAATCAATAAGAGTTCGGGTGTATTCTTGTGGTATATCTCTCTATGCTTGCATGTCTTGCGCAGTCAGTTGTTGCATGGTTTGTGCTAAGTGACCATGTGATCTAATGTGTCCACTCCTGGCATCCCAGACATATTCTATTAGGGACAATTTTGGGGGCTTTGCCTTCCAAATTGTGATTTTAAACCCTTGCAAGGCTTGTGTTGCGATAGCCACAGTGTGAGGATGGGCATTATCCTGTTGGAAGATGCGAATTTGGATGGTGGACATAAAGGGTGTCACAATTGGGTGCAGCACCCCATCCACATAGTGGTGGGCTGTCATTGTACCTTCAACTACAACCAACTCAGTCCTGCTGTCAAAACTGCTTGCTCTCAAACCATGACACCAGTGGCTGGACCTGTGTGATGTTCTGAAATCCAGCAGGGTAAGCCATTTCTTTATGGCGCCTGCTTATATGTTGTCGATTGTCACTTTGCCACAATTTGATGGTCTCCATGTGCTCTTGTCATTCTACATGGACCTGTGCATGCTCTAAGAGTTCTAGAGCCTTCTTGAATCCACTCTGTAACAATTCTATACAATGACATTGCACTATGCCAAATCCTTTGAGAAATTTCGTGATATGATCACCCATTTCAAGCACACCAATACTCTGACCTCAGTCAGAGTTAGATGTTTGGGTGTAGAGGGTCATCACTCTTCACCTTAGTATGCTTGGTCAACAAGAACTTGTGGACAAAAAAGTGCCACACTGTTCACCAAGATAAAAAAAAAACATCACAATTTTGCATAATAAAAACTTTCAATTTTTAATCATTTAATACCGTTAATCTGGGGATACTTGGGGCCAAATTTCATTCATTTATCACAACTCTGTACGGGTGTTGCACTTTTAATTTCCACCTTGTATATAAATTGTGTCTTGTATGTTATATGAATATTGTTTGAACATGCAAGAGATATCTCAGAAATGAAACATGCCTGGAAATCATTATATACAACTTTTTACATAAGCATTATGTAAACAGTAGGATAAAATTTTAAATTTAGATCAGAAATAAAACTGATAGTTGAAGGTAATCTGAAAACAGATTTAAATTAAGCACAAAAATAATGTTTTAAATCAAACAGCTTTGATCTTATGGAACAAAGAAGGTAGTTTTGTTTTTTGTCAACCTGAATGATTAATCTATATTAAATATCATACCTGTGAATAGTTCCCACAAAACCAAGCTGGCACTGAACACATCGCTTGCCTTGCAGCAACCTATGGTTTGAATGAGTTGCTCTGGAGAGAGCCAGTTGTATCTTTGCACGTTACAGTCCTGATCCCTTTCAACATGGCTGTATTTCTGTTGACAGTGACTGCAAGTTACCTTTGTTAGTAGTAACAAGGAATGTTTATTTTTTTCTCTATTATTTAAAAGGAACAAAGCATTATTAATATGAGTACGATTAAATAAAAATACACTTCATAATGTCACTGATAAAGTTCAGTTTTATGTTCAATACTTTGGTGAAATGGTTTCATGTAAATATTGAGGTTAAGAAAGAGGATGCCTGGAGCTTTATATCACATTTATTGCAACAGCATATGAAATAACATGAAATTGTAATTATACCAGAAATTTACACTTTGTGCAGTGTTAAGATAGTATACTTTGTCAGCAATGAGAATAACACACACACACAAAAAAAAAAAAAACAAAAACACTTATTTAAATGCCTTTGAGCTGAGAAACGTAAATTTCCATAAATATCCACAGTTTGAGTATCCCCAGGAAGGTGGTTTCATATTACTCAGACCTTAATTTTGAATACACCTTTTTAAAACTCCACTGTTTCTACTGAAGCATACTATTTTATATTAATTAAAGCTCAGAACTTACAATTTATTGAACAATTATCTGTATCTTTTGAGTGGATGATTTGAGAAAATAGGGAAAAAATATTGCTGCTGAGCTTTGAGCTATTTTAAAAAAGTTATTGATAAAATATTGATCAATAAATATCAATAAACAAGCCAGGTAAAATGCAATGAATCTCTTGAAGAGATATTGGAATATAAAATACATAAACTAATGAAGAAGGGATATGTAAAGTGAATGCATGACATACCAAAGTTTGAGGTGGGAGGGCAGCAATGGCAACGAAGGGGGAAGAGAAAACAAATGAACACAATTATAACATTTTTGGGCAACCCCTTATGTTACAGGGGCATGAAACATATGGTAAGGCAAAGAGACGCTCATACATGAAACCTACCTTTGTGAAAGATTTGAAAGAACCTTAAACTGCTGCAGACAATGTTAAAGTGGAAGAAGACCGTGTTACCACTGAACTATAATACTATTGGAAATGGTATTAACTAAATAAAAATGTTAACAAATTAATGATTAAAAACATTAATCATAAATTATAAAGATGTATAGTGATAGTAAACCTGTCACTTTCCACTGATAAAGGCAGGAGTGCCATGACGATCACAGAAACGTGGACATACATTACAATAGTTCAGTTAAAACCTTAGACATTTTAGAGGTGAAATGTATGGCAAAGGGATCAGACAAGTGGGGTACACGTCAAGAATCTAGACCTATGACATGAATGTCCTACAGCATTATCTCTGTCACTATTATCAATACTTATAAACTTATAATAAAACTGTAAACAGGACAAAGACTGCACATTTGATATACTTAAAAAAAATATATATTTGGAGGTGCTATTAATGACCTACAAAGTAGGAATCAATCTCTCTTCCTCTCTCTCTCTCTCTCTCATTTTGTGCCTATATCTCTGCCAGTTAATGTGATTTATGCAAAAACTGGTCAGATATTGAAGGGGTTTCATTTAGTGTACAGCCGATGGTCTCGTGAGAAAATAGCTTATCGTTCATTTTGATGTCAAAAAATGATAAATTAAAATAAGTACTGCAGTTTTTTGTTGAATGCTATTTTCATAAAAACTGCTGACTACAGAGAGAATTGGGAGGCCAATATCAGGCTTTGTTAGTGCAGAACAGACATTATGGTGTCAAAGATAGATCATAGCAAGGGATAGTTCATTTAATAAGTTCTTCAAAAAAAGGAGCACTTGGAGGTACTGGTATAAGTTTATTGGCTAGATGTGTGCAAAAGAGATACAGTGCATTGAAGTAGGGAAATGTATTAAGGGTAGTCATGTTAGTGATGAGGTAGAAGTTGTGAAAAGTAAAGGGGTGGGAACTGTGGATAAGTGGTATTGGAAATAATTAGTAGGCTTAGCGATGGTAATGCTGGGATTGTATCCTCTGCAAGGGCCCACCGATGAGTGGAAAAAACAAGAATCCTTCTAAAACTATTAGCTCTAGCATTCAACATTTGTTTAGGTTTGCATCATCAGAGAATGATGACAGTATGATTTCTGTTGAATTTCTTTAATCTCTACTTAACACAAATAACGTAACAAGTAGTCAGTTACAGAGAAGGTTACAACAACTCAGTCTCTCTCTCAAAACTAATGACCTTCTGGCTTTCACGACCACAGGACCCCTCCCGCTGTATTTCTGCCTCCCATGCAGGGGTACACAGTGCAACTTTGCACCCGTTTTTCAGCACAGGTCAGCTTTCCTTAATTTCACATTATTAAGGTAGTGCCAAAGATATTGTTTAATTGTTTTAGTTCCCTTTACCCACTTCCTTTTTAGCTCATGTGGCCCTCCCTCCTGACTCTGATCTTTGTAAGTGATGGGCTTACTTTCTTAAAATGTTTGATTTGATCCTCTTAAACTGCAAAACCAGGCAACACCAAAAAATTATAATGTTTATATTTATTTCTTTTATTGCCTGATAAAATAAAGATATTAAAATACCAAAGCTATATACAAACTCACAGTAATAAATTGTGTAAAAGTTGCAGTATGAAGCTATTATCTTTATATATATATAAATCTCACGTCACGATGTTTGTCCGAGATGAACTAGGAAACTACTTAACTGATTTTGATGAAATTTGGCTTACTGTATGTAATTTGGTCCAACTGATAGACAGGATAGTTTTTATCTCGATTATTGACCTTAATATTTAATATTTCGAATTAAATGTTTGTTCAATGTTTGTCATTGGACAATGGTTTGTAATTATTTGTAAGTGCCATCAGTTCGAGCGTTCTGGTGGCCCAGTGATTAAGGCATCTGACTAGAGATTCAAAGGTCCCTGGTTCGAATTCCGGTGCCACCCAGGATTTTTATACGCACTTAACTCGGCCATCACATCCGGCGCAGAGGTGGAATGCGCAGCCAATAGAAACCCTGTCACCAGGCAATTCCTACCGCACGAAATTATTATCATAGTTCCATAGGTTTCTAACAGATGGCCAAGTATTAATTTATCGACACAAAACTTGGTTATCTAGGTTGTGTAACGATCCAGTATGGTGTTGTGTTTAAATTTATTAATGTTACAGTCTACTCGACGTCATATGTGTTTATGTATGACACAACCCAGTTTCGTGATTTTTCAGGTAGTATCATTTTTATAATGGTGCTGTGTATTGTTTTGTGTATCATTTGTATGTTATTATATTTAACGGAAAAGTAATTACACTAATTAATATAACATTGAAGAAAATGTTACGATAAATTCAAAAAAGTGTAAGTATTTGTTGCTTGCTTCTCATTTTTCTTCTTCTTTTCGTTATGGCCAGCTAGGGACCACGTGTCAATTTCAGTACTTCCCCCCTTGTTTTTTTCTTTCTTCCTCTCCAGTACTCCTTCATTATTGCACTGTTTTTTCTCTCTTCAGACCATTTTGCACCCGTTTTCTTCTCCTCTCTACCTTGGAATCTTGCCATATTCGAAATTTGCTTTCGAAAATATTTTCTTTCCATACTGTTCACTGATATTATTTCGTTTCGAATCTTTCTTAACCTCTTGAATCCCAAAAAATATTTTAATATCTTTTTTGTTTGCGTGATATCATCCATGCGATAGATCTGTAGAAAAAATATCATTCTCCTTTTTTCTGACTGATTCTGTTATTTTTTTCAATTTTATGATATAATTCCTGATTAATTCTTATCTTCCATTGTATTGTATTTTTCAATGGATGACCCAAAATTTTCCTTATAATTCTCCATTCCAATACTTCAAGGGTATCCAATTTCTAATTTAATATCGGGCGGTCTCGTGGCTCAGTGGTTGCCGGCCTCGGTAGCGCAGGGCTAGCGAGCGGGCTTTGCGTCGCAGAGGTCGCCGGTTCGAGTCCGGCCAAGGCCATGGGTGGTTTTAATTAAGTGTTGTGTCCGTCCTGTGTTGTCCTGTCACTGGTTATCATCAATAATAACATGAGAATAATCTATATACACACTTGACGAATATAAGAAAAAATAGTTACTGGCTGAATGGCTACACGGCCAAATGCAATTTTACAACAAAAAAAAAAAAGTGGTTAAGGCGCCTAACTGCAGATCGGAAGGTCCCAGGTTCAAATCCCTGTCTGGACGGGGATTTTCATAGGCACTTAGTCCTATTTTCACCTCTGGTATAGCTTGGTGTGTAATGTGAAGTACGCCAGAACGCTTCCGTGGTCGGGATTCCATGTAAAAAACTGTAGGTCTCCTGTACCCGGCAGAGTTGCTGGGTTAGGTTAAGGCACCGACGACAGCGGTGGAATGGGCAGCTGATAGAAGCCCTGTTACCAGATCATTACGACCACACATAACTATTATTATTATTTAATATCAGGCATTTACTTGCATAAAGACATTCCGGTTTCAGGAAAACGTGATAAACGTCTGCGACAGAATATATCGAGAACAAGAGCGGCACGAGAACAGCACATCGCTACATTTAGAGAAAGAGAACGAGAGAAACAGCAAACTGCCGTGCATTAACACGTGTATCATTTGTTCATCTTGCGTTCGAATATGCACCAGACATTGATTACTCTGCATATTCTAAAATTACAATCGGTGCAATGAACAAAGTATGCCTATACTGTCAGGCGTTAAAATTCTGCAATGAAGCAGCCGGCATGTGTTGTGCATCAGGAAAAGTTGTGTTATTACCACTTCCCACTCCTCCAGAACCTTTGCAATCACTTCTTGCTGGCGAATCAAACGATTCGAAATTGTTTCTGCGCAAGACACGCAAATTCAATTCCTGCTTCTAGATTACGTCTTTTGGAGCAACTAAAATCTCACATCTGATGGACGTCATTTTGAAACTACATTCAAAATGCAAGGCCAGGTGTACCATAAGATTGGGTCGTTGATGCCGATGCCTAATGATGTCCCGAAGTTTCTCCAAATCTAATGGGAAGTTGTGAAGAACGCGTGACAATTCGGTGCCAGTATAATTTCATCGAAAAAGTAAACGAGAGAGCAATTGTAGTATTGTTGGCGAATTTTTTGGAAAATAATAATGAAATTATTCAATTGTTTAAAAGAGTGTCGCCACAATTAAAAAATGACAACTATCAAATTTTCATCAAAGCTGACAAATTACCATCAGGAGAACACGCTGGCAGGTTCAACGCGACTACTGTAGATGAAGTTGCAGTTAGTATAGTTGGTGATCCAGTTGATAATAGAGCCATTAAAATCGAGATAGCACTGTTAGTATAATTTTGGTTCTACATCGTTCGTATGACGCACTCCAGTATCCACTGATATTCTGGCAAGGGCAGGATGAATATCACATCAACATCAAACAGTGTGATTCAGTACTGGTAAATTTAATATTCAACTATTTAATTCCTTATTTTATTAATACAGTATACCCGCGGTATTCTGAACAGAGGCCGGATTATCGCGGGCTCACTATATTAATTTCTTATTCTTCTAATTTTTTTTACTATTTAATTACTTATTTTTTTCAGGTAATGAAACAAATAAAAAAGTTACTTCAATGAAGTACTACGCCCACCGATTGATGATTACACTAACCAGGATAACTATATCCTTCGATATCGTCAACTGTGCCATCGATACTTCGTGGATATGTACGCTAAGACTGAAAACGAATGTATACGATATATTCGATACAACCAGGATAAATTACCATCGGAGGAATACATCCACTTACGAGATGCTATTATCGGCAATATGGATGAAAATTTAAATGCCAATGATATCGGTAATGCATTTATTTTACCTTCAAACTATATCGGCAGTCCACGGAACATGCAGGAATATATACAAGATGCGATGATACATTTACATGTAATCCAAATTGGGAGGAAAAACAAACTTTGCTATTACCAGGCCAACAATCAATGTATCGTGATAATATCACGGCACGTGTGTTCAAACAAAATTAAAATCATTTATTGATTAAATCGTAAAACATTCGGTTTTCCGTAACACACGTTGCTATCTGTATTAGATTGAGTGGCAAAAGCGAAGTTTGCCTCATTCTCACATTTTTATTTGGCCTCATTCTAACATTTTTATTTGGCTTGAAATTAAAATCCGTCCAGAAGAAATTGATCAAAAATTTCAGAGGAAATTCCAGGCCCGGTAATTGATAAAGATTTGTTTGATATTGTTACCAGTCACATGATCCACGGACCGTGCTGGACTTTTAACATGACATCGCCATGCATGGAAGATGGAAAATGTAAGAAGCGTTTCCTAAAGGAAGATACGAATGATACTATTACGGATATCGACGGTTATCCGGTGTATCGCCGCAGAAACGCTGAGAATGGTGGCCACACATTTACTATGCGAATGTCAAATTCTAGAAACCAAGTTGAAATTGACAATCAGTGGGTGATACCATACTCACCATTGCTTTCAAAAACGTATAAGGTTCATATCAATGTCGAGTTTTGCAGTTCTGTAAAATGCATTAAGTACATTTGCAAATACATTAATAAAGGCAGTGTTTGGCCGTCTTTGAAGTAAAAAATATGAATAAAAATGACGAAATAGCACGATACCAGATAGGCAGCTACATCATCAGCAACAAAGCTATCTGGTATATTTTTAGTTTTCCCGTACATGAAAGAGATCCTTCTATCCAGCATCTTGGAATACATCTTAAAAACGGTCAACGTGTATATTTCACCGAACAAAATATTCTACAAAGAGCATTTGAGTCACCAAAAGCGACATTAACTGAATTTTTCACATTTTGTCAAAAATCAATTGCAAAATAATCCATCGGCACAAGTATTTTGTAAGCAATTGCTGAATATTGGAAACGGTGAAATATAACTGCATCAAAATACACAATACATTAAATTGCCAGACAAATTCTGCACTGTTGTTCACTCATAAATGAACTAATTGAGAGTGTGTTTCCGGATATATCAAATAATTACTCAGATCATAACTGGCTCAGTAATCGTGCTATTTTGGCAGCTACAAATGTTGATGTCAACGAAATTAACTTCCAGATACAACAGTTGTTGCCAAGTGATCTGATATCTTTTAAATCAATTGACACTATTATAGATCAAAATGAAGCCGTAAAGTTTCCAACTGAGTTTTTTAAATTCTTTGGATGTACCAGGAATGCCACCATACAATCTTCGGTTAAAGATTGGTTCACCGATTATTCTAGTTCGGAATTTGAATCCACCTAGATTATGCAACGGTACACGTTTGGCCATCAAAAAGATCACCGGGAATGTTCTTGAAGCAACTATTTTAACTGGAAAGTTTAAAGGAGAAATCGTCCTGTTGCCAGGTATTCCAAGATACGGTCAGAATCTTCAGTACCATTTAAAAGGTTCAATTTCCGAATCGTTTGGCTTTCGCTATGACTATAAATAAGTCTCAAGGCCATACAATGTCCGTTTGTAGCTTGGACTTGGAAAATACGTGTTTCTCCCATGGGCAGCTACATGTCGCCTGCTCACGTTTGGGGAAACCATCAAAACCAATTGTATTAGCAAACGACAGGCTAACCAAAAATATTGTACACCAATTAGCGCTTAGATAAATTAAAATTATAAATTGTAATAATTTAAAATAATGAAAATAATTGTTATAAAATTTAAAAATCAACTTCAACTACCTCATTTATAAATTGAAATTTCAATTTATAAATGAATAAAAAATAATTTATTTATTTTTATAAATATCAATTTTTTATATATTTTCAATTAAGTAATTTGTAATAAAATGTAATTAAAATTTTATAATTTCGTTTGTCCTTAATTTCAAGTATCCGAAACTCTTTACCAATTACTTTTGAATTTTCAAATCGAATAAAACGTTTTTGTCTTAATTAGTGAATATCAATTTGAATACATTAGGTAGTTTAGAATAACATTGATCCAACATACTATAACTACTGAATCACAGCAACGCGTGACCGGGTCAGCTAGTAGGAATTATGTTTACGCATCTCCTTAGTGACAAGGGGTTTGCACATAAGAAATACTGGACAGACAATGTTCCTTTTTTTTTTTTTTTTTTTTTTTAAGCATGCAAATTTTCTGTGTCTAAGATAACAGTGCTTCTGTGCAACATCAAATAAATTTTGCTAAGGATAAAAGCAGGTTGGTGTTAACACATTGCATTCAAAGAATTTTAAAGTAAAAAATTATTAAATTGGCTACTAAATTTAATTTTACTACCACTTTTAACCATTTCTTAAATGTACAATCAATACTCTTACCTGATAAATGTTCTGTGCAAATTCAAATCCAGACAGTTTCAAAACAAGTTTCTTTGTTATTAAAATGTTGTGTGATGAAATAGCTGTGTGTAACCAGCCATTCTGGTGGAGAAATATCATGACTTCACATAGTTGTTCAATCAAATTTTTTTTCTGGCTTGAAGTGAATACTGTTTTCTAAAGAAAAGGAAGTGCTTTAATTAAAATTAAAGAGACAGACACATTCAATGGGATGTACTACTTTCTAAAGAACAGAGTATCTGCTAACCTTCTCATGGATCTCTTGGTACAATGAGTCTATAACATCTTCGAACAATATAACGATATTATGGTGTTCCATCTGTATTAGGCCCATGATGAGAAATATGTTAGGATGACGCACTTCTCTGTATACAAATAAAACAAAAATTTCGTATATTAGGACTATTAATACACGTTTTTACCACCATTTGCATAAATATCTATACTCTTATATATACTGGTAATATAATGATTGTTCTTACAATGACTTCTCAGTATACACAAGGTGACGCACAAGAAAACGCCTTCCTAGAAGCACATGTGCATTTCTGCTGGTATTATATATGCATATAAAATTAAAGAAGTAATAATATACAAAAATCTGTATTTACTGTTCACACTAGTTTCAAAAATTGATATCCTTCTGTTACAATTCACTTTTTTGCCTGTTTTAAAATGTTGGCATTCACGCGACACAACTTTGTGACATCAGTTCTCCAAATTTCGGGTCAGTTGATGATCATGATACTGCTTACCCTGTTCACCGTCAAATGGCCGCTCAAGGTCATGTTCCCCTCGCCCCGTTCCTCACCCCCGAACAGGACGCTGTGTCGATGCCAACGAGTCTTAAATTTGTTAGCGGTTTTCTTTCCTCTTCCCATGCATGGGTACAGAGCTCAGTGACTTTGAGCCGTCTCTCTTCACTGAGCGCGCCGTAGAACTGCTTCCCGTCATATTACTGTAGTAGTCAATCGCAAGATGCATTATTTTTAAGTAGTTATAACATAATTGAAGAGCATGACATCACTAGAACTACTTTCGGAAGTAGTTCTATCGGGTTTATGCTGGTCCAAAGTATATTCAAACCTAACTAAATTACTGCTTGAAAATAATAGGTCTTGCTATTGAATAACATCATTATGGAGGCATTGCGATACTACAGACCACGAACTGCATTGCTAATCCTTTCTTACAAGTTTTTAATTTTTCCTTGAATATTTGAATAATATTTTTACGCCAAACGGCTCCACAAATAAAAGTCACAAGCGGATAGGTTCGGTTATCGAAGCGCTTGGATACCCATGAACACAGAATTGTATACGCCAACGCCTGGAAATTTATTTTCAACATTTCCCACTTAACATTAATGGAACCTGTACACACGTACGTCTCTACTATACTATACTTTTCGGTCAGCTCCTTCACATACGTCGAGACCCTGTATTCAAAGCTTTCATATTAACAATGTATAGTAGACAACAGTCGCGACAATGAGGTAACCAAAATTAGATAATATCTGCCTGTATATGTAGGAAAGCAATCGTATCAGGTGACCGGTTTTTAGTGCGTCAGTCTGTACATTCTCCCATTTGATTTGTCAAAGAACATTTTCACTTGTTGACATCAACTTTCCAAGTACGCAGATTCGACACAAGAACTAAAAATAATATGCACGTAAGTAGGAACTTAAACATCGTTATCGTTATACAAATAGGTGTTAATTATTCGGGGACAAATTTATTTGATAAATTTCTGTATATAATAAACATGTATTTGAAGAAAAACTGAAATAGTATATTATTGGTAACTGCTTCTACTCCATCCAAGAAGAATTTGTATAAAACAACTGCGGATATGAGTTTCACAAAATGTAATGGTAAATTCAAATGTTTAATTATGTTTGTTTATAAATAAAAGGTATTCTCTTTGCATTGTGGACCGTGGAATTTTAAATTTTGTAACAACTTTTGTTTATTTAATAATAAACTACATAATCGACTGTAAATACACATGCAGAAATCTTTGTTTATATACAACCATTTAGGTAATAAGCTCGAAAATCACGGCCTGGCCAAGAATTTTCGTCGAGATCATGATGAATCGGTAAACAATTTGCAGAACCATTCGACAGAAACAAACTGAATAAGTCTTCGAACTTAGTTCATGTAATCCAACAGATTCAACTGGGGTTTTCACTGACGAAAAGTAATCTACATCTACATTTAGACTCGGCAATTTGCAAAATTGTGGATGACAGAGGATGCTTTGCACCTGAACTAACTCCGTGGATTTCAATCGAAAATCACGAGGAAAGAAATAATTCATACATAAGCATCCGTACAACACCTAATTTCTCTAATATTACCTCTCCTATCATTGTGACCCAAATAGCTTGGTGGAAGAAGTATTTCGTCGCACTCGCAAATAAAAGGTGTTGTTCGCACGTTTACCAGTAAATTCAATTGAAACTTACTTCTTATGTCTGCCAGACGATCCCAGCCAAATCTATGGATTCTTTCTGGGACGGCCAGCGATCACGAATCCAGCGGCTCTTCTCTGTACCTTTTGTACACCATCAATCAGCCGTTTGAGATACGGATCCCAAACGGCACAAGAATAGTCCAAATGTGGAAGCACGAGGGGTTTGTACGCTATTTCCTTTGCATAAACGTTGCATTTCTTCAAACTTCGACCTATGAACCGCAGCCTATAATTAGCCTCATCTACGACCGAAGTTATGTTCAAGTCCTATTTCATGCAGCTTTGCACTGTTACACCCAAATATTTCAGGGAATCGATATTGTGATTAACTGAACTGTTAGCTTTATACCCTTGAACAAATGGATTCTTTATGATAGTTATGCACTTTGCCTTGCATTTTTTGCATAGGTATGTATTAGGTAGTACAACGAACTTTACAAAAACTCAAGCTAACAATCGCTCTAGCACTACTTACTCAGAAATACTCATCGTTCAATGCTGCCACTCAGTATGGCTGAATAACAGTAACTCTAAAATGATCTACACTCAGCTAAACTAACTTCTTTTTATTCACCACCTTTTCCCAAGATTTTGGGGTCAGCTGATTCGGTGAGTTTTATTCATCGTTCGCATAGTCAAATTTGGAACTATGGTTTTATGAGTGTATGCGCTTGCTGATGCCGAGCATTTTATCTCTACTGCCAGGTCATACTGCGTTCTAATGGGGGAAGTGAATTGTTTCCATCTGTCTGTGAAACGTGTAACAATGTTCAGAGTGTGGTAGGTTAAGAAAAAAGAAAATAAAGCGGTGAAAATGTATATCTTTTAACCTCTCATGCGATATGTCCTGAATGTCCCATTAGACTCTGTTCTGTGACCTTGATGCCAAATGCAGTATAAGTAACATTTGTGTTAATATTAGCACAGTAAAACAAAACTGAAATGAAAGAGGAAGCCTATACCAAAATTGAGAGTGTTTCTTTTTTTATTTAAAATAACCCGACAAATTAAAACAAAATTTTGTGGGAGAAGCTTTAATCTCTGTTAAAATGCATGCAACATTAATCAGGACTTGCAGCAAATCCAACTTAATGCTACATGCTGTGGTCAACCAAATTTTTCAGTTCAGTGGAGTTACCTGAATGATACTTACGACAAGATGTTAACTTCACGCAGAATAATTTCATCGTGTGCTTCGGAAACGTTCGAATTTTTTCGTTTAGCGATTGCACGCGTGTTTCCGATTTGCACTCTAAGAAGCTCGCAGAAGGCACCACGCTGCAGACAGTGCCACCGACATTTGTCTGGAATTACTGACGGTTCCAGAACCTTGATACCCAAGTAGGTACCTCCAGGCACTATTTCGGTTTGAGGGTCCTACCGAAGAAAATTTTATTGTAATATCAGAGGGAAATTAAGGTAAGCTACAATCTACAACAAAATTAAAATTGTAACACTCTAAATTGTTTTAGAAAATAAGAAAAGGAAAGAATGTTAGACACATTTCATCCATCATTCCATGAAAAAAGAAAAAGCAGTTTCCAACACGCAGTTTGATCCTATTACTTACAGCTACTGCAAGATATGTTATCATTCAATCACCTTTCGTTATGAATATGTGCATAATAATGCAGACATTTTGCGAAATATCTCGTCTTATTTTGAGTCTATATCTCTAAGCATTTAGTTAGAATGAAGTTAGTAACAAATTCGTTAAAATTTGAATGTTACATACATTATGATACCAGAGTGGCTTAGCAGAACAAAGTTATTTATAGAAGGTTAGAAAATATAATAATCACTCTCTGTTAGAGGCCAACAAGTTGTTCGAATTAATTTCAGTTTCTAGGGAGAGGGGGTAAAATCTGTTCCTTCGGCTTGTTTCATAAGAATGTGTTGAGGCGAAAAGTTCAATATATATTAAGCTAAACTTGAAACTTTACCGGAGATTGACGAACTTCTGGGCAGCGAGATTTTTTCCAAGTTTCTGGAGCTTATCCCACAGAAAGTGGAGGAGTTGGTGGAAGAGATGATGAATTTTGATTCAGTATAAAAAAAAAAAAAAAAAAAGATAAGAAATATGACTGCTTACTGCAGTAGGGATGGAGGGGGGGGGGGGGATAAGTCAGCAAGACTGGACTGCTTGGATATTTTTGCGTATGGCTTTACGCCTCGTCGACGCCGAGGTCATTAGAGGCGGGAAAGGAATGGGGCTTAAGTAACTGGAAGGAATTCGGCCATGGCCTTTTGAAGAAAGAATCAAGGCAATCGCCTGGAGTGATTTGGCGAAACCATGGAAAACCCAAATCTGGATGCCCGGATGTGGATTTGAACTCACGTCCTCCCGAATGCGAGACCAGAGCGCTACCGCTCATCCACCACGCTCTGTGATTGGATGTAAGTTCATGAGGGGAGAGTAAAACGGTCATAGTATATTTGATCAAAATATAACAGATGTGGTCTGGAAAGGTGGTTGGATCAGTAACACAGTACAGCAGAGACCCACAAACTCATTAATGAGGGATGGACGTTTTCCACAGTTGGAAAAATGTGTTTGGGTGTTCACAGTGCAGGTCCTTTGGAATTACATTCTAACATCTTTATTTATCAGCCATCATTGTTGAGGAAGTAGGTGGAGAACTTGGTAAATCAGAAAAAACTGTGAGAAAATAAATGGCTTATCAATCGTAGGTTTAGAATACTTTAATTCATGCAAATCTCAGTCATTTTTAGCATGAATGAGCAAGAAATGAAATTATTTTCTTATTATGTTGTCTTATTATGTGTAGATCTTATTATGTTGCTGCGTCTTATTATGGAGCTGTGTTACAGAAAAAAAGTAAATGTTTTAGTACAAATAAAATTGATTTAAGTGTGTTAAAGATTGATGGTGGCGACATTTCGTCATACATAGATCTATGGAGACCCTCTATATTCTGAAGGATTGAAAATGTTCTGACATACGTATGGAAGGAGAGACAAATAACAGTTACTAAGTTATGTGCAAAATATTGCAGATGAAATGGATTAATTAAGCCAATTCGACAATGTCTCAATCGAGATAATTGTGGTTGGAAATTAGACATTTTAAAGGATAGGTCAAAGACTGGTTTGGTCTCAAAGGTGTCAGCTTATGATGGATTGGCGTAGATAATAAAATTTTGTTAAATACCTCCGCAATTTATTTTAGTAGCTCTAACAACAAACTCTACTCCTACTTCCGCGAAAGAGCGTAGCTAACGGGAGAGGTTGAAAGACTAGACCCTGTAGCCTTAAAACTGGGACACTTCGGCTAAGTGAAAGGAAACCTTGAATTAAAACCCTGGACCTCCAGATTATGTGTTGTACAGTGGGCTGGTAAACTACTTACGTAAAAACTCGCCTACTTATAAGCTTCAAGGGGGTAAAGCTGGATTGATATACCGGTAACAGCCGTGAAGAACAATGGAACGTGAGAGGCAATAACATGAAAGTGTTGGACTTAGAAAAACAACTCAAAGTAAATCAACAACCTAGGAGCAATCAGCGAGACCAAGAAAAAACATGAAACAAACATTGGATTAAATACAGGGTAATCTGCAGAGGTTTCAAAGAAGAAATTTAATAAGATAAATAAAAAATAACTGACCAAAAGTGGAAAAGAGTTCTTGTATCCTACAAATATGTTAATGAAAGAATATGTAGCACGTGATTTAAGATAGGATATCAGTAGTGTGGATATGACAGTGTGGGCTCATTTTCTGACACTTCCTGGAAGTGGGTTCTTGCTTAATTTACGTGTGGGTTGCATCATTTGCGCCTTGAGGATCTAGTTACGCTGGTTATTTTACTCCTCCCACATCGCATCTGCCATCTCGGCTGACCACCAACACAAATACGTTTCATATCCCCACTATTTATGAAGCATTTGCCTTATCTGTTACATTTATATCTAGGTAATTAACATATTTACTACACGGAACTCAACTTTGAGCAACTATTATTCGTAAAAAGTCTTGAATTATTGCAAAATTTTGTGATTTCAGTTAATAATTATAACACTTCGTGAAGTATTATTTTTTTAATTGTTTACACCTCCCTTGTGGAAGAAAAAAGAGGACCACATCCATGAATTAGCAGTTAATTTCAGTATTATTAGGGAGCGGTGAAGTTTTCCATTGTAGAGGGGGAGTGATGAACTGGAATAATACACCTAGCAGGGTGACCAAAAATTTACTCGTTTTCTCAGACAGATTTGGGAATGCATAAGTCGTAAGTAGGTCCATAGGGAATATGCCTTAATACCCACCACATTTAATAAGAAATAATATTAATAGTTTGCACAAATGCAACACGAAGTGCGTTTTGTGAAATGATTAGCTAGTTATCTGCAGATCGAAGTTCTTAATAAGCTAGATAAATTAAACATTAACTTCTGAAAAGTGCTGTGGGATGGTTTACGAAGCAAATTCTGTGTATGAAGTAGTGGAGTTGGAAATTACCATACGATTCACTTAGTAACTGAAATGATAGAGAAGTTAGACAGTGATTCATTATAGGATAGAAGGTGGCATTGCAAGTAATCCCACATAGCGGATGAGTATCAAATACAGGAGTTCAACGGACTGAAAATGAGGGCCCCCAAATTTGTTTGTGAAAATTAGCGCAGAACACAATCTGTAACTGATTTAATAAACAGATGGGAGAGTATAAGGTATTTGTTGGTTATGAGGCTTGGATGATTACTGTTCAAAGAATTAGGAGTAGTACAAGTAACGGAAGAAATGAAAATGACCACAAATGATATTTGGCGCAGAGTCAGGGAATGGAATAAATTACCAAGGAAAACATAGAAAAACTTACCAGGAACACTGAACGAATTTAAAATTAAAAATCTTTAAGGTGTGTGACGATATTGTATTCAAAGTATTAATGATAAAATCTTTATATATAAAGATGAATGTATGTTTGTTAGTTTGTTTGTTCTTCATACAAATCCACAGTTTTCATCCGATCTCAATGAAACTTTGCACACTTATCCTTTGAAACAAGGAGAAAAATACTGTCTACATTTGGTTGAAAAATTATCTGTATAAATAACACATGTTGTCTCATAACTTCGAAATACGGCGATAGACAGACACGTTGGATATGGACGTCTCCGTACCGTGTTTCCGTGTAGTGGACTGGCAGCTCAGTGGTCAAAGCGCTTGCTTACGAACGTCGTGGTCTCCGGTTCAAATCTCTGTGGAGGCTAAGATTTTTAAAAATTGTTTTTCATCGTAAGAGTCAGGCCTGGGCCGTAGGTTATTCGGATTGAATGTTAAACTGTAGATATTAGAATGTTAGGGGTGCAATGCGAGGCAAATCGTAGGTAGTCTTGCAATGTTGTAGGTGTACACTTTTTTACGTTATAATGATCCCTCAGGTGTTGTTCGCAGTCAGTGTGTGAGTGAGACCACAGTAATATTATTTTATAAATACGGAAGTAAGTCTCTGTCTTTTTGTTACGTTTTGACGACTAAATGGCTATATTGTTGTGATGGAATTTTATAAGGAAATCTGTATGAAGGGCGCAGGACATTTTTTCCAGTATAATTAACAGTTGTAGCCACGAAATTTTGAAACCTTATCGAATGGTGACAGAAATATGTTGGAAATTGATTCTCTTCAAGAGACAGGTTCGACGGTACAATGATATAGTGATAGCTTTCCTGTCATATTATTCAGACTCGATATTGTTTGGGACCAAACCTTTGTTACCAACAACTTTCTATATTTAATTCTGGCAAAAAATTCTTAATCCACGCGTACGAAGTCGCGGGTACGAGCTAGTAAAAAATAAAAATTATTCATTCTGGACGTAGGGAAATTGGTACCGCGACATTTACTAGATTGAAATTAAATTAAAATACAGAATTCCGGTTGTCAGGTCGTATATTTTGTTGACGATTTACCACAAAATAAAACTTGCGAAAGTTGGTCACTTGTACGCAATGCTGCAAGACGAATGCTCGTATTACTGCAATTTTGCAAGATGTTTTTGCAACACATTGTGTTGTTTCGCAACAAATTACCGATCTGAAGTTTGAGGATGATATACTGTGTTCACCACATTGCTTTTCCTGATCCTTGAACAACGATTCAATGGATTAACAAGTCCCAGACATACTGGGATTGCTGTAGGAGCGGAGGCTAGTGTGCACAGCCACCAGCCCGTGACAGCCAGTGCCAGCCAGTGAACATGTGTTCAACACAGCACAGGTAGCAAGCAAAACTGAATAAGGGTCACGGTTCAGAGGGCAGGAAACATACAGCAGCCAGGAATGACATCGATTACTATATTCCGAGCATACTGAATTCATACTTGAAATATTTAATTGATTTTTGAAGCAATACTATCATCCAGTATTAATAATATTACTTAAAATATAGATCCACAATCGCAGTATTTCCAGCTTCAGAACTTCCGTAACCCGTGTGTAGCACTGGATATAAATGTAGTTACTGAGACCAAAGTTTTGAGTTTTTATTATTATTATTATTATTTTCCTTTCAAACGTTGAGGAAACTGTAATCAAGTTTCTCATTAATTACAGTACCATTAAATAATTAAGTCTGAACAAAATAAAGGAAATAGTTCATTTGTTGTGGTCGCAATGACCTAGTAACAGGGTATCTATTGACTGCGCATTCCGCCCCTGTCGTAGCCACCTTAACCTAACCCGACAATCCTAACGGGTATAGGGGACCTACAGTTTAACGTGGAATTCGAATTATGGAAGCGTTCTGGTGTACTTCACGTTACACAGCAAGCTGTGCCGCCGAGACAGGGATTCCAACCGGGAACCATTCGATCCCCAATCTGACTGCTTAACCACTGAGCCACCAGATTGCTAATTATTTCGTTAATGTGTGATATTTTGGTTTGCATATTATGTGAAACTGCGTTGAATGACTTTAATAAATGGATATCGATAACTTATATTTTAATTATAGGAGATTAAAATGTTATGTCGTGCCATATATCATTTTAGAAAGTTGTTAGGATGTGTTTAAATAGTATGTATTGGTCAATGAATGGTTAGAACCTTGTAAGAACTTTAAGATTATTTCTATTTATTACCAACTAGTTAAAAGTAAGTTATAATTGATTTTAATAGTTGCTGATTGTTTAGGAAATTGTTTGGCGTTCTCGAAGCGGTATGTGACGCGTCTGTTCGCACTGTGAATTTTCTATGTAGCCTATAAAACATTGCTAAGACAGAGGCCAACAGAGTCGCTAGGAATATTGCTAGAAAAAGTGTGCAAATTTTACTATCTAATGTGCCTTGGGAATCTTCAGATGAGTGTCTGGAGTTTATTTTATATGTATTTCTGTAATAAAAACGAAGTTAAATGTGCTGTCTGTTTCCTCATTTAAAGCTATCCTTCATCACAATTAAGATAGTTAAAAACTCTAGTGGCAAGTAATACTCAATTTATGACCTTGTCAATCTGCAACTCTAATACTATAGAATTCTTAGTAACATTGTAAGCTGTTACCGGTAAATATGGTGTTTCACGACAACGCATTCACGGGGCTCTATGATATCGTTTCCAAGAAACCATATTTCGTTATGACTATATCTTAAGAATGCTTTTTCAAATCGTTGTACTGAATATGCCCACCTCATTTTCATCATTCAGCACTTAGGCCAGCAGACTTGGAGGAATGAAAGGTGGTGCGTGATTCCTAACTTCTTAATGTGTACCAAAGTTATGGTTTAAATCGCGAAACCTCTCCGCAGTGACGTAGCGTGGTGGGTACTTTGCATTCGGGAGGACGCTATATCGAATCCACGTCCGGCCATCCAGATTTGGGAGGTTTGTCTGGACGCTAAGCATAGCGACCTAATTGATATCTTAGAGGAGAAGAGGCCAGCATCGGATATCAGGAATCAGACTTACCTTATTTCATCTCTCATCCAGAGCGCAAAGTACTACACACCACAGTGAACACCGTACCAATACAACAACAATTGTAAACATCTTCAGACTATGGAAGCTAACGGGAAACTACCGCAATTAGATCTCCCCAGGAGTTCTGTGGATGTGTCAACTGGATAAGGCCCACGACTCTATTTCATACTTAGTAATGAGCTATGGTTGCAAGAAATGCGTTAACCTTTGGACAAGTTGTTGCTGGAAAGAATAAATGATTGAATCTTTGGGTAAGCTCCATTTATGTGCCTTAGTTTCACAAAGTAGAAAAATAGATCATCTACTTATTGGGAAAAGGAGATGGAATGGTGGTTATATATGAGAGACTGATATATATTCCTACGAAGAGGAATTTAGCAATTACTGCTTTTGTTAAACAGATAATTAAATTTGTCTGATTATTTGATAATCAAATATATGAGAGAAAAGTCTTTTTCTTGGCGTTGTATATTAATACATTGTTCTCTGAAAACAAACGAGTAGACATGATGTTATCACACAATACTTCTGCGATCAAACCTCTGTCTCCATCTTCAAACCGAGCGTGGTGGTGTAACGGATAGCGTTCTGGCCTCGCATTCGGGAGGACGGCGGTTCGAATCCCCGTCCGGGCATCCAGATTTGGGTTTTCCATGGTTTCCCCAAATCACTCCAGGTGAATGCCGGGATGCTTCCTTCAAAAGGCCATGGCCGAATTCCTTCCCATTCCTTGCCCCCATCCTTTCCCGTCTCTAAAGACCACGTTGTTAAAAAGGGACGTTAAACTGTTACAAAAAAAAAAAAAAAAAATCCATCTTCAAGTGAAGTGCTGACCAGACCTGAACTTAATATCTTTCCAAGAAGCCTCTTATAAGCTACAATGTTCAAGTCTTCCGGAGTGTTCAGCAGTTCACCTGAAGATGGTGACGGAGGGTTTGATCGTCGAAATATTGTTTGAAGGCATCATATACACTCGGTTAGTTCCTCTAAAACTATATATTAATAATCAAATATGTTTACGCTTTATTCGTTACAGTTTGAAGGAATAAAAATGAAAAACACTAACTGAACTAACCAAAACAAATTCTGGCAACTGATATATGGAGTAAGAAATAGTATATGTGTTAGGCTGAAAGACCGAGAACCCTCATTGAGCGATAAAAACGACCACAACGCGTTGTGGTTTCATGGAAATGGCCACAATACGTTATCAGTATCTGACTTATTGTGTTCACGACGAATCGGTTCAAGCTGCATTTAATACATATGACTCTTCTCACCCGTCTCATTACATATATATATATATATATATAATAAAAAATTAATAACAGGAATAACGTGTTGTGGCCATTTTCAAGAAACCATAACGCGTTGTCGTCGTTTTTTTTTTTTTTTTTTCTTCACTCAATGAGACTTTTCTGTCTTATAGCCCGCTGTGCAAATGTAAAAAAGCTGGCATAACGAGTGGCAACACCGTCATTCGGAAGCAGAATAATTCAGTACATACCACTACAAATAGCAGAACATTAAGCGGCAGCGAAGACAGGTTGGCAATTTTTGATGTATTATTCACAGCGGGTTCTTCGAGAAGCATTAGTCGTACTTAAAATGCAAATGGTTTTCTGCTCCTTTGGACCTATCGTCCATTTCCAAAAAAGTATTATTAACTTATTTTTTACGTATAAAGAACGATTTTGATAATGCCTATTGAAAGTTAACCAAGAAATCGTTGGTTTGAAATTGCATGATTAACAGCATTTAAATATTAGCGAATTATACAATTTGGACGTAGAAGTACGAAAACCATTAACATCAGTATTAAAAAAACAACATATTGGCATTTACAAAGTTTTAAAATACAGGAGATACAACGCTTATACTTGTGCTAAACGTAAAGTTTCTTTAATTACCTTCTGTCTTCCCACAACTTCGGGTAGCATCAAAGTTTTCTGTCGTTTTGCAAGTCTCCGAAATTTTAAAGCATCCATCAGTTTCCTGAAAAAAAAATTAATATCAAATAGATTTTAGCGAAAACATGTCATAAACTAAGCAGAATATCAATAGAACGACATTTTCCACTCTGAAAATTCTTGTTGCTGTAAATGTAATAAGCTGTAAGTGTAATAACCCAATTATATCTTTATACGTCTAACATTTTTCATACCCAGGATTTTACAGTTTATGAAAATATTTCTTTTTATGGATTAGAAAGCAATATTGATGGTTGATTACATTACTGAGAAATAAAACAATTCAACTCAATTACTTACGTCATATGTGGAAAATGCCGCGTTTTTTCAACTTCTGCTTCTTCTTTTTTACTGGTAGCGTTCGGAGTACTCCATTTAGCAGCACTCATTTTAACTTTCTTCTTTTCTTTTTCGCTTATAAACCTGAAAGTTTAACCTTTTTGAGATATTTTTAACAATTACACAACGAAATATAGTTATCTCGAGAAATTTAAGGAATCAGAGAAACAATTTTTCGGCTGTGGCTATTGTTTAGGTGTAAGACATCAACCGGCCCCTAAATATTGTTAGAATAGTGGTAGAACGACACTTGTAATTACTTAAATCCTGCAGCTGAAAGCTGAATAAGCCCTCAAAAAGAATGTAATTACTCTTTTATGCAACTGAAGGTTATCTGAGTATTCACGATACTGCAGGAGGTGAAGAGTTTATTTAGTTTATTTTTTAAGATTTTGTTTGTTTTGTAATCAGCGAAATGTACAGTATATGAAAAGACCGTAAGTTATCTACGCTTATTAAAAATCGTCAACAGGAAAAGCCTGTATATTTGGGATATGTTTCAAAAAATGAGTTTTGGGTACTATTTGTAAGCCACAGAGATGAAATCAACCACTTTTTTTTAGTGTGTCTGTATTTCTGTTTGCAAATTGGGATGAAAGGGATTCACACAAAAACTGCTGGCTTCGGGATTTCGTTTATTGCTCAACCCTTGTTCTCGTGTATAAACTAGGGTATGTTTCATTTTAATGTGACATTGAAAAATTGAAATATTAAAAAAAAAATTATTGTGTTTTTCGCTAAAAGTGATTTTCACAAAAGCACTGTTCGGACTTTGATGGCGTTTCGTGGATAAAACATCATTATGGTATGACATCAAAAAGCAAGAAATTAGAAATATTAGTGTCAGTTTCTCGTGAAAAGCGATTCACGAAAAAAATACTTTTATTCATATTGCTTTACGCCTTGTCGACGTCGAGGTCATTAGAGGCAGGATGGGATTGGGTACAAGGAGTGGGAAGGAATCTGGCCTTTTTAATGAAGCATCCCAGCATTTGCCTGGAGTGATTTGGGGAAACCATGTAAAACCCAACTCTGGATGCCTGAAGAGGAGTCGAACCACCGTCCTCCCGAATGCGAGGCCAGAGTGTTAACCACATACCCATCTCGTTCGGTGAAAAAATAGTAGCCAGATTTGGTTGGAGTTTCGTTTAATGTGCAACTCTTGGTCTCGCGGGTAATGTTGTGTATGTTTCATTTCGAAGTGATATAAATAAACAGAAATCAGTTTTCCGTTGCACGCTGTTCTCTCAAAAACTACGTGTTGGATTTTGCTGGGGTTTTGGTTAATGTGGAGCCCTAGATCGCACGAGTAATTTTTCAGTTTTATGAGAGATTGGAAAGTAATAAATTTAAAATAATTCTTCGGTGAACATGATTCACGCGTAAACTACTCATTGAATTTCTATGGGGTTACGGTTAGTCTACAGCCCGTGATGATCGGAAAACTATGAAATCTACATAATTGTTACCTATTTTTTCGTTGAAAGGGATTAATTCAGAAACTACTGGTTCGATTTCGATGGAGTCTCGATTGAAGTACAGTGTATACTTTCGTGGGCATAATAGTGTACATTTCATTTCGATATTTTTACGGAAATCTTAGGAATTTCTCAAATTAGTATCATTTTTTGTTGAATGCGAGTCACAAAAAAAAAGTATTGGTCGGATTTTGATGGAGTTTTGACTAAAGTACAGCCAGCCATCGACATGGTATGTTTCTTTTTGAAGTAACTTCCAAGAATTGATAACTTTAAAATAATTTTTCGCTGAACACGAATCACTCACTGCTAGTTTTTTGATGATGTTTCGATTAACATATAGCGCATGGTCTCTGGGTTAAATGAGTTATGTTTCATTTTGAAGTTATGTAGGAAGATTGAGAAATTTAACAAATTAAAATCATTTTTGACTGAACGCGATTCCAAAAAATAATACTTGTCGGATTTTGATGAGGTTAATAATAATGTACGTAGAGTCAACGGTTACGGGATTACAATACGCTTCGGCGCGCGTGGTTGGTGAGCGGTAACTCTCTGCCCTTGCATTCGGGAGAACGCGGGTTAGAATCCCCGTCCGGGCATCCAGACTTAGGTTTTTTATGGCTGTCCAAAATCACTCCAGGCGAATAAAAGGATGATTTCTTCAAAAGGCCATGGCAAAATTCTTTCCCGTTCCTTGTCCCTAGTCCTTACCCGCCACTAATGAGCTCGACGCTAACGACACTTAAAGCAATAAACAAAAAAAGTTTCGTTCACTTCGTTGTAACGTCGAAAAGCTACGAAATTAAATATAATTTTTTTTTTGGTCTGGATTTACACATCGTCGACGTCGAGGTAATTACAGGGGGGAAAGAACTGGGGACGAGGAACTGGAAGGAAGCATCCTGGCATTCGCCTAAAGTGATTTGGGGAAACATGGAAAACCCAAATCTGGATGCCCGGACGGGAATTCGACCCCATGTCCTCTCGAATGCGAGGTCAGAACGTTAACCATTAAAACACTACGCTTGGTTTTTAAGTTTTCTTCGAACATAATTCACCCGAAAAATATTGATCGGATTTTGATGAAGTTCTGATTAATATACAGCCTGTGGTGATGCGGGTAAAATTGGGCATGTTTACTTTTAATGTGGTATTGTAAAGGAAATAAATCTAAGATAATTTTTGGCTGAATGCGATTCCTGCAACAGCAACTCGTCAGAATTTGATGTGATTCTGGTTAACGTACAGATTGTGCTCTCATCAGTAAAATAAGGTATATTTTATTTTGACGTGTCATCGAAAATCTGAGGGATTACAATTATCAAAGTGTTCACAAATCAGTATCCAATGTAAGGTAAGTTATTTCTCAGTCAAACTGTTGATCATGACTTCAACTTACGTGGGACATCGTATCATTCGGAGTACTGAAGCTACAGTTTTGAAGTCGTCGACCAGCTGGCGAAACGGAGCGCCAACGAAGGGCACCTTGCAGGCATTCAGCTACCTTGGAGGGATTTTATACCATTAGTCACTAGGAAAGCATACCTAAAGTGGAATGAAGACTGGTCCCGGACGCAGCTACTCAGAGGAAAGCACTATGCAGCAGTACAACCAACAATACCATAGACACCGTGGTTTACAGAACACCATATAGCAAGAAGACACATAACAACCATTATTAGGATGAAATTAGGACACGGTTGGTATCCACACCATTTAAGCTACCTCCGTATACTTGAATCACCGATATGCACCTTCGATCAAGAGACTACCGACCTCAACCACATCATGCTCTTCTGTTCGCGGTACCAGCTACAACGCAAGCGATTCTACAGGAGTCTAGAACAGCTTGCTGTCAAATTTCCAGCGAAAGTTACTACCAATTTGCAATCAAAATATGTACAGGTATATGAATCAATTACCCGCTTCCTCAAACTTTAATTTTTATCGTCGGATAGGTGGTTTTAAGTTTCGTAAAAGTGGTGATGCACACTCCATAACAACCAAGCAGAGTACCAAATGCCTTGGTTAGATGCTAAAACCATCTTCACAGCTGGTAATGAGTGATGGCATTCCGTTTTGAAAGTGGTGTACCGTCTTTCAAAGGAGGATGTTAAACCTGGCACCCTGTCGGATTCATACCCAAAAGCAATCCTTAGGGCCGCTGTCACACAAACTTAAAAACAGAGGGACGAGCTAAAAATGACGGTTGCGAGGCTAGCTGAACGCAGGAGTTCTTTTCTACGGAAGTCGAAAGCGTCTCCCACCAGTTTTGCTCGATTGCTGGGTGGAGCCGGTCATGAAATTGTTTGAAAATTTTTGTTTACAGTGTGTTGAAGTACATAAAACACAATAAAATAAAGAAACAGTACTGGGTGCAACTTGTTGCCAGTGATTTTATTTTCTGGTTAGGACCTCTTAACGAGTGGTCGTAACTTGCAAGCGGTCTGTCACTCAGGCAGCTTACTGTGAATCATGAGAACGGAGTGCCTGCAAGCCCCACCACGGCTACAACCACATTTGTTAGGTTTAGAGCAATTAACCCTGTGCGAGGAATGCTATCTGTCTGCGAAACCTCTAACTTTGGATCTGTAAGTGTAATTTTGTTTGTGAAATGTGTAGTTTTTAAGATGGAGATTGAGGACCATCCCAGCATTTCCGGATCCGTTGTCGTGGGGCCTTAACGCGGGTATTTACAATAGTGTGTATATTATTACTTTATTGTTATTATTTTAGTTGCGATGGTTCTCATGCCCCAGCGGGAATTTCCCTAGATAGCTATTTTAGATTCATAAAATTTATTGCTTTAAAATCCTTTTACACTATGAGGCACGCTGTTTATCACCTGCCTAGGTAAGTTGTTCCACTTTCTGAGTCCCCAGCCTGCAAATAAAACTTCCCATCTCTACCCAAAATCATCAACTTTTGATTTATAAGATCTATGAAAGTCAATAGTAAAACTGAAGAAATTTTTAATTTTCAACTTTTGATCTACTGAATACTGAAACAATACAAATACAAACTTTTAACATTCTTTACCAGCTGAAAGCCACGACATATATATATATATATATATATATATGCCAATTTACTTAAGTCTGAAATTTTATGATACCATACAGATTTTTCGAAGCAACTTTGGATTTATAAAAAACCTTTTCCACCATATTTAATGATGTTCATTCTCACAGTTTTCAAAAGTTTAGGTATAGAGCGGATCAAAATTCTCAATTTTTGTAGTCTTAGTTTAGTCTTTGTAGTCTTGTCAAACATCATTCAGCGTAAAGTGGACTATAAAAATATTAAGGAATAAAATTCTTAATTTAAACTGAATCTAATTGACGGTTTTTCCCATAGCATCAAATAGCAGTATTTGATCTCTTGATCTTTTTCGGGAATCCTGAGATGATTTCAATCAAACATTTATTTTTCGCGGCAAATTCAAGTCCTATAAAATGTTTGTAAAAAAATACCAGAGGAATTGTTACGTGCTTTTTGTTTAATGTCTCGTGGCAAATAAAACAAAAAAGATGTGAAGTTTCGATCGCTTCCTCTAACTCTTATTTTGGCAAGTATAAATGAAATTTAGAGCTCACCTGGTACATCTGACTAGTTTTCTCATCAACTTGGGATCTATTCGACGCCAGTGTACCACATTTCGTGATGTTCCTCCTTATCGTTTTCGAAAAAATTTCCTTAGAAACTGGTTCAAAATATTCATGTTTTGACCCTCTGCCCGTTTCAGAGGTAAATCAGGATGAAGGTGAAATTACAAAAGTTGAAGACTAAACGGATTGAATTGCATTTATGAATAGTGTTTTACGTAGCCTAAAAAAAAAAGTTTTGATCTTTTACGCCATCCTGAGATGATTTAGGGTCAAGCCTTCACTTTTTGCCGCAACTTTAAGTTATATCCAATCTTTAGCCGACCCCGGTTTCGTAGGAGATAGCGTGCTAGCCTCGCTTTGCAGGGGTCGCCGGTTCGAGTCCGGCCTCGGGCATGGGTGGTTTTAATTAAGTGTTGTGTTTGTCTTGTGTTGTATATACCACGGAGAATCTATAATACATTAAGTGATCCAATAAATACTTGCAAACTACAAAATTACATAGTGCTGGCTGTATGGCCTCGAAGCCAAATGCCAATTTATTAAAAAAAAATCCAATCTTTGTTTAAAACATCAAAGGAATCTTATAATTACTTTATGTTTAATATCTCGAACAACAAAAACATTCCCAAATAGAGATTAATTGCCAGTTTCTTGCGCCGGCGCGTTCTTTTGAAGACTAGAGGCCCTCCCTTTCCCACCACAGCGCTCCGTATTTCCCGCCAACCGCCGCTCCGTATTGCGCCCGCGACACTGGGTGGCCGGCCTATCTTGACAGAGGTAGATAAAAAGCTTCTCTTTCGGCACACATTTTAGACAGGATCTACAAGACAGTTATCTTCCCCTTCATACTATACGGATGCCAGGTGTGGGGAACAGCAGCTAAATCCAATATAGTCCATCTTCAGCGACTTCAAAATAGATACCTACGAATAATATTAAGTGCACCTAGATTCACACCAAATGACTTTTTTTCACGACACAGCGGGCATCAACCCGTTAAATGTAGAAATTTTCAAACAGATAGGAAAATTTCATGACAGGACAGATAAATTCAGACAAACTGTCGAAAGGGTCCATACCTTTGGCACAACAATGCCAAGGCAGTGGCACGCCTATGAAGTGCCACTAAGTATTATATATCAGGCAGAAGAGAACTGATATGATCATAAGAAAACTGTACGGGTTTATCAAATAAGGTCGTCTCTGACGAACCATAGCTATATTTTCCCCTCAAAGAATAATAAATAGAGTCCCAAAAAATTTCCTTATCCTATACAGAGTGACACGTAAAATAGAGCTACCCTGTTAGCGGGATTTTTCACAAACAAGCCGAAAGGCAGACACACACCCACACAAATCATCTTTCGCACACACAATCCGGCAGCGAATCCGCAAAGATTACATTACAACAACACTCCGGGAAAGCTTTCGTTCACAATTCTGAAGTATCTAAATTATTAATTGCATTTATGACTATTTTTATTTTTCAGATGAAAACCACCTCCTTCTTCTCTGCTTTTTCTACAGGTAAGACGACAACTTTTCCCGCTCCTTTGGCTCAGTGATGGTTTCCGGCGCTGACACGGGGTTAGCTGGTTCAAGTCCAGGTGGTGGAAGAAATATTCACTATCAGGGCTTGGCCGGCAGAGTAGGGGAGGTGGTTGTGAACAATTCCTAATCATCAGATTGTGCGCCAAAGCGCTGCGTTGAGTCCCAGTGCATATGGATTGAGGGAGTATGGCATTGTTGATGGTGAATCGTCTGTCGGAAGGTGTCTTTCAGAAGTGTAGGCCTGAATGGCTTGACGCAGGGTTTACCCTCTCCCTTCTTCATCTCTCATTTCATACAGCACAAAGAACACTCTATGCTGAACAGACACACTATTACAATCATCCACACCTGCAATAACACATACGAACATACGCTTGGGAAACCACCGCAGTACGTCTCCCCAAGAACGTTCTCATAGGAGAGTACATCCTCCATGGTAACCACCTATTCTCGTAATTGACATGGCACCATAGGAAGAAAAAGAAAACATGTTTCATCAACTTCCACGCTAAGTTACACCAGTTTGTTGTCATGCTCTCTTGGATTGTAGAAAGATTAATGGAGGATCTGTTTTTCCTTTTGCGTGCTCTTCCACTTGTATTTACGATTGTACTGGTCGCATCGTAGCTTAGCCCGTTTGTCACATTTGCAAGAGACATCAATTCTCAGTGTGTTTGAATGCTTGATTCGCCTGTCAATTTGACGGTTCTTTCTTCCATATTAGAATTTTTCAAGTGAAAACTCCTACAAGCGCGTAGAGCGATGTTTACATTGGGGTTCGCGTCACCAAAATGCTGCAACAGCAGTATATCTATAGGTATAAGTATGAGGTCTTGCGAGTCTGTTTAGTTCCGAGTTGGCATCCGCTAAGACTAGATGTACGACAAGGAAAGTGCTCGCCGCGCTGTCGCACCGGGCGGGTCGAGTGCCCCACCGCACTCGGCTTTGCCGGCGGCAGTAGCGGCCACGTTGACGACCCGGCTAACGGACCTTTTTTTTTTTAAATGGCATTCGGCAACGGAGGCCATACAGCCAGCTCAATGTGTATTTTTTCCAATGTATGGACGCCACAGGATGAACAAGACATTCACACAGACACACAACACTTAACATCCATGCCCGCGGCCGGATTCGAACCGGCGGCCTTCGGCACGTGGAGCTAGCACTCTAGCCCCTACGCTACCGAGGCCGGCAAGGAAACGGACTTGGCAACGGATATGAATAGGACGGCTACGCAAGATGGTACGACGACCTGGCAACCGAACTCGGATTCGAATATGGATACGACTGGGACCGTTCACACAACGCAATCGACAACCGGGCCTGCCCACGGACTTGACTCCCGCGCAACTAAGCGATGCACCTCACCGCTCCTCGGTGGTAAAGCAAAGATGTCGAGGAGTGAGAAGAGAGCCAGCCATAGTAAACTCAGCATCCCTGTGTCGCAGCTCGCCACGACCAGCAAAGACAAAAAGGCGGGAAAGAAGAAAGTCATCAGTGCCTTCAGTTTCCCGGAACCATCCGCCACTTTCCTGTTTCGCGGTAAATCCACGAACAAGAACAGAAAAACAAGTTCAGCTGGGGACCAAACAGACGGTGAAGGGTTCACGGAGGCGCGTCGCACCTGTAAGCCTCCGCCTACTCTAGACCCTGGCAGAATTGAACTCAGCAACCCATATGACGTGCTGATCCAGGAAGAACCAGAGCAGCATCATCAACAACAACAGCAGCATTTTCTGTGCACATCTTTCACCTTCAATGAACTCCGAACGGCACTAAAGAAATCTGCCAATACATCACCAGGCATAGATGATGTTTGCTACCCTATGCTACAGCACCTTATAGACGAAGCCCTCAAACTTCTCCTTAGTATCGTCAATGAGCTGTGGTCTAAGAAATGCATTCCTGAAGCCTGGACGACACAAATAATAGTTCCTCTTCTGAAGTCTGGAAAAGAACCAGGTGGTGCCGCATCCTATCGCGCTATCGCCCTTTCTACATGCATTGGTAAGACGGTCGAAAGAATAATTAAACATCGACTAGAATGGTGGCTAGAATCACGATCCTTGTTACCCAACTCACAAAACGGATTCCGCAAGGGCTGAGGTACCTACGACAACCACGCTACGTTAGTCACGGCGATCCAAGCATCCTATCTGGAAAATAAGTATCTCACTGCATTGTTTTTGGACATATCTGCGGCTTATGATAATGTACGAATACCGATCCTGATGGACAAACTCATCGCACTAGGTCTTCCTCAATACCTTGTGTCTCGCATCTATCAGCTTCCGCAAAAAAGACAGTTATATTTTCGGTTCAAACACGTCCTGATTGGACCTCGATCCACCCACCAAGGTCTTCCTCAAGGCGCAGTGCCCAGTCCCCTCCTGTATACAATTCACGTGCGGGAACTGGAGAGCATTCTGCCTCTTGCCGTGAGCATTATTCAGTACGCTGACGACGTTTGCATATTCACCTCAGCGACATCGGTTACGGCAACTAAGTGTCTTCTTCTACAAGCTATACTTAGCTTAATCCAGTGGTTCTTCTAACATGGCCTGGACTTCTCTACAAGTAAATCCTCAGCAGTGATATTTACGAGAAAGAGAATCCCCCCCCCCCCCCCAACTTCATTTTGGGTCCCCTTAACGTGCTTGTTAAATCTCACGTGAAATTCCTTGGACTGGTATATGATTCTCGTCTCCCCTGGTCAGCACACATACAGCAACTTGTCCCAAAATTGGAACAAGGTCTTAATATTTTACGTACGCTGACTCGAGTTTGGTGGGGATCTCATCCATCTACATTGTTGATACTCTATCGCACCCTTCTCAGATAAAAACTGGATTATGGAAGCACATTCTATTTCAGCGGCAGTAAACGTCTACTAAATAAACTGGATCGCATTCAGTATCATAGCATTCGTATTTGCCTGGGAGCTATGACATCTACACCTACGAATGCGCTTCTTTTGGAAGCAGCAGAAATGCCCTTTAATGTTCGCTCACAACTCCTGTCAAATAAATTTTTATTGACACGTGCTTATTCCAAAAATTCACCAGTTCTCCGGCATCTTATCAACCTACAACAGCTAGTGAAAAAGAGAGGTCGGTGTCTATTTGTCCAAAGGTATCCACTGTTGCAAAGTCTTGAGTACCTATCAACACTCCTCCCTGACCTCCAGCAACAGGAAATGACGACTATATACGACATACCTAACCAACAATGTGTGACCCCTTTGGCAGTAAGCTGCCTACCGGTGTATCCACAACCTTGTCAACCAGTTCAACAACTTTGTCAGGAATATTTATCTGTTAGATGGCCCTCTTCAGTTCAGATATACACCGATGGGTCAAAGATACCTTTGACAGGTAAGCTGTGCATTCTACTGCCCCGAAACACAACACGCTCAGAGGTTCCACCTTCCAGGTCACCTACCAATCTACTCGGCGGAAGCCATTGCCATCAATCAGGCTCTTATATACGCCAGAAGATTTTTACGGTGAAGTGTGCTAATACTCACTGATTCACTTAGTGGTCTTCGCTCCTTGGCCATACCCCTTATACTCCAGCGAACTAATACACACAACATCAGCATAGTTCAACAGACTGTAGAACTTAATCAACGCGGTTGCACCTTTAATTATATCTGGATACCCGCGCACTCTGGAATTAGGCATAACCAGTACATAGATATGTTAGCCAAGGAGGCATGTAGCTCGGGCCGAAGCTTAATAATACCCAGCAATACAACTGATTATCATGCAACAATGGTCAGCAATGCATACCACCAATGGACGAGGAGCTGGAATGTATCTAAACAATACAGAGGCCGACAGTACGCTCTAGTTCAGACCTACCCTCCACGAAAACCTTGGTTTTCAAGATGGAATACTCAACGACGGTACATTACTTCTATTATTCGTATGAGATTCCACCACGGCGCCTTCCGTAGTCATCTTTATCGCATCAAGGCGGTAAACACACCTTACTGCACATGCAACGGACATGCAATACAGGACCTTAATCACTTATTTTTCAACTGTTCCAATTTTCAACAACAGCAATCAACATTCATCAAGTCTCTTGTGCGAGCACAGCAGCCATTTCCAACTAACATTGCAGTACTACACGCTACAAATAACAACAGAATCTATAGTATTATCAAGGATTATATCAAAGACAGTGACCTACATATTTAATGTATCTATTATATCTGCATATTTTTACATACTATTAATATTATTACCTTGTTACTTTACCAGGCTGACTGTATGGTCTATTCAAAACCTAAGGTCAAATAAATAAATTAAAAAAAAAAACAGCAGCAACAAACACAGCCACAGCAGAAGCTGCAGCAGCAACAACAGCAGCTACGGCAGCAACACCAGCAGCCACAGCAGCAACAACAGCAGCCGCAGCAGCAGCAACAACAGCAGCCGCAGCAGCAGCCGCAGCAACAACAACAGCCGCAGCAGCAGCCGCAGCAACAACAACAGCCGCAGTAGAGCTCCAAACAGCAGATCCCGCCCATCGTGGTACAGTACCCCAACACATACAAGGAACTGTACCAGATGGTGAAAGGAACACTGAACGGGCGGCCTTTCCAAGCCAAGTCCGCCGGTGGAGATAAAGTCAAACTGACATTATCCAACACTGAAGATTACCTGAGTTTGCTGCTTGCAACCGACGAGTAAGGAAGTAAGCGGTGCGATAGAGTGAGGAAGTGAGACGTGTTTACCTGCGCGAGTGTTAGTGGCAGCGAAGCGGACTCATCTCCCGGCGACTATCAACAGTGCTAACTGCGGTCGTGTTATATTCACAGAACTTTTGGTGAATCAGCGGACAGTTATAGTATTTTTCATCTAGAGAAGACAACCTAACTGTGTTAATACATCCTTGGCTGAGCTCATCTCGTCGGACCCTTCTGCCGGAGGGCGAGAGGAAATGGCGGAAGCAAGTGATGGAATCGACCCGAGAAAAGAAGAGGGGTATACCGTGTACCAGAGTGACCAAGAGATGATGGAGACAGCGAGGAAGACAAAGGAGGCAAACCTAAACGACACCGACGAAGAAGAAAAGTACAATCTGAGGAAGAAACGTAAAGCTGCAGACAGGAGAAACGTCACGAAAGAGAAAATTGAAGAACCGATGATCACTGAGTCGATTCCTAGCAGAGGTAAGGAGGTAGCGTGCAGCCTAGCGACCCCACCTCAAACAAATCCCAGTAGAGCGTCAGGAGATGGAGGCCATCAGTTGAACACCTTATGTAACCATCTGACAACTAGTCAGGCAAGCCAAGTAAGAGAAGAAGCAGTCAAGCGGAATCCCCCCGCGACGGCAATGCGGAAGAGGCTTTATAATGACCATGCAGAGGGTCCATATATGGTTATAATCGAGAACGCATCAGACAGTGCTTCTCTACACCCAATTCAGCTGGGGAAAATTTTTTATAACAAGGTCACTGGGCTGAAACGACTCAATCAACTTGGGAAAAACAGAATGTCTATGGAATTTTTGAATGCCAACACTGCTAATGGCTTCGTTGAAAACAAGATGTTTCTTCAATCCTTGGGTCTGCAGGCTTATATACCGGCTAACCGAGTAGAACGGAAAGGGATGATCAAGTTTGTGCCTACGGACCTAGCAGAAGAAGAATTAAGGATTAACGCTGTTTCGTCGGCACCGATTATCGATGTACGGCGATTTACCAAGAAAGTATTCAATGACGGCAAGGTGGAAACAGTTCCCCTGCAAACTGTGCTCATAACTTTGATAGCCAATTCCTGCCAGAGGAAATCGAGATTTTCTACCTGAGATTCAAGGTGGCTCCCTACATATTTCCAGTAACGCAGTGCTTCAAATGCTATAGATTTGGTCATACGGCCAAATTCTGTAAAGGAAAAGAAAGATGTATGAAGTGTGGTGAAGAACACAACATATCCAGCTGCTCAAATGAGGTCCAAAAATGCGTAAACTGTGGAGGTGATCACAAAGCGAACGATAGGAAATGCCCCGAACGGAAGCGACAAGAAGAGGACAAAGCAAAAATGGCGACGGAAAACAAGAGGAGTATACAACAAAGTTACCAATACAAGGCAGCAGAATTCCCACTTATACAGAGTAAAAGGTACAGCGCGGTGACGATGCCACAGGGAATGAAGCAAATCAGGGAGCACTGCCAAAGTACCGTCAGTACTCCCAAGGAATCTATAGCGACCCAAACCGAAGAAGTAACCAGCAAAGAACAAACTAGTAGAGAGGCAGGAGAAGACATGGTTAATATAATAGTCAAAATAGTGGTCAAACTGCTGGCACAACAGATGAAAGGCAAGCTGGCAGCCACCACAGTGAAGAAAATTCAGGACGAAGCGTGTCGACAAGTGCTTCAAGAAATTAAAGAAATGGGACCAAGTGGAACCACATCGGAGGCTGCAAATCTGTTAATTAAAAATGGCTAGAAGGACTAAATTGACAGTATTACAGTGGAACGCACGTAGCCTATTACCAAAATGGGACGAATTTCAAAGAACCATAACAGAACATAAGGCCGACTTAGTCCTTATATCGGAAACATGGCTGCGCAGCTCGTCGAACATAAACATCAAGAATTTTAGTGTGTTTCGGAAAGACAGAGATGATGGGCACGGGGGAGTTGCCATCTTGGTGAGAAGCCACATTAATTGCTCCGTGCGCAGATTAGCGGCGCCAATTGCCAACGTAGAAATGCTCTCTGTCGATCTCTCGTACGATGGACCTATCAAAGCGGCCACCGTCATATATAAACCACCTCAAGTCAACCTAAAGGAAGAAGATTGGTCGGCTGTATTCCATCAGCTGCCGGCAAATAGTGTGGTTGGAGGCGACTTCAACGCTCACCATTCGTTATGGCAAGATAGTTATGTAGACACGCAGGGAATCGAGCTCGCCCATGCCATATCAGCCTCTTCATTTGCCGTTCTTAACAACAAACACGGAACTAGACTTGGTGCTCCTAGTCAGAGAAATTCTTCTCCAGATATTACTCTCATATCGATGAACCTAATGCATAGAGCGAAATGGGATCTGCTACCAGAGACTATCGGAAGTGATCACTGCGTCCTCAAATTATCATTAGATTGGAATCTCCCATCTGTCCGCCGGCACTCAAGCAGACGGTGGTTGTGTAACAGGGCTAACTGGGCTCGCTACGAAGGAAAGATCAGCACGCTGTTGGAGCAGTGGGAAAGTGCAACCGACGATATCCAATGTCGGTACAACGAATTTCAAAGAATAGTGGAGGCTGCTGCAGAAGAGGCTATACCAGAGGTTAAAACTCACACTAGAAGAGAGCTCACTAGAAAACCTTGGTGGAACAGTGACTGCTCACGAGCTGTCGCCAGGCGGCGCTTGGCTACCAGAACATATTTGCACGCCACCACTCAGGAGAATTTGGTAGAACTCAAGAAAAGAACGGCTGAAGCACGAGATACCATTAGAAAGGCCAAACGAGAAGGCTGGAAGAGTTTTTGCTCCAATTTAAAATATGGTGTGACGACCCAAGAGACCTTGGCGGAAACTGAAGTGGTTTAAGGGTGAGAGGCCGGCTACCAGTTGGATATCGTCAGACAGACAAGCAGCAGAGGAGTTCCTAGCCTCGTTCACTCCTCCATATGTACCAAAACAGGAGGAATATCACAAGAGTAGGGAAGTAGACGACGTCCCAACAGGATCGACGGAACCCTGTTTTCACCTATCAGAACTATTGCACGCCCTACGGAAGAAAGATACTGCTCCGGGGATGGACGCCATTACCTACACAATGATCGACAAACTTCCTCTTAAAGCGAAGGAAGCCATGCTGGATCTCTACAATACTATGATTGACCTCTCCTATATTCCTGACCAGTGGCGGGAGGTAATCGTTATTCCCGTGTGTAAACCCCACAGGAAGAAGAACATCATCTCGTCATATCGCCCCATTTCTCTCCTGCCGTGCCTGACAAAACTGATGAGTGCAATGATCAAAACAGGATCGAGTGGCACCTGGAGCATCATAGGTTACTTGATACGAGAACTATGGGCTTTCGAAAACGCTTCAGCACCTTAGACAATATCAGCACGCTGGTGACAGATATTCAGCTGTCATTCACAAGAAGAAACTATTTAGTGGCTGCTTTCCTGGATATTAAGGATGCTTATAACAATGTGCAGATAGATATACTTGTGGGCATTATGAAAAAGATGGGCATACCTAGCAAGTTATGCTCATGGTGTGGCCGATACCTCGCCCGAAGAGTGAATTCAGTGTTTACAGCGGAGGGAGACAGAATCAGTCGGCTAGTCTTCCAAGGTTTACCGCAGGGCGATCCAATGAGCCCCTTACTATTCAATATCTACATGGCAGACCTATGTAACATCCTAAAGGGCCTAGTATCCTTCCTCCAATATGCGGATGATTTTGTTGTATATATATCTCACCCGGACATAGAAACGGCCCGCAGAATACTAGAGGAGCAATTGAAGCTGATACAAAAGAGATTGCTGGACAAAGGGCTAGAAATATCAATCGAAAAAAGCAAAATTTGTGTGTTTAAGCAAAGACAGCTACAAGGAAAAGACTGTGCAATTACACTAAATGGACACACACTGGAGTTAGTTAAAGAGATCAAATTCCTGGGAATGTGGTTAGATTCAAAATTAACATGGAGAAAGCATATCATGGAACTGCAGCAATCATGTATGCAACGCCTGAACTGTTTCAAAGCCCTCGCCGCCCCGACATGGGGTGCGGACCCTCGACTACTCCGGCATGTATTCTGCTCTCTACTGAGGAGCCGAATGGAATACGGGGGGTTCCTGTATCAAACTGCCGCCAAGTCTCTTCTAACAAAATTGGACTGCATTCAATCAGCAGCTCTGCGAGTAATCGGAGGCTTTGTGAAATCCACCCCCATCGCCGTGATGGAGGCAGAATTAGCCATTCCACCGTTGAGTACAAGAAGAAGTAAATTGGGGTTGAACTTCTGGCTAAAGGTGTGGTCCATGAAGTCACATCCCCTACAGAGGAAGGTGCAGCTCCTTGCCCATGAAAGTTCAGCCAAATCACGTCAACAACAGAAAAAACCCAGCCTGATACAGTATTTTCAGACAACGGCCCTGTGGAATATACACAGACAAGAGATCAACGAGATGTTCAGCGAAGAAGATACGTGGCAAAGGGCGGAGATCTCGTCGCGAATCCACCTGTCCTTGATCAAGGGCTCGGTAGACAAAAAAACCACCCTTCAGTTAGAATTGAAGCAATGGGCATTAGAAACCTTGAACACACGATGGAAGGAATGGCGGAAAGTATTTACCGATGGATCAAGGGTAATGCAATCCACCAGCGCGGCTGCTTGGGTCGATGCAGACTGTGGCGTTTATGAAGCTTGTAGATTGCCGGCAGAATTCTCAATCTTCTCATCCGAGATGTACGCAATCCTGAGGGCCATACAATATATACAACGGTCAGTACAGACAAAAGCAGTGATATGTTCGGATTCCCAAAGTGCCTTACAGGCTATCATAGGCATTCCTAAAGGCCAGTGCAGAAACTACCTGACATATGAAGTTGGCAGAGAACTTTGGAAAGCCATACACAGAGGCATAGAAGTGTGCCTACAATGGATCCCGGGTCACGTGGGAGTGACAGGGAACGAGCTAGCGGACAAAATAGCTCGACGACATCTCCAGGTTCCCGATACTGAGAACATACCAGTGCCTTATACCGATTTCAGAACGATCGTCTCAGCAAGAGCTCTCAACGCATGGGAAAGAAAGTGGAACGAAAAGGCCCAAGGGAAAGGGCTATGGTACCGCGCCATCGCCAGTAAAGTTACGATGAAACCATGGTTCCAGGAAGTGGATCTGCCTAGAAAGGCAATCACGCTGATTAGTAGATTAAGAACGGGGCACACCTGGCTAAATGATAAAAAATTTCTAATGAAGGTCTCGGATTCTCCGAACTGCGAATCCTGTGACGAAGTGGAGGACATCTACCACTTCCTTCTAAGATGCAGGCGCCACCGAGAATATAGAAGAACCTTATTAAAAGACGCTCTTCACATAGAAAACATCGCAGATGTGATCATAACTCTCGCCGCGCCCAACAAGAAAGCGATTAGCTTAATCTACATGTATGTGGCGAAAACTAAAGGCATAATATAAATACAAGAGCACCATTACTCCATGTAACTGGCTAAATTAGCCTAAGGCTAAAGCCAAAAAAAAAAAAAGATTACCTGGACGTCACCGCAGTGCTGCAGCGGAGGAAAATACCTTATTATACATTCCCGTCCCCGGCGGAAAAGTTACTGAAGATCGTCGTCCGTGGCATGCCCTCGAACATGCCACCGGAAGATATCAAGGAAGAATTAGAGGAGCTGGGACTCGACATAAGAACAGTAACACAACTAAACAGACCTGGCGGCTCTGAAGTAATGCCTCTTTTCCTTGTGGTGCTTCCAGATCGGCCTCAAAACAGGAAAGTGTTTGAACTGGAAGTACTTATGTCCCTACGGATTAAAGTAGAAAAATTGAGGTCCTCCAATGGCCCAGTTCAATGTTATAATTGTCAGGCCCTGGGGCATGTTGCGAGACATTGCAACATGCCCCCAGTGTGTGTCAAGTGCGCAGGGGCGCACCTGTCCAACGCTTGCACCATGAGGAAGGGTGAAAACGCCCTGACATGCGCTAACTGCAAAGGCAGCCATGTCGCGAGCTATAAAGGGTGTCCAGCGTTCAAACGCGCCCGAGATAGACAACGGGGTGTTACCTCTACCCAGACAAACAAGGAGCAGAAGAAGACGAACGCAGAGAAGAAGGCGGAAGAAACACCTGCCCAGGAATCATCAGCTACCAACCAACGCAGGTGCCAGCGAGAAGATAAAATTAACGCCCAGAACCCACCTCAGAAGAATGGCAAAGGCCAGCAAAAAGGAAGCAAGAAGAGTGAGGCACAAATGCCAATCGACCACTCGGAAATCACCTCCTTTGCTGAAGCCGTCACTGGTCAAAGTCAACCCAAGGGAAACAAGAAACCTGCAGCCAACAACAGCAGCCATCCCAAACCTGGCCAACAATGCCAAACTTGTAACCACAATAGAAATTCTTCTGATTCTGCGAATGGAGGGACGATGGACCAAATGCTAACAATAGTAGGCAAACTTTTCAACATGGTGACAACGCTTCTCACTAAATTCGACCAACTAGCCGCGGACATAGCAACCGCAGTTAAGACGGCCCTAACAACCGACAACCCTGGCAACCTTTCTCCCCACAATGGTTAGAACGCATATACAAGGACTAACCATGTGCATTTGGAATGCTGACGGCATCCACTCACAAATTGGTGAGCTCAGACAATTTCTACGTGACGAGGATATAGACATATGCCTCGTGTCTGAGACACATCTCAAACATGGCCTCAGAGCCACAGTGGCCAACTACTGCTGCTACCGGCAAGATCGACCAACAGCCGGAGGCGGTGTTGCAATTTACATCAAACACGGCATCCCTCATCATGAGCTGCTTTCGCCCCAGACAGAGCAGCTGGAAACAAAAGCTATCGAGGTGCCAACCAGTAGCGGGCCAGTCACGGTGGTCTCTGCCTACAGACTACCGAGCAGAAGACTAATCGAAGATGACTTCACCCAAATATTAAACTTTCGAGGCAAACTCCTCATCGGGGGAGACTTAAATTCTAAACACACTGACTGGAACTCCAGAGTGACCAACACTGCAGGGCAGCAACTACACAGAATTGCACGTCGGCACAACCTACTAGTCTGGGGACCAGAGCAGCCTACGCATCATCCTTGGAATGGTGGTAGACCTGGACGTCCATGGACATCGTTATGACACGAGGAATCACTGGTTACGTCTCCACCACCACGATGAAGAGGCTATCCTCAGACCACTCGCCGGTCATAATTGAAATCGACCTCGGCCCCTGGATACCAGCCACTATAAATCCTCCCAATTACAAATCAACCAACTGGGACAGCTTCCGAGCAGATGTAGCGGAATCCATGATAAGACTGCGACCTATTGACGCCATGAACCTTGAGTCCGCCATCAAATAGGTCACAAAAACCATCTTAGACACTGCAAACAGAGCCACGCCTCCAGCGGTCGACAGAAGTCAATCGCGCCAACTACCTCCACACCTATTGGCGCAGATCCGACACAAAAACAGAGTTGCCAAGAATGGCACCTAACCAGACGTCCCGACACCAGACGCCTACTCAATCGGCTGCAGCGAGAGCTGAAGGCGGCGATCCAAGATCACCGCAACAGAGAATAGGTCCGCACGGCTTAGCCACCCTCAAGGTAAGTGACGGTACCTTTATGGAAAGAAACAAGGCGTTTCACCAAGATGAAAACAAAAATACCACCGCTGCACGGTGAAAGGGGCATAGTGTTTAGCGACCAGGACAAAGCAAATGCACTGGCAGATCATTTTGAGCGGCAATTCAGACCCGCTCAGGACTATGATGAGGATGAAATTGCGGACATCCGTCGTCGACTGACCAGATTCCTCTCAGTTGATGATGAAGACTACACCATAGACGAAATAACACCTGAAGAAGTTCGCAGCATTATAAACCGGCTTCATCCTAGCAAGGCTCCTGGGATCGACAATATTAGTAACCAACTATTGAAAAATCTTCCCCAGCAAGCCGTCGACCACATCACTGATATATTCAACATTATCATAAGCAGCCAGCTCTTCCCTCGCTGTTGGAAACGGGCCACGGTGGTTACAGTACCAAAGCCGGGGAAAAACACCCTCTTCCCCCAAAATTATCTACCAATCTGTTTGCTTTCGTCAATTAGTAAGGTACTAGAACGACTTGTACTCAAGAGACTGGAGGCCCACATTAACAGGGAGCACATAATCCCGGATTATCAATTTCGGATTCCAAAGGGGGCACTCGGCAACACAGCAAATCATGAGAATCGTCGAGCGTGCGACCGCGGCCTATAACCACAGAGGTTATTGCCCGCTAGTTCTTCTGGACGTGGCCCGTGCGTTCGATTCAGTTTGGCACAGTGGGCTGTTATTCAAGCTTTACACACAGGGCATCCCCGGCCCTCTGGTAAAGCTCATCAAAAGCTACATTTCTGGGAGATCCTTCCAAGTACGAGTCGGCAGCGGCATCTCATCTCGTAGACCCATCAACGCCGGTGTGACCACAGGTGTCTGTACTCGGCCCAGTGTTATACAACCTAGACACTGCCGACATACCAGCCCCTGCCACAGTTCGCACAGCCCTCTACGCCGACGACACGGGCATTCTTCACCGCACACAGGTGCAAGGTCGCAGCAATTAGGAGGCTCCAGGAGGTCCTTCAACAAACAGAAGCTTGGGCCAGGAGATGGAGGATCTTGCTCAACACCGCCAAGACGCAGGCAATATTATTCACGAGACGCCTGGGGAAGCGTGATAGGAAGAGAAACCATACACCAAACCTGCACCTCAACGGGGAAGATATCGTATGGTCACCGTACAGTTAAATACCTCGGCGTAGTCCTTGACTCTCGCCTGACGTGGCAAAGACACACGCAAGAGGTAAGAAGGAAAGTGGCAACTAGGCTTCAAGAACTCTACCCCCTGCTGAACAGGGACAGTGCCTTGTCAGCCAGCACCGGCGTCAACATCTATTGCAGTCTCGTGCGCCCAATCCTTGAGTATGCATGCCCAGTGTGGGGGTATGCTTCCAAGACTAGCATCAAACGGCTGCAAATAATGCAAAACCGCGCACTTCGGCGTGCACTACATGTGCCATGCCGGTTCCCTACAGCCCCCTTGTATGAAGCCGCAGGGATACCATTACTCTCGGAGCGAATCCTCAAAGTAACAAGAACATTCTACAGAGCCGCCAGAAAATCACTGAATCCCATCATAGCCAATTTTGGACAGTACTCGACCACGTTTGACAAGCACAAAAGGCCCCTGTCAATAGTGACAGACAATTAAAATATCTCAGAGCGAAAACAAAGACACACCAACAGTAATGATACGCATCTTGTAACATTGAAGGAAATGTCAAAAGACAAACACTTCACCAAAACTGCAAAATAAAGTAATTTTGCAGAAAATGCTCGGGTGTGTGTGTGTGTGTATGAGGTCTTGCGCTTGGACAGTAGTATGAGTATAGATTATGCTGTACTTGTATCTAATACAGGAAAATGAATGTTTGTTTGTTGGTTTGTTCATCTTCTATGCTTTCCGATACCATTCATCCGATTGCAATGAAACTTTTGTGAGTTATTGTGTGCGTGCCTGGGAAGGTTTCTGGCCAAAACATAAAAAAAAACCTCTTCACCTACACACCTCTCAATTTTTCAAACGATCTTTTCACAAACCCACAGTTTTTATCCGTTTTTGATAGTTCTTAGCACACGTATACCGCAGCTCAAGTCACTCTGGTAACTCAGCGATTAAGGAACTTGCTTCAGGAAATTACTCGCTGCGGTCGTGGGTTTAAATCCCGTGGTGAGCAGGAATTTTTAGGAGTTGTATTTGATTATATGAGCTACGCCGGGACGTTCCGTGGTTCTGATTCCACCTTAAATGTAGGGCCTTGAGGAAGGGAATTGGCCTTCTTGCCTATTGCACAATAGCTTACTACATCTCCTTCGGGAAGATTCGACCAACCTTCGGGTTGTGGACTAAATTAGAGTTTTGAAGTGTGAACTTCTTTAGGCGCGTCGGGTGATTTTTGACTGGGTAAAATCATTTGAGTTTTCGTCACCGACAACGTTAACAGTCTAACTGTACCTATATGTATGCCGTGTTAGACTTAGACAACGGTATGGTCGCTTAGTTGGTTATAGCCCCTGACTGGAGAACGGAAGGTCTATGGTTCGAATCCTGGAATTCCCTGGATTTTTGTTTTTGTTTATTTGATATTTAACCTCTGAAATGTATCATGCAATGAATATTTCATAGTGGATTAGGAATTATCTTACTAGCTTGGTAAAATAGATTTCTGGTAGTTTGGTAGCATTTTTGGCTCGGATTTTAAAATTAAAAATTCTATAAAATTTTATAATAATTTTAGATTTATGTGTTTAATTTCGGAAATACGGTTACTAAAGCAAAATTACTGTTTATTAATTTATATTTTCGAAATTTTGGATTGAAAAATTTGTAAAAAGCCCTAAATTTTGCAATTTAAACCTAAGCATGCTAAATTAATTTTTTTTTAAATTATCGAAATTCAGGTTGAAAATATGAATTTTTTCTTGCTTAAGCCTATTGTACATAAGCCTATTGTATTCTTTGTAAAATATAATGAAATGTTGTTAGTTGGAGTAACCTAAGTATTGTTGCAATTATGATAATGATGATGCAAATAATGAAAATAATATTGAAAATTAAGAACATTGAAAGTCATGTAAATACAAATGCTATGCATAAATTATGTAAATGTATATTAATAATTACGTTTTTTTGTAATATAATATGACATTATTCGTTCGAATTAGATAAGTTCACAGTCATTGCCATTCCCCGTGCGTGAAGTGGCAAAGAGCTTCATTGCAGACTGGAAGTTTACGGGATCAAATCCACAATGACGGCAACTTTTTTTAAAAGTGAAAACGTGCTTAGGGGCGATAGGTAGGCGATTATTAGATGGGTAGCATCTTATGAGTTCACGTCACCGACATTCTAATGTTAACAGTGTATCGGTAGCTACAGACTAAGTGTGAAGTGTTTCAGAGTTTTAAGTTTTCCCTTCTGTCGGCAGTCCTCAGTGACTGCCAATTGTATTTTTCTTATGTTTTTTACGCCTCCTTGACGTCTAGGTCATTAGAGGCGGGAAAGGACTGGGACAATAAACGGGAAGGAATTAGGCCATGGCCTTCTGAAGGAAGAATCCCGGCATTCGCCTAGAGTGAATTGGAGAAACTATGGAAAAACCTAATCTGGATGCTCGGACCGGGATTCAAACCCGCGTCCTCCCGAATGCGAGGACATTGTCATTGAGGCACCATTGATTATCAACTTTGGCCTTGACTTTTCATTCAGCTTTTCATCTTTGTTAATATTTAAGGAAACGATCAGGTTCTCATGCATGCACAAGTGAGTTCTGAGTAACTGTTGTGATTGTCAGTCTGGTTCTCTCTCATTGGATCTTACACTGTCCTTTCAAACGCTTAGTTGGTGCGCATTCAGGTAAATCTCCCGCTATCAGCTGGGGAATTAGTTGGCTCACCGCTAACTCCATTGTAATGACAGACTGCTAACAATTACACACATGTATTACACCGCATTATTTCTCTGCATGGTAAGGACATAGAACAATCATAACAATTAAAACCACCCATTCCCTAGTCCCGTTTCAAACCGGCTATGTGGGTATGGGAGACTGGCGTTCAAGTCCATACAACACCGGGGCTGGCTCGTTACATGTTTAAAAACTTCTTAATCTATTTTTGTGAGGCCGAGACGAAATCAATAGCGAGAGAAGAAGAACGGCGCGACACGTAAGCTGGCCCGACTGCTCAGGGAGGAAGTTAGCAAATCTAGAAGAGTAACTAGCTTTCATGTGGTAACGGTCATATAGGTGATGTCTGACAAACGTGCAAGGCCCACAAAAAGGGTCAAAGGCTGTTTGCTATATTGAGGTGTGTGGAGGGGGGGGGGGGAGAGAGAGAGTTGTAGTTCAGTATTTGAACAGTTCCACATAATGCGCTACCAGCAGTTGCAATGCAACACTACAGCTGTTACTTGGGTAAGCTGTACAATCAGAACGACATAATGATAGCTCCCAGTAAAACGAATATGAAAAGGCATGTAAAAAATCCAACGGAAGCACACCCACGAAATTAATAAATGTACATCATCACTGATTTAATTGCAAACTACGAAATACGGACATCTTAAGACAGAAATAAACCGAGTAGAAACAGAGATACGTAAAACAGACTAAGCAAGAGAAAAGATAAGATGACATTTTTAGTAACATTATGATGCGAAATAGGTGTTGACTGTGGAACAATTTTCACGTTGAACTACTGTTGTAGTCCGTTCAGTTAACACAGGCGGCTCAGGGTCAGTTTGCACTATCCCCACAAAGGGGAAATTTGACACTAGGCTACAGCAGTCAGAACGGAAGTGGGAGATGATGATAGAGGCCAGGAGAACAGTCCCGTTCAGAGTGAGCAGGTTATTCAAACACTTGGGCACATAGGTTGTACGGAACTACAATCAACTTTGCCTGACGGTCTGGCTACCATTAATTGTGTCTAAAGTGACTGCCTGGAGACAAAGACGTCTCCGGTTTGAATCCTGGTCTCTGTTAGAATTTTTCGTTCCCTTAAAATGGCCTTTACTTCTGATAAAACTTTGCTTTATTCTTGTAAAGTAAGCTAGGACACTTAGTGGCTCTGATTTGATGTTACCTCATCATCTGATAGGATTATCAGGTTAATTTTTTCGGTATTTTCAACGTGGTCTGGAAGTTGGCTACCAGGTCATACTAGGATAGAGGTGTGGTAATTAGAAACAATCCTTCGGCTCTTCCTGGCCAATAATGCTATTCTCTTCTTATTTATTATTATTATTACTAGACCCAAAGCTCGTCAAAATGACGGGTTTAACGGAGTGTTTTTAATTGCCTAACTATAAAGAATTGTTGTAAAATAAAGCTCATTGTAATTTATCGTCCCTTGTGCTGTTGCAAAAATCTTCAGTTGTCAATTTGGTCCATGTTGCATTTCAGTCTAACCCCAATCTCCGCTAATGTTGCCGCTAGAAGAGCAAAGCTTCAGTCACACGTGAATTAATACAGTCTCTGTATCATATGTCAGTGTCATCATGCAACGCGATATAAACTAGAGCGCAAATCTTCACAGGTTCTCACATCTTTCTTTCTTATTACCTGTGATGAAAATCGGTATTTTAAAGGCTGAGACAGTTTACATCGACTGAAATAATGACCCTAGTGAAAATGAAGGATGCTAAAAATAACTCTTAACAACTTACGCTATGCAATGTAATATTTAATTGTGGTTTAGGCCATATAGAACGCGATTAGTCTTGAACTTCTTTCATTCAAGCCATGTAATAATTTCCGTAAAACAAAAACAAAAAAACAAACAAACTGATAATTAATATGCAAATTTAAACGAAAAACATACTTTTTTTTAAGTGTTCTAAGAATTTCTTAGCAATTGCTTAACTACATAGAATTGTTATAAAATAAAATTCAATGCAATTCCTCTTGCCTTGCGCTGAAACAAAAAGTTTCCGTTTCCATCCGGGTCCACGTTGAATTTCAACCTATCCACATACTACTCTAAACTTGCCGCCAAAAACAATACTTCAATCTCACGCATATTAATGCATTTACTGTATCGCATTTGAGTGGCAATAATGCATCTATATTAATATTATAAATACGAAAGTAACTCTGTTTATTTGTTACGTTTCTTTGGCTAAACGGCTAATCCTATCGTGATGAAATTTGACAAGCAGATGCGATTTGGCATTAGGATCGACATAGGATACTTTTTCTGCGTAAATAGTACATATTGTCATGTAATTTTGGAAAATTACTGATACGGCGATAGACTCACGCTTAGGATGTCCAAGGGCCTTATTACACTAGGTCGCCAGTTGCGCCACTGGTGGCACTGCTAGTCATTGGGTATTGACTGTTATGGAGCAGCCAGTGGCGTCGCCACAAACTGGCGGCTGACTGACTGGCGTGCCCCGCGACCACGTTGGCAGCCACGGGTGGCGGAGAGTCGTGGCGGGGCATTTTATCTTACCCAGCTGTTCCTAACCGTAATCGACTGATGTAAGAACATCTTATAGCCATAATGGAATTTTTGTTTGTAAATTATTCCAAATAAATGAAAATGCTGGATTTAACTTCCAACATTTTGCAGATTTTTTTTTTTTTTTTTAACTGCTTTACGTCTTTTTTAACATCGAGGTCTTTAGAGACGGGAAAGGATGGGGGACAAGGATGGGGCAAGGAATGGGAAGGAATTCAGCCATGGCATTTTGAAGGAAGCATCCCGGCATTTGCCTGGAGTGATTTGGGGAAACCATGGAAAACCCAAATCTGGATGCCCGGACGGGGATTCGAACCGCCGTCCTCCCGAATGCGAGGCGAGAACGCTAACCGTTACACTGCCCTGCTCGGTATTTTGGAGATAAGTGAAATATTTCTTTAGCTATTATTGTAACCACTGTCCGTAATTACTTTCATAACAGATCACAGCTGTTAATAGCTAACATTGCATTAATAAGAGAAATTACAGGAGTGAGTAAAAAAAAATATTGTAAATCACTGGCGATATTAAGCTATTGCCGGTAACTACGTTCGTTAATTTAGGTCTATTATAAATCGATCCCACAAACGTATACGAAGCCAGTTGCTCTGCAATTCTTGTACCTTTTCGTTGTTGGAAAATTCCTTTAATCGTTTTTGAGGGTTATAATCAAAATCAAATAAGGACAAATCTTGAATATACGGTGGATCATCACAAGCTGTACAGCGTTGTCCTTTCAATTTGGTTTCGGTTTCAGAAAAAACTGTGGAGGCGCTATTGTGCGTACTCAGCTCACAGTAGGATGAGGCTTTAACAGATTGCTGTTCAATTTTACACTGGACGTAGACAATACTTCCAGCATTTCAGAGGAGGGTCATGAGAACTTCGTCGACGGAAAAACGGGTTTCTGCCATCACCGGAGCTTTTTAGGACATTAAAGGCATCTCCATACCTTAACCCTTAATTTCATGAGTGTAATGGTGTACCCATGAATCATTACACGTGAGAATGCACATTCAAAATGATTGTTCTGAAATGCACTCTAAAAACTGGTTAGCAATTTCAGCCCTTATAGCTTAATGATTTGTAATCAACATTCTTTCCCCCCCCCCACTCCCCACGAAGTGATTTCCTGTTAATGTAGCTCCTTATTAATGGTGTATTGACGACGACTGGGTATGGACACACACATTAAATTTGAATAGTTACCACGAACTAAGTTTCACCTTATGGCAATGTGTTACATGCTTTGAAGTCAAGCTTAATAACTAATTGAAGCGAGGAAAATGAATCTGTTAACTTGCTGCTCAGACATTAGTAAGCTAGGTAACGGTAAGAAACTAATTTTATAGTTATTGTGGCACAGGAATAAAAAACTACTTAAGGAACAGACTCAGATTCTAGTTCAGTCATATTCACTATTCGTTAAAACGAAGGCATCTTATGGAAGGAAACACTCGTATGCACATTGGTTCTATTTACAAATATCACTTAATGAAATTGCAGTAACACTGAAGATGTAACAATTTAAGAAATAATAACATGGATAAAAAACGCATTAACATATAATTTGATCACTTTGAAATGGGTGACTGTGAGCGGTTTTAGTCTAAGTCTGCTACTGCAACTAACTTAGTTCAAAAAATAATGTGAACTAGCAGTTTCCCTAATCTGGCATGTTTATACAGATATTCATGTAGTAGGATCGAATTCTCCGTGAGTTCAGTGTTAAGGTTTGAGCCATCTGTCACATGATACCGTGAAAAACGGGTTTATAAGTGTAAGAGGAAGGCTCAAAACTGAGTTTATAAAATTAGATCTAATATCGCAAGGATATATAAATCAAGGGTTTTTGTCAGTTTTAGACGTAAGTATGTCTGCATTAGTTATTGCAGTATTGCTGTAGTAATCACTTCTTGTTTGTTAAAACAATCTATACGACCAGATTTCGGAGGAATGCAAGCGTTTTTAAAGAATTTAAAGTAGGGCATATTCCCATTGTTTTATCTTCGTCTTGATTTTTAGTTCCAATAGAACTAGTTGTTCAGCGATATACACATCATATTTGGTTATCCGAGTTTATTTGTGCAGTATACGTTTCTCAACAATCAGTGGTTAACTCTGCCTGTATAAAACTGTTATGCAGAAAACAGATATTATTTTTCTAGAAGAGAGAAACATGCCATCGAGTGCTTTGTTAGTTGTGTTATAACTGGATAGATGAGGAAATTATTGATCGGGGTCACCATTTCTTGAATACAGTCATTGCTGGCTTCAGATAAACGAAAAAAAAAACAGTTGTTGGGTTACAAGTCATATTTGCCTGAGAGAACACTAGCAAATAATATATCCAGCAAAAAATTGGAAAAGTCATGAAAACGATTGGAAGACGAACAAAACATAAAGTCCCCAAGCAATTCAAAGGTTCGGCGGAAGTGAATGCCATGCTAATACGCTACGCTTTCAATTCGAGACGCATTGGTCCGAGACTCTCTTTCGTGTTTTCATCTTGTAATTTTTTAATTATGCAGCATCAGACACTGATTATAGAAAATGTATTATAATTATTAACTAGAGACATTATGAAACACCACTTTTAATACTTACATTGGGATAACGAGCGGTAGAATGAGGAATATTATTGGTAAGTACAAGATTGCTTCCACCATTAAAATATTATGAATTTTCAAAACAGTTTCCAGTCACTGAAACTAGAGATATCAACACTTAAGTCACTGAAAGTCTCTATTGTTCCGTAACAGATGATTTCCTAGCTGCACACATGCTGGCCACATGCATCATGATAAGGTCCATCAATACGGCAAAGATGACTGTGGAAAACGTCTGTATGTTACTACTTTCATAACATCATCAATGATACTTACATGTGAACTCACTAGGCAGTATATCGTCCCACTTAAAACGATGATATTTACGATATGGTAGATGAAATGCATGGAGACTAAATACTAAGCATGCCGCAAAAATGTAGGTGCTATGCCGGTAAGCAACAAAAATATATGCCTCAAGTTGGTTAAACCATTTATTGCAGTTCAATATCAAGAAAAATTCAATACATTGCCATTAAAACACAAAAATTTCGTATAGCAGGAGGCAAACAATCCGATCCCACAACTGTGCTATAGTTATATCCGCGTAAAACATCTGATATATGCCACTGTCGATTAAAACCAACTCAATTGCTAATAATGCTATCATAATACCATTGCGTACCATCAAGCCCGTCGCTACCAAGCTACCATGTATCTTGCTATTACATCTTAATAAAATTGACTTATTGAACGGTATTCTGGACACACAAATAGGCATGAAAATGACACAGTCGTATAGTACTTGATGTTATGGTACATAGTCAAAGTTTTCACTAATTGACATTCGTGGATCAAGAGCGGAAGGGCGGCTAAAGACTGTGTTATTTGAGATTAAGGTAAAGAATTATGAACTTTATGGTTTCTTATTAAGTTGCAATAGCGAAGTGATTATTTCTTGGCTCAGGGACAGCAGTGAAATTAAAAATAATGAATACGTGAAAATTTTTCGCAGGAAGTGATAATTATGAGCGATGGCGTTTTAGTGGAGGTCATTCTATACGCAAACACGCGGCGGAAAGAAGGAAAAGAGAAACGGGCAAGGACATCATTACGAAGACATCTTCACGCAATGCCACATACACACACTAAGCCCTATTAAGAGTATATCATGTCTTTAAGATCTACAAAGCAGTAGCAATGATCAAATTAAATAACAACTGATTTCAAAAACAGGATTAACATTTTAATATGACACTTCATGACAAATAGAATAATCGTAATTAGATTTTATTTATTTATTTGTCGTATGGCAAGCAACTAATACAATAATAAATATATACAATGACAAGAACGTTGGTAGCGTTCACAAGCTGATGTCCAATTCTTCCAGCCATTCTAAGAAGGAATTTGTAGCTCCAAAAACATCTTCATATGGTCCATCATACTTCCGTAGAGGGCATTTCCTGATAATATGCTCCACACTCTGGGAAGGAGCACCGCAGTCACATGCAGGAGAATCCTGAAGACCCCACTTATACAGCATGGCGTTGCATTTCGCATGGCCTGTTCTTAGGCGATTTAGTTTCACCCACTGGTCTCTATTTAGATGGAATCCTGGAAGTCCAGTTGTGGGATCTTTAATATCTGAATGTTTTACAGATGCGGAGTTCCAGGTTTGTCGCCATTTTTCCATGACATCAAAGTCAAATACATCTTGCCATACCGGATTTCTGGATTTAAGACGAGTGGGTGGTAAGTTATTTAGAACCTCGTGGATTGGGAGATCCTGTGGATGATCAGGATGGTGTAGTTTTATCCACTCACGTGCCGTTGCTTCTTGGCGTCTTATCTCTGGAGGTGGTATTTTGCTGATCAGGTGCAACCAGGGGACTGGGGTGGATTTTAGGGTGCCAGTTATTACTCTCATACACTCATTTTGGTGGACGTCGATTTTTCTAGTCTGAGTACTACGTTGCCACACTGGAGCACAGTACTCAGCAACAGGGTAAACCATGGTGAGAGCGGTTGTTCGTAGTGTGTTCGCATCAGCTCCCCACGAAGTACCAGCTAGCTTCTTCATGATGTTGTTTCGTGTTTTCAGTTTCTGACTTGTGTTTTCGAGGTGTTTTTTGAATGTTAAGGAGCGGTCTAAGGTGATGCCAAGATACTTATGATAGAAATTATGTTTCACCCTCTGGTGGCAGAAGTTCACTTTGAGCTGCTGATGTGCTATTCTATTGCTCAAGTGGAATGCGCATACTTCTGTTTTCATTGGGTTCGGACAAAGTCTCCACTTTCTATAATATGTGTTCAAGGTTTCTAAGTCGTTAGAGAGAATGCTCTCACCTTCCTCTAATGTGGCAGTTTGGACGGCGATAGCTAAGTCGTCAGCGTAGCAGAATTTATTGCCGGTTGTTTCTGGCATGTCACTGGTGTATAAGTTGAAGAGCAATGGAGCTAGTACTGACCCTTGAGGTAATCCATTTTTTATTGTAAATGACTTACTTGTCTTATGTCCGACGGTGACCTTAAAAAATCGGTTGGTCAGCATATTCCTCAGGAGTGATGTTAGTTTCCTACAGGGTATATGTTTTTTAAGTTTAAGTAGCAGTCCATCCAGCCAAACTGTATCATATGCCGCTGTTAGATCGACAAAGGCTACTGATGTTTTTAACTTCTTCTGAAATCCAGCCTCAATGTATGATGTCAGTGCTAATACTTGCTCACAACAGCTCCGTTTTAGTCTGAAACCTGCCTGATATGTTTTGTTGGTGTTATGATATTTATTATTCCTTGTATGCGGTTAAGGATGAGGCGTTCTAGAAGCTTATAGCTAACACTGAGTAGAGCAATAGGTCGATAGCTTGAAGCATCATCTGCTGGTTTGCCTGGTTTGAGGATCGTCAAGGTGTGAGCCATCTTAAATTCTGGGGGGACTATCCCAGTGTCCAGGATATCACTGAAGAAGTTCTTGAGCCAAGTTCTTCCCTGCTTGCCGAGATATCTTATGAATTCTGGGAAAATGCCATCTAACCCTGCAGCCTTCCTCATTTTTAGCATTTTGATGGCTTTCTCAACTTCTTCATGACTAAATGGATTAGAAAGGATAGGATTATTTCTAAGGTTGTTATTCATTTCAATCATCTCTTTCTCCATCTGTTTCTTCATGGCAGGATCTATTGGGACTTTGTCAGCTCTTGTGCAATGCCACTTCAGCTGGTGTAATTCCTGGCTCCTCTTTGCACATGTTTGAGGCTGCACCCAGTTTTCTAAGGAGAGACCATGCATTTCTACTGGAGTGAGTAAAGCTCATTTGAGAAGTTAGCTCTTTCCATTTCTGTTTCCTCCGTTCATTCAGTTTTTCTAATATTCTTTTTCCTGTTTCAGGGTCACCAGTTTTTTGATAATTTTCATATAAAGTTTGCGTAGATTTGTCCCAGCATGGAATGTATTGTTTCCTGTACCCCCGAGGGATGTTTCGTCTAGCTGCAGCAATAACAATACCTACAAATCTCTTGTAGTTTTTCACTTTTGGGGGTATCCATCGCAGGTTATTATCTACCTCGGAGCTATAATTGTCCCAGTTTGCCCTCTTTAAATTCCACCTTGGTATATGAATCGATCTGATAACAGGTATTGTGATACCAACACTGATTAGTGTGGGCCTGTGTTGGCTTCTGGGAAAATGCTGAAGGACTTTCCTTGTGTGGTCTAAAGGTTTTATTTCATCTGTGGAATCAAAGACCAGATCAGGATTGGTGTCAGATTGCCATCTAGCAGAGTGGAATGTTTTCTTTCTTTAGCATCATAGCTGAGATACAGGTCTTAACTTTCGCATCACACAGTGAGTTTCTCTCCGTTTTCATGTCGGCTGTTGCAAGGTTTTGGTAGTGAGGGCAGTGGTGGAGTTGGCCTCCTCGTGGTGTACCCTGGACAACGGACTGCTGATGCAGGATGGCTGATAATCTACACAATAGGCGACCGAACTAGATCCCGTATCTCTCACGGTCACACAAAGCAACATCAGAAGATCGTAATTAGATAGTTAATCTCAAATGATTATAAAAAGCTTTCGGTCATTCGGGGAGCATTCTCCTGATAAGTTGTGAGTGATAGTTCCAAGCTATGGGTAGCTTCGCTTAGCGAATAGAATGTCTATTCTCACGGGGGAGATCACACGTTTATTGTTTGCCAGCTCAAGAAATACCCGCCGAATCGAGCGTAGTATTCAAAGACTAAACTTGATTGAATAAAAAACATAGCTGCTCACGGATGTACACACTAAAATTCCCAATGGTCTTTCATCAAAAAGGCCTTGGATTAAAAGTGAACTCAAACTCGATACTCAGAAGGTTCCCAACACTGACTATGGTTGTGTATCTCTAATTGATTCGTCATGCATAGCAACATGTCAGGGCCGGGTGGATAATTGGATTACCCAGCAACATAACAGTGTTCCCAGTGACAACCGGGGAAGACAGTCCCTAGAAATTTCTGCTGGTATATTACGGCAACCAGTCTAGATGTCGTCTTGGATGGCGTGGACTAATATTAATCTTTCTGAGTTTCTAGCAGACTGAGGAAGAACGGACTCGGGAACAATTTTTGTAGTTCGAAGGTGACAGGGAGAGAATTCATACCAGGATGATGCAACGTAAGGTACGCACGTTCGAACCTGGAGCAGCATGGCTCGTACCCAGAGTCCAACACAGGGTCCACAGCGGAGCTTGGTACGATCTTATACTGTTTTTCCCCCACGGGTCATCACGGACGATAAAAAGTTAAGGGTCCATACAGGTGAGATAACTTTCGCTTTCATCCGACATCAAAGAATTCAGATAGCAGTTTCCACTGGACAATGGCATCTCGGACGACGCTCCGAATCACCGAGTCGCTTCCAAATACGAAGGTAACAAGCATCCAGTAGTGAATGTTCAAACTGTACACAAAATAAACTCGTAAACGCTGATTTTGATTCAATATAATATGTTTTGTAAAAGCCTTGTCGTGAAATGTTTACTCATGTTCTAAAGTATTATCCCTGATTGAATAAATTTACAATTTCATAAAATGTTCGATTTAAAGATAAAGTGTAACTGAAGCTTTCATTTATAGACCCCTCAGTCATAATACCAGGTTTTTATTAACAAATATTGATTAATAAATTTTAATAACTGATTAATTTAAATGATCAAAAATTAATGTTTACACCAGTCGAGTTTTATCAGAACTGCAGTGTGGCGGAGAAGAAGGCACAGTTCCCCTGCACATCAAAACCTAAAAATATGTTATGAACAAATTCCAAATCTTTCCAAGAAGCCTACCGACACTCCTGGGAATTCCTTCGGCAACTCTAATGCCTGTTGCATAGTTTCATAAAAATAATCCTCATCACCTTAGAACAATAAAGTTTAATTGAACGGAAGGCAGATGTAAACACTGCTTTCGAAGTAAGAAACTTAAAGTGTGATAACCAAGTCGATTAACCTAATTTCTATGTGAACATGAAAAAATTATGTTTAGTAAAATTTATTTAAATTGATCCTGCTTCTCTTGTTGATATTGTCATTGAAATAATTACCTTTTAGATTCAATAAATTGTTGGATTGAAATTCTTTTCAGATTTTGATCACTTTAGTCACTATCATATTTTTTCCGGTCATACACATCTAAACATAATTTTAATTAGTTTGAAGAATTACTTCATGACCTGTTCCATCAATGAATAACTTTTATAGAACACTAACTGCTATCTAGTAGAAAACTTGTACAATAAAACGAACGTAAGTGCATAGCTGTAAAATAGTAGGAGGAAAATTGTGTGCTTTAAATTCTTATTAAGTAGCATCTATAACATAATTTTCAATTATGTTCTGAATTTGACCTACATGAAATGTAATTACAAATTCAGTCACATAATATGGTTAGTGTCATTAAAACTGCAATGAATAGCAGAAAATGTCGGAAAAAAATAATCAGGTCTTTGTTTGCTAGTAGAATAGTTGAAAGAAAACAATACTTTAGGATTTACTGAGTGACCCAAATTATTAAAATTAACCATTCAGTTGCTTTTTTGAAGACTTTTTTAAACAAGTAATTGCTATTTTCCGCACTTGTTAGTGTATATCTTCACGGAGCATTAGGCTGAAAATAAGAACAAAAATCTCAAACAATTTTTTTCTTGTTCTAAATTCAGCCATATAGAAATATTTCACACAAATTCTAGGGATGAAAATCATAAATCTTGATTTCACTTCACTGGTAGTAAACGAATTTTCAGCATTATTAGAATTTTAGGGACTAAGAGGATATGTTTAAATAAATAACTTTCTTTACAGAATAAACAAACAAACAAACAAAAAATCGTGGGTAAACACTGAAAACTGCTAGTTTCTGTAGGAAAATCTGAATTAACATTTCTTTCTAGACAACATTATGTGGTACTTAGTGTAGAATGTAGTTGAAGTTTTTTAAATTTTGTAGTTAATAAAATTTTACAGAGCAAAGAAAACCAGAATTTCACTTACATTCGGTTCCTTAACTGTGTGGAATAAAATTAATAATAAAATTAGGTCATATTAAAAGTTAGGTGGTTGGTGGTTACCAGCATTAAATGTTACTGATGAATCCCTTTAATTTTTTTTTATGGTATTCTTCCTCCCAGAGAAAATTACAATGTTTAGTGATACAATTTCGAAATAATATATATTATACTGAAAATTTAATGTTCCTCCCCTTCTCAAACAAGAATTACTTAGGTAATTTTTGTTTGTTTGGATTGCTCGCTTTGTATAACGTTGAACCGAGTCCTACACACGCCAATAATTTTTAATGAATAGGGGAATGAAAAGTTTTCCTCTTTTCTGTGTGTAGGGATGCTGACAGGGTCTTTTGATAAATGAAAAACCAACAGCCAACGATTGGCATTAATTTACACTTGTAACATATTATAGGACAAAGCAACAGCGGATCAACTCGTCTCGTTAGTCAAGATCGTTGAATTACAATGAAATTTTCTGGTGGTCGACAAGAGATTAATTGGTTCAAGTCACAGGAGTGAAAGGAGTTCCACCATTCGGGACTTAACTAACAGGGATGGAGAAATGGTGTACTACTATTCCTAATTTCCACAATGTGTACCCAAGTCCTGGATTAAATCTCAAAACTATTCGCAAAGAGTATGGAAAGAGGGCATATGACTGTTGTTGGCGATTTGTTTGTCGGATAGTGACATTAAACCTGATGGCCCAAATGGTTTCATCTCTCTCTTTTTGCATTCTGATCGACACAAACCGGTATGAAAACACACAATTCTCCATACATACAACAACACCAAAAACCAAAAGGCAACTGGAAACCACCGCATTTACACCTCCCAGAGAAGTTGATATAGAGAAGCAAAACAACCGTTAACTCCCAGGTAAAGGGTATATAATTTATATATCAGAGATCTGTTATACCTTAGTATTAACTCGAAATCTAGCCATGATGATACTTATTCACCAAGCCCAGTGGGTGAGCTGATAAGGAGGATGCTGGTTCAAATTCCCATCCAGCCATCCAGAACTCAGTTTTCCATGGTTTCCCGATATCACTCTAAGTAATGTCAGAAAATGCCATGGCTGAATTCCTTCCCATTCCTTGTCTTCATCCTCTCCCAGCTCTAATAGCCTCGACATTGACCACCCAAAAATCCCGAAGCAAAAAATGTTTCTGTTTAAGGAAAATGATCTTGCTCTGAAAAGAAACTTGCTGTTCTACACTAGATGCCAATAGAGTTTAATTGACAGTAAGAGCTGCTCTGTTTTATAGAGTTTGGCGTGGCTGGCTATAGCTGAGCGCACATCAAGGCCACTGTGGCCCAACAATGGGCGAGGTGTCTCACTCACGTGTCCCACATACGGATCCCAGTTCAGAGTCAATGTTCAACAGCACTGCTAGCATTAAGGCTAGTTGAAGAATACGTCACTAACCAACGGCTTTATTATGTCAATAATTAGAAATCGGAAGATGATCTTTTATGATCCGTAAATCTTTTCTTTCCATGCATACAATGGTAAGCAGAAAGGGTGACTAAAGATTCAAGTTTTCGTATGTTAGGTCCACATTAATTATTGGATACATTTTTGTTTAGTTGATTTGAAATAAAGGAGCAATCAACAGACAAAAAGTCGGACAGTTATTCTAGAACTGATGTCATGATTCTGCTGCGGTTTCTGAAGTGAGACCAAGAGGTCCAGGTTTCTCATAGAATTTTTAGAGGTCCCTAACCTGACATTCACCACAGGCAAAGACTACTTTCCGTATGTGTATTGTGCAATGATACAGGTTGCATTTTAGACTTTCCTATGTAAGACTACAAGGGTTAGGGTTAGGTGTCATTTTAAAAATAAATAAAAAAACCGTAAGTGCTTATCAGTCACTGGGTTAGCTTTAAACTGCGTCGGTAGGTTGTTAAGGCATCAGTGAGTTATTATTAGTGGTGAGGTCCTGGCCTGATTTGATTTAGGATTCTCCACTAAAATGTTAAAACAACCGACTTAGGAAATATGTCCCAAAAAATTTCTAAACAACTCGCCTGACGTATACAAAACCTACCAGACGCTAAAAAAAATATAAATTCTATCACAATTGGCTAAAAAGAAGATACGTTTTCTTATTTTTATTCAATGGTTATCTATGTTAGCGCTATGTTGTTGATAAAATTCCATCTGATTAAAACTAAACTTCATACCCAGTAATTTTGACAGATTCGAATAAATTTGGTTTTGTAGATATAGATGGAGGTTTAATTTAATACTAGCGTCTGATCAGAGTTGTTTAGTATCTTCTCGTAATTAAAATGGAACCACAATCGCAGTCTGACAAATAAATCTTGTGCTTTATTTAATATCATGATAATAAATATCTTAACAAAAATTGCTTGTGATTTTGGTAGCTGTAACCTCATTATCACAAATACAGCAGGCCTATAATTATTTACGTACTACGATGTAAAGAAAACTAGAAACAACTGTTTTGCAGCAAAAAAGTTCAAAGCAGTTATTAAACGGAACTACGTAAATCTAGCAACCAAACGTCGCAACGTAACTGGTTTATCTATACTATTTGCTGCCACAGAGCAAAAGGTATTTACAATTGCTTATGTCCATAAACTAACATTTTGCTCCTTGATATCGTGGATGAGGAATGTGTGACTGAAGGGCGCGTTGATATCACGGATATTAGTGGCGAATATGGAATGTAACAGTACATTTATAAAGATCTTATTGAGCATGACACTACGACCTATATAGCAGAAACAAAGTGGTTCATCTTTTTCTCAGTTACGGCTCGTCTATGTCGTTATCATTAGATTTTACCTTAAACTATTTCACTATTACGTTATTTCAGGTAAATCTGACATAAACGTGATTGCGTTTACTTCCGATGTCATTGAGAAAGTTATCTTAGTTATCTGATCAGAACCACGTCAATTTTTTGAAACCTGACGTTTCAGCCATCATTCTATGGACAATCACGCAGTCCTGATAATCCTCTGATGAAGCCACAGAATGATGGCTGAAACGCAACTTTTCAAAAATTTGGCGCGGATCCACCCGAACAACATTGACGGAAATTTGTTACTACTGTCAGTTAAATCGTGTCATTTTATGTTTTGATACCATTAAAAACGTTCAATATTTCTTTTCCACGAACTTCATAATTTTCATACACTCACATTCTTTGTTGTTACTTCCTCATTTGTATTATGGTTGCTAATGCATTATACTCGTGACATAACGTGTCAATGTCTTCAGGTGCAGGAGATTTAATTGTGTGCCTGTGCGGATAGCAGGTGTTAAATGTGAACCCGTATACTGGAGAGAGAGCATTAGTACAATATTCCTAACCATTTCCCTTCTACGAGTGAATGATTTAAAGATAATTCTGCATTAGAATAAAGCAAGAAATCGCTTGGCAGTGTACCAACATAAGAGGCAGACGAAAGGAAAAAGTGACTACTGGAATGTTTTAATTTATTTATTTTGTTAACTTCAAAGAAATCTGAAAAAGCTTTAATGAACAAATATTCTCTTAGTTGATTTAGGACATAAACCGGTGTTGAGAGAAATTAAACATGTAAATATTGCAGCACAAAGTGGTAAGGGTATGACAAAATTTTGTACAGTCGGAAAGGTGAAAGAAATAAAACTCAAATAAATTTATTAGAAATCCTGCGATGCTGCATTTTACACAGCGCTTAACTAAAACATCCGAGCTCCGAGACCGGATTCGAACCGACGATCTCTTAAACGCGAACTAAGCACGCAGGCCCCACGCTACCGCAATTGGGTGATCCATATATATTCATGGAAGCAGCGATATACTGATTTATCTGGCATCGAGATCAAACTCAGAAGAATGTCACTTAAATAACTATTTCAGCTTTTGTATGACAGGTGGATGGAAAGCAAAAGCACAGAAATAACAATACTGAATACGTATTCCGGCACGCAAAGAGATTTGCAGAATATACGTGTGCCAGTAGGGTTGGGTTTGACATTTGTTTCGACAGTTACATTTCGGTCTCTCCTTAATTTGCTGAAATAACTGCACGCAAATAAAATCCATGCCCCGTCGGCCCCGGAGCTGAGTGGGCGAACGTGCTGAAGGGATCCCCTGATCGATCCCCCCGTGCGGCACTGGCGTCCAGTGTTTATTCGAATGTGATTTGAGTACGTACCAGCTCGTGTGGGCGGGAGAGAATCCACAGAGGTGCAGAGCCAGCGCGTCCGACGGGTCCATCTCGACTGACGACTGAGCGAGCTTGCCGCCTGGGAACGTTCCGCGTTCCGGGAAGTGCGCAAGCGTGTTCCGGGAGCAAAGTCCAAAACCGTTCCTCGCTCATCTTTGCTGAACAGCCCATTTTTTATCCCACATCAGAAAATATAGGAGGGAAATTTACTGTTAGGACATATCGTTATTATTGTTGTGTATATGACCTTAAAAAACCTGTTCGAGTAGTCAACCGGGCGAATGCCCCGTAATATTACTTACATGGTAATTGAGCCGTTTATTGTATTTAATTGTTGCTGATGCTTCCCTGAGTTGTCCGTATCAAGTGTTATGTTAGCACAAGAGAACTGTTTTATGATAGAAACAAGAGTTCTTGGTACAAAATGAGTGGAACACACTTTTAACATGTTTTTCGCCCTCTTTTGATTTTGGCCTACTTTGAACCGCGGAAAACAACGGATTTACAAGTTCACATTTTCTTCTCCTCCCAGAATTTTTCATTCTTTTGCTGAGGTTCCTCCTTCTTGATTCAGAACAAATTGTCTTTTTCTTTGTACGTTGTTCTCGAAACCTATCGAATTAATCAATTTTAGCTTTTAATTTTTATGCTAAGTACTTTTTATTCTGTTACATACAGAATTTGTTTTAATGGTTACAAAGCTAGTATTTCACCTTATGTCTAATCATAAAGACTATTTCCTTTGTTTCTTCTTTTTTCATTGTCTTTATTACTAGAAATACTCAAAATTTTGTAGCTTGACTCGTGCTCCGAGAAAAAGTTAAGCAGGCTGTTACATTAAAAAAATGATCAAAAAATTTGAAGTTTTATATAAAGGAGAGACGAGACGGGAGCAATTACTGCGCTAACGGTTATTTGGTATTGCACTGATAACAAATTTTAAATATCATAAGACATTGTTGAAGAATGGCTTCAAATTGAGTTCTCTGTAAAAGTACATAGGTAACTAAAATTGTCTGATAAACAGAGCACTGGGATAATGAAACTTTTCGGGCACTAAACTGTTGGACCTTTGAATATTTTAAACTGAATTCAGCCAGAGGTATCAATAGTTTCATGTTGTTGGCTGGGCTTTAGGGCGCGACTACAACATGGACATTATCACGGAGGAGTTTCATTATTTTTAGTTATATTTAACTGGAACTAAGCAGTCTGACTATTCAGGCTCCTGTCTATAATATTGATTTTAGTTTGCCATGGCTTTACGGTTTGCCGACGTCGGGTTCATTAAAGCTGAAAAGGCTGTGCGGCAAGGAAATGGAGGGAAGTCGGCCATGATCTTTATGAAAGAAGCATCCTGGCATTCACCCAGTGTGATTTTGAGAAAACATGGAAAAACCCTAATCTGAATGGCCGAACGGGTATTCAAGCCCACTTTCTCCATAATAACAATCACGAGCTTTCTACATTTTTCACACACATATCATTACAGACGTTGTTCACACACTTAGTTTCATTCCACTCAGCTTCTTTCCACTCATGAAACGGTAAATTTAATTATTCTTGCTTTCATCTGTGATAATAGCTATGTTCAAAAAATATTCAGCTACATTTCATCCTTAAGTTCTTCACAAAAAATTGACCAGTGCTTTTTCTATTTATTTTATTTTTTGTTTATTATTATTACTATTTGAGACTGTCCACCACCGCGAACAGATTTATGAAAAGTGTAACTAGTTTCTGTGGCCCGTATAATTCAGTGACAAAGCGTGTCACCTTGTTTGACCTTGTTTAATCTCCTCAATTATTCTGTTTAATGTGGGTCCCACATGCTGCTACGGTATTCCATCACAAGGCTCACAGGAGTTGTATAAACAAATATATTTGTAATTTCGTTCCATTTATTCAAAGTTCGTTAACTGAAACGACCTTGAAGTAATATGTTCATTTATTTTCGGTACAACCATTTACACAGAAGTGTTATTTGTAACCCAACAGTTTGTAGATATTCGTTTCATTTAATATAATTTTTAATGAATCAAATTTTCTGTTGGAGGATGAATATAGTACCATTAGATGTCAACCGTAGAATACGACATTCTAGGATTTAATCTGAGTCGAAATATGAAAATTGCACATACCAGTGGCAATCGGAAGGATGCGGGTACAAATTCCCGTCCGCCCATCCTTATTTCGGTTTTCCAAGGGTTCCAGAAACCACTCAGTGCGAATACCCATATATTACCTTCCCATTCCTTGTCTCCCGGGGAGTCAAGTCAAAAGAAATAAATGAACATACCAGATACAGTGTAGACAGGTGTTTAATTAAAAGCGCAAATTTTGTCCACCATTTTTACGCCGTTATCAAAGGTTATCGAGAGATTACAATTTAGTTTACTTATATCTAAAGGAACCTGATTTGAACGGTCTTGATGCCAATCTACAAACAAAAATGTTAATAAATAATGAACTCGGTAGTTTGAACAGGATAATTACACTGTAAAAATGTGAAGGTGAGATGGCGTTTCAGTATTTTTTGGATAGTCACAGGGTCAATACTCGCTATGATATAGCCAACAATTGCAGTAGTGGCACTGCAACATACAGCTTATGCTATCGCAGTTAGCAGTGGCCAACATAACTGTCAATTTTTTTCTTTCTTCCCCAATCGCATCTTCTGCTCCTCAGTTGCTATCGGCGTATATTCAACTTGTCTCCTATATTCTGTTCATCTTCAACAGTCTGTCCCTTGGCCCCGCTCCTCACCTTAAAATCCCCTCCCGCTGTCTACCCCTCCGAGCAAACTGTTGTGTCTTTGCGAGAAGCAAATTTGTCACCGAAAACATCTTCCCATTGCGTGTAGAGGTACATGCAGTGGATTAGGGGTAGAGCAAAGTGACCTTGAGCCGCCTGTGTTGACTGAACGAGCAACAGTCGTGGCTAGATACCAATTGCAGTTAGAATCTAGAATGAGTTCGACTGTACTACCAGAACCGAGAGAGACACCCCAAATGAGAGTCCTTTTGCGTCACGACTGCAGGAAACATCTCTGGCATAGGATGCAAATATACTGGTTGCACATATATTGCGTCAGTGCGATATAAATAAGCAGATAGTTGTCAGTTAATTCCGTGAATGTCCTGTGAAAAGTTTGCTATCGTGGTAGTGGATACACGAAGCGAATTTACCTGTGGTATTAGTGGAGCGGCTTCTGCCTCGATGTGATCAGTGGCAGTCTCTGAAGAACTGATTCCGGGACCCCAATTGAGGTTCGGGTAATGATGGACATTTTAATCATCTTCATCTTGTAAACGACTACAACACAGCTGCACGAAGTTCTGATTACTCAGAATGAAAACGAATGAGTACGTAAAATTAGCTAACGGAGCAGTTTTTGGCAAGTTTAACTGTCCACGTGGTAGTTATTGCTGCCATTATTTTTTAAAAGTTTTATTCTTTTTTTGCTTATAGTTTTACGCCTCGTCGATGTCATTAGAGGCGGGAAAGGACTGGGGGCAAGGAACGATGAGGAATTTGGCGATGGTCTTTTGAAGGAACTACCCTGACATTTACGTAAACTGATTTGGGGAAACTATGTAAAACTCAAATCTGGAAGCCCGGACGGGGATTCGAACCAGCGTCCTCCCGAATGCGAGGCCAGAGCGTGACCGCTCACCCACCTCGCTTGGTGTTAACCTGCTGATTTTGGTTAGGCTGCTGGTGACTTCCTGTGATTTCATATCGTCTTCTTAATCTAGACTTATCCCCAAGACCGACTTTTAATTAAAGGCAGTGTCTTTGAAACGGATTAAGGAATTTTTATTTATTTTCACTGATTAATGGGACTAATTTATTAGTTAAAAAGTTGATACTCTCGGATCTCCATTACTGAAACATCATCTCAGTTGGTCCAGTACTTCTCTGTACATTCAACATCAGCCAAAAACTTGAGTACTGTTATGCATGTACTCCTATTACAAAAAAAAACAATGTTAATTCCAGTTAATGTGAATATTCCTGTAGGTGAAAGAAGATGCACCCGAATTAGTGCTTCCCATTGAAGGCTCATCGCACTTGGTCTAAGCCTATTTTATGAATTCATCAAAATCTGAAAAACGTAAAAATGTTTATTTATTTACACCGTCTTCTGGGAATGGTGTTTTAGTTGAAACAGAATTCTCTCGGAATGGTCTCACTAAAACATCATGTCATTTAGTAGAGTTAATTCAACAATAATAAGTAAAAAATGATGTTTCTTTTATACAAGTATACCTATTACACCGAACATACAACCTGTAAAAATTATATGCAATATTCAGCGAAGATAATTACAGAATAATCGACACACGTAATTACTAAAAAGCGACAAATAATATATTTTTTTAAATATTTAGTTCAAAACCACCAAGTATGAATCTATTAGCAAAACTAGTACGAAGTAGAAAATTATTTAAGAAACGATTCTATCAATACTATGCTATTATTTTTGCTGATTACAACATCAAGAAGGGGATATGTGATTACAGTGAAATTTATTCCACAGATTAGTGACATGTCAATGCAAAAATGATTAGAATCACAAAACTTTGACGGTGAGAATTCCCCTACGTTGTGAAGCAGCCACTTGCTGCATTCTGAGACTCCAGAAGTCTTTTCACGGATTCAATAGAGCCTGGATATGCTGCTGGGAAACAATGCAACGCGATTTGCAGGTGTCCACAAAACATCGGCAGTGGTTGTAGATTGAGAAGAGCGAACAAGTTGCCGGCCTGGTAAGTAGTGGTATTCGTCGTTATTCGAAGAAGGCTCACACATTCCTCGCCACATGTGGCATTGTCCTACTGAAATACAACATGTAGAGCTGCCTGCAAGAGTAGCAGTGCCCCCGGCTCTAAAATCTCCCTGATGTAGTGGTTTCTGTTCACATTTCCTTCAATACCTATGAAGCGAGATTTTACGTTACTGTCAATGGCACCCCAAGCCATTACACTTGGAGTTTGTCCGCTATGCAGTACAACAATACAGTCTGCCCAATTGCCTTCATAACGGTCGTGTTTAACATGTACGCGGCCATCACTGTAGGACTGATTGAAGTGTAACAAGTCTGAAATCGCTATATTTTTCCACTCAGCATATCAATGACAGCTTCCACGTGCCCACTACAATCTGAGGCGTCGTAGCTTTCTGGTCAATGGAAGCTGACACAATGACATGCGTGCCACCGGACCAACCCTCAGCAGACAGCGTCGAAGCGTTGACGCTGGTGTTTCCACACCCCTTGTACTGCTGCAATGTTGAAGCAACACTGTGGACGAAGCGGTTCTGTCGGTTACGCCCATGCGGACAAAATATCAATTGTCCCACGCTATGGTCACACTGTGTGATCTAGTACTGGCTTGTCGCTGTGTACGACCCTCTTCTATGCAATGGTTCCAAAGAAACATCGCTCTCGTTGCAGCTTACCATACACGAGACGCAATGTCACTGGAGGAATCCCGTTTCTCGGATACCAATCATTTTACAACGTTCGAACTAACTCACATACTGATATTGCGCCCATTAATGTCGACGATGCATAGCGACACTTATTTGCACGTTTCCACTTAGTTTCCTCCTCTGCACCGTCTGAGCGTTGCGAAACACTGACCAGTTCAGTCGCACAAAGAGAAATGGCACTGCTGGGCCTACGTGCACGCCATCTCTCTGCAATCTTAATTACTTACTATGGTTCCATGGTTCTGCTTATTCTTCGAGCTGGCCCCACGTTGCAAGGTCACAGTTTCGAGTCCGGCCGAGGACATGGGTGGTTTTAATTAAGTTTTGCGTCTGCCCTGTGTTGTCGATACTGCAGAGTAAATGATAATGAAGATAATGTAGTACATATATACTAGAAGATAGAAAAACTCCATTCCAGCTGGCTGTATGGCTGACATGGTCAAAAGCCATTTTTAAATAATAATAGTAATAAAAAATACTTATTCTCCGATTTTGGAGTATTTTTGACTATTCTTTCAGGGTGCTGCGGTTTACACAAACAGTAATGTATTTGGAGATGATATGATAAAAGTTACCTTATTATAACAGATATCTAAAACAGGAAATAACAAAATCATTGACGCTTATCCGCTAGAGTTACGTAATCTTTAAAGGGCAGTTGGATGATTTGTATTAGAGCTTTTGCCCCCACCCACAACTTGGATTAAATCCTCAATTTCATCATATATTTTTTTCTATTTCTTGATCATGGTCCTATGACGTTGGCATGTAAACTTTTAGTTATGTGGTTGGAGCACGTTTAGTTACTACCCTCGTCAAAATAATCTCGTCACTAAACTGTTCATTAAAACTCACCTGTTTCCATACTCTCTAGATCATCATAAGTCCAACACTAGTAACTCCACTAACAGCTTTTGTGTTAATTATTCTTTTTTCTCTATACCAGAAATGGTGTGCATCTTTCCACTTAATCTCACTGATCCCAAGGACATCTAATTTAACTCGATCCATCTCCCTTTTTTAATCTGCCTGCTCTATTTAGACATTTAACAATCCATGCTCCGACTTATAAAATGTTTATTTCCATTCTGATGACTCCTCCCTGAGCAGTACCCACCCAGAGATCCGATTTAGGGACTATTCTATCTCCCGTATATTTTACCCAGGAAGAAGCCATCGTGCTGTATGTAATTTGAGAGGATTACATGGCCTGGGCATACCATTTGTGTCTATAAAGCAGTGACTACTAATGGCCTTCTGAATTACCATGCCACTGATAATTTCCGGTTCATTCGCATTTAGGGGTCGTTTTCGAACCCAAAGAGGGTGCTCTGGACAGCTCCACTCTCTTCCGTACTCTTTTAGGAAGCCGTTGGCAACCAGGGGATGACCCCATATATCGGGAATCTTTTAGTCGCCAGAGCCTCGTCCGTGGAATCAGGTTGCACCACGTGAAGGAGAGGTTAACATTTGGTTAGAAGAGTCTAATATAATCTCTCACAAACCCTTAAACCCTAAAATAAATCATTTCAGTAACAGATAACATTAGTAAAATCTCGTGGTATAAGTTTCAGTATCAACATTATGTTCTTTACGTTTATTGAATAGTTAATCTACAATGTAGCGGTTTGACTAATTGTATTTCTTTTATTTTAACATACTATATTTAAAAAAAACTGAAGAAATAAATAAACAAAGTCTTAAAACTATATTTACGGAATCCAAATAGTTTTAATGTGATTATAAGTGAGTATCTATTAAGTCACAAAGATATTTACGTAAATTCAATATTACTTACGCTCATTACGTTTAGGTCCCCATTCTGTTAGTTTTATATATCTGCTACCTTTCAGAAAAACATGTAGAAATAAATAACTGCAGTCCAAAAATAAAACACTGTCCAAAGCGTAATAGTTCTATGTTTTGGGAGTTTTTCTTGAAAGGAGTATTCGTCTTAAATACAGATTGATCTATGGAGCCCATCTGTCCCATGTCGAAATGCTTATCATTTCTAGTCCGTTCTTCTGTCACGTGGAGTCATAAGATGTACTGCAAAATTGAAGCTAGACCATAAGATCTCAAACTGTGAAAACCCCGTCCAGATTGGTGGTGTAATTTTTGCTAGGTGGCCTAGCAAAGCCTCAGACCCACGCAGGTCGCTTACAGATTTATAATAGTATAGATAATAGTATATGCAACGTAAATATTAATACGTTTTCACAGAAATTGTCTTAATAGCTATGTGAGCAAAGAGAAACTGAGTGGTTGTTTTACTCACACCAACTGGAATAATTATGTTCATGTTACAAGTGGTTCGGATAAGGTAGTTTTTCTCTTTCAGTTCTCAGATCATTTTTAAAATGTGGTTGCCGAACCAATGCGGAATCATAACAGCATCGAAAACATTGAATTTATCAATACGACAGACTTATTCACTGATGACGGGAATAATTGATCACAACGCGATTGTTGCATCCTTCAAATTAGTAACCAAGCGCACGTAGGGAATAGAACGGATTGTTTAAAGATTCGTTAAGGCCTCAAGGAGTTTTTTAAATTATACCTGATGGATTATTATCATACTTTTCATTTAACAATTCACGACGGATTCGAGGTTAACGAAAGTCGTGACAAAGCTATTGTTAAGCAGGTAATTCAAAAATTCATTCGCTGATAAAAATATAGGTAATATACCCAATTTTCAACGCTGTGTGGAGTTAGAGATGAATCAGTTGCGAAATAGGATACTGCAGATAATGGAACATCTTGTCGTTACGTTATGTTGTCCACAGTTTTCTGAGTGGAAACTTATCAGATGTGAAGTACCTCAGGGCTCCATCTTGGGGCCACTATATATGTATATAAATGATCATTAAGAATTAAAAGTACTCCAGATTTATCTACAGAAAATACTTAAAATTGTATCTTTGACCTAATTAATAAATAGTTTACAGCTAATCGCTTGTTTTTTAAACTTTGATAAAACTCAATATATTCAATTCAGTACATCATACATATAAAGACCAGAACATAGACATGAAATTTGCAGGCCAGTCTTTTCAGGAGGTAGAGAATGTGAAAGGTCTAGGTTTGCATATTGATCATAATTTAAGTTGGAAGGTGCATGTTTCTGACTTTTTTTTTTAATGGCATTTGGCAACGGAGGCCATACAGCCAGCTCAATGTAATTATTATAGCTTTCAGTGTATAAGTCGTCATCCAGTATATATTGTATTTTTCCAATGTATGGACGCCACAGGACGGACAGGACATTCACACAGACACAAAATACTTAAAACATCCGTACCCGCGGCCTGATTCGAACCGGTGGCCTTCGGCACGCGGAGCTAACACTCTAGCCCCTACGCTACGGAAGCCGTCACGTGCTTCTGACTTACTGAAGCGATTGTGTGTAGCCATATTTTCAGTTCATACAATTTCAACTGTAGGTGATCTCCGTATGAGGAAACTAGTTTATTTTGTTATTTTCACTCCTTAATGACATATGCACTAATATTCTTGGGCAATTCTACTCATAGAGACAAAGTGTACAGAGCCCAAAAACGAGTAATAAGAATTATGACACCTCAGTTAAGATCAAATCATATTTTGACCCATTATTATTTAATCATTACAATCTTTAAGATAATTTTATCAAAATAGTTGATTCTTAACAAAAGAAAGAACAATGAATCGACTTCTCAATGTTTTTTCTGATAATTCTACTTGCTGCGCAATATTGTGCAAGTATTATTATTTTTATGGTAGGTTTCTTGCCATATCTGTCCATATTGTAGATACGTAAGATGATTCACACTATTTTAATGAGTAAAATCATACAACACTGAAACTCCGAACAAGCTATGAGACGTTCGTCGTCCCTTTTGATCTGATCTGACCTGATTGTTGTTGACAGGAGGCGGTTAGGTTTTTTTTGGCTTTACGCCTCGTCGACGTCGAGGTCGTTAGAGGTGGTATAGAACTGGGGGCAAGAAACTGGGAGGGATTCGCCCATGGTATTTTAAAGGAAGCATCCCAGCTTTCGCCTAGGATGATTTGAGGAAACCATTGCAAAACCCAAATCTGGATGGCCGGACGGGAATTTGAACCCACGTCTTCTCGAAATAAATTTAAGACACGACATAATTTATTCAAATGGAATACAACATTTATGCTGTCACTATGTTCTACAACGATATTTGTACGGACTAGCAACCTCCGGCTACCTTCAGCAATAGGGATCACCGCTGTCATTTGGCTTCTGTTGTTTATACTCACCCCAGCGTGTTCGTTTTGAATTTCTTGTAGCCAACCGCTTCAGTTTTCAGTATTTTAACTTTCGTTGGGGACGCAGAATTACTTTACTGAATGAAATATAGTGTCCATCCGTTAGCGTAGATATCCGGTTGACCGGCCCACCCCCGGATTCTGGGACCAAGGCGCCGCTGTACCGGTTATAATAGCGTGGGTACGCCATTGTTCCTAACTTTTTTCCAATTGCTGAATCTCGACCAGAATTAGAGAGACAAATTGGGAATATTTTTTCCTATGTTATAACCGATTATTCCTCTTAAAATATGATAATTCCCTGCATTAATTGTACTTCAATATTAAATCAGAATTCGGATTTTTTTTGTTTTGCTATCATCGGTCTCTCGATTGGTTTGATGCAATCCTGCATCCCTTCCCACCTTGAGCTAACCATTTCATCTCAACATATCCCCTTACATCCCATGTCCTCAATTATCTGCTTCATATATTCTAAATCTTTGCAGTTCTTACCTTCGACTGTTCCCTCCTCTAACAATTTAACCAATCCTTCATGTCTCTAAATATGACCTACCACCCACTCTTCTTTCTGTAAGACTCTTCCACAAACTTCTTTCCTCACCCATCATTTCCAAAACTCGTTCATATCGTACTTTACTTGTCCAATAAGTCCGTCCTTGATTCATTAAAATTTCCAATACCATCGGCAAATTACCAGAAACAGTGTTGTATGCCTTACTCCATAAACACTGCGGAGAGGGTGGTGTGACTTAGACTCGTCCTGCTGGCCAGCATTCGAATGAATGATGAAAATTCCTTTCATCACCTGGCACGCCGTGTCGAGCGCCATGTACGCTTAACGTATCTCAATGATCTCGGAAAACAAGACGGGTGATTGCTGTTATTTATAACAACCGAGCGTGTACTTCTACACCAGAGCCATGCACGATCACACCTGCCTTTCTGACAGTATATTGCCTCAAGATACTTTCCTCGATGGGGTGTTCAGTGGTGTGCCTTCTAATGAGTATTCTGTATTGCCTGCAGCCCAGTTCATGGCTATATTAGTTTCGAAATAAGTTTTTTTTTTGTAAATTAATGAGACGTTATCCTAAAAAAAGTTCATAGCAGAACTGATGACCCAGAGTCAAAAGAATTAGCCGCCAAGGCACGAGATATGAAAGTCAACAAACGTGTAATCTTACAAGCAAGAAATACTATTCATTGATACCAACGCGAGCAATAATAAACTCTCAGGCGAGTCTGCTTGCGACGCTCAAGAAGCCAATGCTAACTATCGGTGCAGCTGTTAACTATTGAAACCTCCCAGATTGTAGATACTCTATCATGGCCTAGCTGTACAAATTGTTTACATCAAAATATATGATGAGATATTCAGACGATTCGTACTCCACCACTTATCTGTTATTTTCCTTGGCGCAGCTGTGGACACACTCGCAAGTACCTCCACGAATTTCACGTTCGAAAAAGAGCGTCATGTCGACACTAGTCAGAATGTTCAGTTTGACACACCAGTGTATCCACATAGCTTGCTATGAAGTAGTTCGCGGGGCCCAGGGCGTATTTCCTCAATCATACACTCCCAAATTTTTAAGAATGATAATAGTTATACCTCCAGCCTACGGTAAAACTGAAGTTACTGAGTGAAAGACCACTTCCAGTCTGTGATTCAGGAAATCAGATGCGTTTTGATGATTCACACGTCGAAAATCATCTTCTGCACTATTGGCTCTTTACGGTTCGATTTCGCTTCTCCGGTGCGACGCCGCTTTTCATATTTTTTTTTTTTTTTTTTTATGGCTTTCGGCAACTGAGCCATTCAGCCAGCTCGATGTGTTTATATCTCTTTCAGTGAATTAGCTTCTCCAGTATGTTTTTTTTTTTGAATTCCTAAGCATAGACACCACAGGACGGAAAGGACATTCACAAAGACATACAACACTTAAACATCCCTGCCCACGGCCGGATTCGAACCGGCGACCTTCGGCACGCGGAGCTAGCACTCTAGCCCCTACGCTACCGAGGCCGGCACCGCTTTTCATATAGAATGCTCCATTCCTGTCTTTGAAGAGATGCTATACGAGTCAGAAACTCTTCGAATGCCAGCCATCTAATGGAACTCATTGCACAAGCCGTATTACCTCACATATTCCGAGGCAACACTACAAATACATTTTACGCAAAAGATGGCAGCCGTACGAATCGGCTGCATAAGCACAACTGATTGCCGCATTAACTACACAGGTAATACTCAAATTATATTAAATAAAAGCTGTTTAATTCATAAGATGGCAATTGTACGTAACAGCTGCTAAGTTTCAACAACACAATAAAGCAGCAAAGATCTCTGCCTGCTTAAATAACCCAAACTGGCGCATCTCATTACTACGTCAGCCATCAGAAACTAAAATATATAAGGCAGTTGCACGTCCTATGACACATGCTGCAGAAAAAACTGGACAATGTTAAGACTACACGAAAGATACTTCTCAACTAACCTGCATTAGAAGTCTTGATCAACTGCTTCAAAAGAATATCCGTAGAACATGCGGCAATTAAGATACTGACAGCTGGCTATCAAGAAGGCTGCTGAAAGCTGCAATCCGTTTTGATTATTTTGATCGTTTATGGCTTTACGTCTCGTCGACGTCTAGGTCATTAGAAGCGGGAAATGACTAAGGACAAGGAACTTGAAGTAATTCACATGGAGTGATTTGGGGGAAACCATTAAGAGCCCAAATCTGGATGTCCGGATAGGGATTCGAACCCGCGTGTTTCCAAATCATAGGCCAGACAGAACGTTACCACTCACCTACCACGCTCGGCAATCCATAATGAGTCAACTGGGCAGTGGTTGCTGGGGAAACCGAGGAAACTTTGACAATAATCGCTGGCACTAACGGGCGGTAGCTACTGAACGAGTGGAAGAAGAAGAAAAGCAAAGCTTTGGAGGTGATATGTTGTTGTCCACAATTCATTTGGTGTTGAAATTTTTTCATGGATCACACTGGAAGTTGCTCATTTCTCATATCAGGGTTACACCTTACCTATAACACTCTGGAGACGCAAACAGAAGCCAAGTGGTGAGTGTACGGAGGACTGAGTGTGCCGCCTGTTGGCGCCGCGAGCCTCTGATTGATTAGGTGTTAGCGCTGCGAGCTAGGGCGCCAGTCGTAATCAGGACACCTCGCCCGCTTCACGCCCTGCGCTCAAGTAAGCCACTTAGCCAACATTCTCGCTGATACTACTTACCATTTGCTTCCAGTCGCTAACCTTTTCTCTGCTTTCCTTTACCATATGAAAGAGCTGAATATTTTAATAGGATATTGTTGATTTTGTAGAAGATTCGGTTTATTTAAGCCATTTTTGAAAACTATTTTTTGATGAAGAAATCTGACGTTTCAGTAAGGGACTATTACGTATTCTTTTATGACGTGTTTAAATTTTCAGTTATTTTTTTAAACTTTCTTAGTTGATTTTCTGCCAGAAGTATCCTCCATTGTTCCATATTCAATGGTACCTGTTACTACATATTTTATATCCATTCTATTCTTAAGGGTTTACCTGCCTTGGTGACTCGTTCACGTGCATATTGAATTTAGTTAGTAAAACTTCAAATTTTTTACGAATTTGTGTGGTTTAATATATTACTTTCTTGCGGTTATTGCTGCCTGTAAGTGAAGAAATGTTTTGTACTTGAAACTAGAGTGAAATGGAACATTCTGTAGGTACCACCCATAAGCCGTGAAACAGTTGATAAACTGCTTTAGTTCTTGAGCGCAATAACGTGGATTTTATTTGTCGCTGCAGTGTTTATTTACAAGTTACAGGCAGCAGAAAGTGAACGCACACTCTTCAATTATGGATTCAGGACCTAATAATATGTTCAGACATGTTTCTAGAAATCGTTTGAACGTCTTAAACGTGACCAAATTAATGCGGGGTAGTGATAACTTTCCATCTCCTGATCTTTTATAGATGGTAACGAAACTAATTTTGGAAATAATCAAACCTGTAAAACGCTATGTCAAAGCTGCAGAATAAAAGATCCATCGAATGTGAATAAAATTCTTTCAGTACAGGAGTCTGATTTCCATTTTACGCAAATTACTTACACTTAAAAGCAACGAAAACTTAATTTTTTTATAATAACTGGTAAACATTTCATTTTTCAAATTATGAATCTTTACTGATTATATATCGTTAATTTTAAAAGAAACAGTGTCATGTATTATTGTTTTACGATGTATTCTAAACTGTAACTATTGTTCTTTAATTCATATATAGTCTAGGTACCACAATAGAATATTTCCTTCTTGCCTTTTGACTCCATTTATTTCTGAAGTATTTAAATAGTTCCAGTTATAAGTTTTCTGTACAACTAAACAACCGTTCTTCAAAACAGTAAAATTTATTTGATCTTCTTTTGATAACTTACTTGAAATTGAGTGAACGTAATGTAGTCTCATCATATTATTCGTCCAGTTATGGATCAAAATGAACCGTTTAGAGAACAGCAGATACATAACCTGATAATTAATGTGGATCACAAGAAATTCACCTTATTTTGCGGAAGTTCCATCTTATCACTTGTCCTACAACAAATCCATCTTATTCCAGAATATTATATTTCACTGTTTTGTTTTTATGTTGATAATTTTGAATCAAAAACCTTTGTAGGAACAGTCACTGTATTTTTAGACTCATTAAAATATGCGTTACGTATTTCGATTCCACTACAGCTTCAATTACGTCAAATTATAATTTTATCCTTGAAAACGTTAAAATATTTTTTTCAAGCTTGAGTAACACTTTTTTGTTTGTCATGAAGCATAACAACTACATATCATTGCTTCCAGCGTTTGTGGAAAACAAATCGTCACAGGTTTACTCCAATCAGCTTTCAGAATGCTTAGTGTTTCCGCCTAGCATTACAATCAACTAGAAGTTTAAAGCCGCATATCCTATCAAATCTCAAACCTTGAAACATGTTTGCTGTTTCCTCAGACAGATTGCGATTCGAACAATCTCTCTGAATGTAAATAGGAAGCCAAACAATTTCATATAATCATTACTTAACAAAAATGCGGATACAATTTCAAACACTATACATTTTTTTTTTTATTTCTTTGTCAGCTTTCTCCTTCCGTTGCCCTTAATCCCAATGTATTTTTGGGGGTATATCATAGCTCTGAGAATGAAATAAAATCGAATTTTCTTATTTGTGATGGTATTAACTTCAGTCTGTTTTGGAAATGTACAGGGAAATATATTTCTGATAAACTAGACATTGTAAAAAACCTAATTTTAATCTAAACTGGACACAACTTAGCATGACCTACTCTCTCATTAGTTGAAGAAACCCCCCAAAAAAGAAAGAAGTTGAAAAGGTCTCACACCAAAAGTAGCATTTTTTTTCCTTCTCTACGTGGCATTAAAGTTTTCGCTATCCCAATGATAGTATTCTTTTCTTTTAATAGCCGTCCTCAACTTCAGAGGAGATTCGACGCTAGTAATGGAGGTAATAGCTCGGGTCACGCGAGCTGTCTTCACTTTGCCGATACTGAACAACGCGTCCATCGCTCATAATAACTTATCCTTTAAGTAAAAAGAAAATGCCGATAAAAATAGTAATAATCGGTATTTCATGTATCTTATCTCGCCGAAATTAGGAGGTTATGCTAATCAGTTTATTTATGTTATCAAACACTGACACCCAAACACGAATGGCGGAATTTTAGAAAACTTTTTAGATATACCCAGGGTCATACCCAGAAGAAATGATAACAAATTGAGATGGATCAGGGTAAGATTATAACGTTTATACACAGTTGTCAGTAAGAATCGCCCCGACTTAAGCACCTTGCCGGATGGGACTGGGAATAAAGAACTGGAAGGAATTCGGCCATGGCATATTAAAGGAAGCATCCCAGCATTTGCCTGGAGGGATTTGGGGAAACCATGGAAACCCAAATCTGGATTCCCGGACGGGGACTCGAACCGGTGTCCTACCGAATGCTAGACCAGAGCTTTAACTGCTCACTCACCACGCTCGGTGAATCAGTAAGTGTTCGGATGTATTCTTAGGGTGATTATCTCTGTGTCTGCATGTTTTATGCAGTCAGTTGTCGCACAGTCTGTGCTGGGTGATCATGTGATCTAATGTGTCTATTCCTGGCATCCCAGACATGCTCTGTTGGAGACCGTTTGGTCCAAATTGCAATCGTAACCCTTTGCAATGCAGTAAGAGGACGGAAAGTATCTTGCTAGAAGATGCGATTTAAATGGTGGAAATGAAGGGTATCAAAATAGGGTGTAGCACCATGCAACATAGTGGTGGGTTGTCATTGTATCTTCATCAACAACAAACGCAGTCCTGCTGCCTATACTGATTGCCCCCAAACCATGACACCAGTGGCTGGACCTGTGTGACGTTCTGAAATCACAGCAGGTTAAGCCGTTTCTCCACTACGCCTGCGTACATGTTGACGATTATCACCTTGCCATAAACAGAATCTAAACACAAATGTACGCCATTCACGTGTCCATTTGCGTTTTGCAGTAAACCAGTTTAGACGATGCTGGCAATGAAATCAGGTTAATGGAACACATTGCAGGTGTCAGAAATGTAACTCAGCATCAATCAATTGGTTTACAATCGTCTGGGGGGTGACTCTCTCTGTAACCACTGCATCTGACCTGCAGTCAACCGCCACAATGCGGCGGTCTTCACGAGCTGTAGTCCTTCTGTATGGACCTGTGTCTGCTTTAGGACTGCTAGAGCCTTCTTTCATACATTGCGTAACAAGTCTGTGCACTGACATGGCACTACGGCCAATCCTTCGGGTATTTAAAGATATGATGCACCCATTTCAAACACATTAATTCTCCAACCTTTCTCCCAGTTAAACATTTGTGTGTAGAGTGTTGTCACTCTTCGCCTTGGCATACTTGGTCAACAAAAAGAGTCGTTTTCCACCACACTGTTTACTACTTATACGCAAAAAACATAGCAATTTTTAATAATTTAATAGCCTCCATATGGAGATACTTGGGGCCACATCTCATTCATTTATCACATCTCGATGTTGGTGTTACACTTTTAATATCCGCCATTGGTACATACGAGTTACGTAAATATATTTTGAAACATATTAAAGATGATAACTCTTTAAGTAAGTCTCCGAACATTTATCAACGCTGGTTTAGCTATGTACTGTTGAATATTCCATGTGAACATTATAGAGGTAAAAAAAAAGTTTGACCACCATTTTTAGAATACCGATATTAACAATGTTTATAATACGAAAGGTTATTTTCCTGTAGCCTCATGCACTGGACTGGTGGGCCTTATTGCCAGCCATTGGCATACCACTGCTAGGCAAAGGCCTCTCCGACTTTCTTTCACCTGTGTCTGAACGTGCTATCGTTAGCCATCTTGGTCCCATCTCCACTTGCCAACTTCTTCAATATCTTCCGCTTTGTTTCTTACCTTCCATGGGAATCTATTCCTTGGGTGATTAGTAGTACCTAAACCTACGTCCTAACGTAATAAATCACCTCTTATATTGACGGCTCGAGATCACGACCCACCTATACGCCCACGCTAAATGTGCGCTACCATCCACGTTATGAAACTGGCACGTGCTGATTTGCCTGCCCAAGTCGCTTATCTTACGTAACCGCCAATTTCATAACTATTTATCTGTTATGCATCTTATATACACCTGGCGGCTATTTATGACTACTGACCATAGATTATATATGCTATTGGTTTGCTGGAATCATAGCTCCGATGCTCGATGACGCAAATTCAATGAATTTTCAGCATTTAAGCCCTAAAACTAAGGACATTGTTTTCACAACAAGTGTTACCAAGCATTCGACGGTATTTTCTCATATCACTGGTTCGATGCTCATTGACGGTAGTTCTATACTTTTCAGCATCGAAAATATTTGATCTATAAGCTTCTCGTAATCTTCATTTCAGATAATTTCTTTCTTAATGTCCTACGCGGAACATCCTTACCAGCCCTTACAAGTGTGAATATGAATTCTCACTTAGTAGTCATTATGACCTAATTCCAGACAAAAGCCAATTTTTAATCCAGTATCTTTTTTTCCTCGCTCTCTGATTATATAGCACAGGCTATGCGATGATAAAGCCATGGATAACTTTGTTGATTTGAGATTAAAGTGCCACTCCACGCTCTTGCAAGTAGGAACCATGTGATCACATTGTGAACTGAAATTGGGAGCGAAATTGTGATGTGAAGAGAGAAGACTCAGTTCATTGCTCTTCAGATTGCCCATGCAGATTGGAATCGCAATTGGGTGTTCAGTAGCCTCTTTAACTCATCGCAACAGCCGATCTGCAGTTTCGAATACCAAGGTTTCCTGGAATGAGAAGAACTTGTAGAGATACACTCTTTGCCGATTCCTCTTCAAGTACAGTACAACTACGCATCATCAAGACTTTCACTCAGTATCTGTGATTTGAGAACTGAATGATTGCCAGCCATTGACTCATCTGATGGTGGCCCATGATTTTGCGGGCCTCGCCACCCCAGGCCGAATTGTACGGATTACAACGCGTAACAGGCGATCACGCGCCACAGGCGATCACGCGCCACAGGCGAGCACGCGCCACAGGCGAGCACGCGCCACAGGCGAGCACGCGCCACCTCGGGCAGCCAGCGCGCGGATCGTGTGACACGTTGCCTAGTGTCACTGCAGCTACCATTCTAAAATGAGAAAGCGTTGTTGTTTCTGCAAAAAGTGGACATGACACTATAAAACTGCCAGTCAGGCTTATAAACATCTCCTGCTGCACTGCTTGTATTCATTATTTTCTTAGTCTCCCCATTTAAGGATTAGCTCCGTTGATCTGTTCCGGCTTCAGGGACTCTTCCTATATCTTCCTTGGTTTACCTGTACTTCTTCTACATTTCGATCTATATTGGTTTACTGCTTTTGGTAATCGAGCATCATCCATTCTATACAGATGGTATGTCGAGTTACTCCTATGTTCCTCCAATCTGTCATTCATACTATATATTTTCAACTCCTCTTTTATTAGATCTAGCATTTTGCATCCCTTTACAGATGTCAGGAATTTCATCTCCGCTGCTTGTATGCTTCAATACCGATGACTCACTTCCATAGAGATCAATAGGAACTGCCACCACTTTATAGAATTTCATCATTGTATCTCTGCACGTCTTATTTCCAAGAGTTTTAGCTATCGTTCCATACATCATCTGATATTTGTTCAAATTATTATCAATATCTTTGCTTGCACTGTATCTGATGTCACAACGAAGGTAGTAATAGTACTAAACTTGTTCAACCCGGTAGCAATTTAAAACTGTTTTTGACCCAATAGCTTCTCGACCACAGAAAGTCATTACTTTTGTTTTGTTCGTGAGTATCTTCAGGTTGTAGTGCTCAGAACATATTTGAAATTTGAGGAGGGCTCTCTGTAATCCATTTCTAGTATTCTTTATTACCAGTAGCTCGTCAGCAAATATTAGTGCAGTTCATTTACTGGTGTGCCTTGTCCTAAGTGTTCGCCCCTCGTTGGATATTCATTCTGCCTAATAGTAATAGAATCATTCTTTTATATGTTAAAAAGTGTTGAGGAAAGATTACCGAGCGTGGTGGGTGAGTGGTTAGCGCACTGGCCACGCATTCGGGAGGACGGCGGTTCAAATCCCCGTCCGGGCATCCAGAACTGGGTTTTCCATGGTTTCCCAAAATCACTCCGGGCGAACGCCGGGATGCTTCCTTCGAAAGGCCATGGCCGAATTCCTTTCAGTTCCTTGTTCCAAGTCCTTCTCGCTTCTTTTTTTTTAACTGCTTTACGTCTCTTAACAACGAGATCTTTAGAGACGGGACAGGATGGGGGCAAGGAATGGGAAGGAATTCGACCATGGCCTTTTTAAGGAAGCATCCCGGCATTTTCCTGGAGTGATTTGGGAAACCATGGAAAACCCAAATCTGGATGCCCGGACGGGGATTCGAACCGCCGTTCTCCCGAATGCGAGGCCAGAACGCTATCCCTTACACCACCACACTCGGTTTCTCGCTTCTAATGACCTCGACGTTGACGAGGCGTAAAGCCATAAGAAATTACTTTGCTTTTCATTTAATTTTTTCGAGGAGTATCTTTGTATTACAATATAAACTCTTTTACTGATTTTATAATACGTTACGGGTATCCATTCCTATGAAAGATTTCCACATAGTAATTTTTTGTCTACTTTGTCAAAAGCCTTCTAGAAATCCACAAATGTAATGTATGTGCCCTCTTCTGTATAATTTTATTTATAATATGTATGTAATCTGAACAAGTACGTCCTAACCTAAATCCATTCTGAAATGCTGGTAATTTGGCTTCTGCTATTTATTGCAATCTAGCATTATTTATCTTAGCATAGATTTTATACTCTGCATTCAAAAATATTTATTCCTCAATAGCTATTCTGCCTCGTTTATTGAAAACAGAGATTATAGTCGCTCTTCGCCACTGTTCAGGTATTTTACCTCTTAGCCAGCACATGTTTATTAGAAGTAAAAGCCGATATTTCAGTGGCATGTTTTCATGGATTCTTTAATTTTACTATGTAACGTCCTATATTTTGACGTTCAGATGCCCCTTTTCTTCTTTAATTCTTTAATCGGAATTATACCATCGTTTAATTTACTTTTATTTCTGCTTCAAGTATAATGCCCATATGTTTTTATACTCAGAAATATTGGTTTTTCATGTAGTTAGTTAGTTTTTATGTGCACTCAAAAATTTAAAATGACTTTATTTACCACTCCATATGAATTACGCAAAGTCGACAACACGAGAGTACGGTCGGGAATGAAGTGAAACGATACCTTCACCTATGAAAAGGACTGTACAGCAAGAGAAAAATGGGTTCGCATCTGTTCTGCAAACATTGCTCGGCTGTCAATCGCGCCCCTTTGAAGTTACCGACTGCCGACGGATCGAGGCACGCCACCAAAGGACAGCACGGATCGTTGCTGTTAGTTGGCCCGGCGCGGCCCGCAAAACCACAGGCCGTAGGCCTCCATCTTTACGCGGCTGCAACAAAGCCACCGGAAAACCAAATGGAGAGTTATTCATCAGTGTGGGGATAGCTTGTCCTTGCCTGCATGCACTGGTTGAAATACCACGGTAACCACGAATTCACCATGTGAAAGAACCATGAGATCTCTTAATTGTTTTGATTGGAAATTGAAGACATCTCAATATCTCTAAACATTCAAATGGCAATATAATACTTGTCACCTTTTGAACTAAATCATTCTCGATTAAAAATAAATAAAAAAAACATGGTAAATACAATTAAATCCACAAATATGTCAATTGACTTAAGCTGAATTATAAATAATAGTAACTTGAAATTCCATTTCATTTTATAGAACATTAACGTATATTAAAAATGTTGTTCATTCTACCAACAATGGTAACGCTTCAGTACACTTCATTTGTTTCCTCCACTTCAATATTGTTCACAAACCTTCTCTATAAACAATATTCCAAATGATCCTCCCTGGAGCGTACACGCCCAGATTGATTTATTAGTATGAATAGAAAAATAATGTGAAATTTATAATTGTATAGTAAAATAAATATAGCATTAATTATTTGAAAACACTGTAATGTTTCAACCCGTGAAACTGGCTTTTTAATGCAACAACCATCAATTTTCCCTTCGCAAGCACAATTAAGGTTGTACCAGAAATTTATAAAGTTAACATTTATACTTGGAATATAGGGTTCTTATCCTTAGTCAAATAATTACAGAAAACTACACTTTGCATCATTTAATTTCACACACAGGGTTATGATAATTACAAGAACATCATGGGCGTACTTATGATACAAGCAAACAATGAAACACATGAATGTTACCGGTGAAAAAGTCAATATGTGACGTGCAGTTATTGCACTAATGTTATTGTTCTCAGTCAAAGGTATGCCAGGACTAACTAGCATGAACTGCCGGGGAGAGCGTATGATCTCTCGGAATATGGCACCGCAAGAAACAGAATAATGTGGAGGCCATTTGCCTATGTGAATAGGTGCAGGGCGGTTTTTTCGCTGAGACACACGAATCACAGTGATCGCGTTATTACGAAGTTTACATTACCAGGACGAGGCGGCAGCGTAGTTCCGGCGTCCTGGATCGACCGAGTACGGCAGCGCGACAGTGCGCGGAAATCGCAGCTTCACAGCACTTGAACACAACAACCCAAGTAGGTGGTGTAAAACTTTCACGCACTATTCACGCACTAACACAACGGAGGTCACACGCACGGCAGGCAGGGACGCCATGTTCCAGGCACGGCCGCGTGGTCCACGACTGGCGAGAAACACTGTGGCTAGCAGGCGCGCGTCGTCACCCAACGACGGTCGCCCTACAAGTAATGTCTCGTGGTCCTGGCCTCTAGGTCCCAGCAGAGGCGGAAGTTCTCCGTTGTCACTCGTGTGGACCCCCGCATGGAACATCCGAGACACATGGGTAGTGGCGTGGGACGTGAGACTATCACCCATTTGCCTCATTCAAACGGACAAACGCGTGAAACCTTCGGCGCTCCTAATAGGCGGTAGGGTATGTTGCGGACGGAAGTCCGCCTACACACGAGATCTTCCTTGCTACCACATCTCTTAAGCATGCAACAATAATGGCGTCCCTAGCTGTGGTCATCAGCACAACTTCATCACAAATGTAAGGCCAACGTTTGCCTCTGTTGGCAAGTAAATGAACCTTTACGTATACCTTAGAGTACGAGAACTATAGGTACTTATAGAAAGATAAAAATTACTGATACTTTCTTCATTCCTTACATAGATTTCATGATGATTACGGTGGGAATTTCTTAATGCGATTTGTATACAAACTATCACTGTGCCATCTTTCTCTAAACCGTAACAGTATTTTCGAAGGGTACCAACAAAAAAATTTCCGGAGAAAAATATGCCCTAAATTTTAATAAATGATTTAAGCGACCACTGTATGTAAGTTTAGTTCAAATCCGTTCCTCAGTTATTGCGTGATACGTACAGACACAAAAAATTCTAAACCTTAAGGTTTTTGCCGCTATTACATCAGAATCTGTAACTTATCAAATGAAAAGTTCACCCATTACATAATCTATCACATTGTTACGTATCGTTGAAATCCGTTTGTTGTTTTTGTCCTTGAACTATCTGTACAAATTAATGAACATGTTCAAACGCGTGTGTGTAGTATAACTTACCATAGAACATACACAAACAACCAGCGGTAGACACAAATTCTGTTTTGCAACTGTTCATATAGCGATCGCATCTATATGTCTGTCCGTGCATCATGCATTTTTTTTTCTTCAAATTATCGTATTACTTTGTTGGCCGGGATATCTCGAAGTATTGTTCGGACACCGATTGACAAAGTTTTCGATTAGCGAGGGCAAAGCGCCTCTTGTGGCTAACTATCTAACCGGTAATCCTTCCGTGAATAGGTGACCTAGAGTTTAACATGGAATCCGAACCATGGAAGCGTTCTGACGTACTTCACATTACACAGCAAGCTGTACCAGAGGTAAGAATCGTGTAAATAATCTTTGAACATCGCAGCCTAGACCAGGATTCGAACCGAATTCCTGTCGATTCCAAGTCAGACGCCTTAACCACTGAGCCATCAGATCGTTCCCGCAACACGCAAAAGCTAATGATTGGATATCAACGGTATCTCACATAGGAATTTGTCATATTAACATTAGACCCCCCAACTGAAATATACTAACCATCTCCTACCATAGCTTGGAAAACCCATCCTCATTTCAGCAACTAAATTGTGAAATAACCTAATCCCGAAATAAGAACTACTGAAGGAATCAGTTAATTTAAAAACATTCTGAGCATGTATTACTTGCCACAATACTATTTGTCCAACCACTCTTTTTCTATTTATTCTTAGACTTCTCTAGTAAAAGTTTATGCCGTGTCTACATACTTATTAAACATTCACTGGTATTAGTTGGTACCACTTATCTATTCATTCATCGGTTGCGCTTCAATATTATTAATTTTTTAGTTATTAATCCAATTCAAATTAAAAGTGAAGTAAGTATTATAAATTGCTAAAAATATGTAACGTGAAAATTATGTTTTATAGATAACTGACAGCGCTAATCTTGCCATGCTAAATAGTTCTTTAAGTAAAAATAAATAAAACAGTAATAGCGTAAGTCATTACTTAAAATACAGGATTTTTATATTTCCCGGAAAGTTCCGTAGTTCAAGCACAAAATCATTAATGTTGGATTTTAATTTTCTCTCGCCGGCAGTGTATATTAGTATTAGGCTTTGAACCTCCATGACAAAAAAATAGAGAAATATGAATGCAAATATGACCTTAAAAACGTAACCTTATAAACATAACAAATATGACCAAATATTTCAAAACATGTGCAATTATGCATCATTTACTTTATCTAGTAGTGTCGCTTTTATGTAGACAGTATCAACTGCTTCCGTGTAATCACTGCATCATTGGGAAATTAAATTTTAAATCCTTTTGTTGAAGTGTAATACCACATAGTTTTAAATGCTCCCCTCCAAATTACGTAACTTTATAACTTCGCACTTTCAGAAAATTTTGTTTTCGGCTGGTGGTACTCACTGATCCACTGCAGATTTAGGATGGCCGAGGATTATTTTCAAAAGATTTGGCGACAATGAGACACTGATTGACGTGGATCGGCCCAGGCATGCTGCTGCATTGTCGATAGTAAAATGTGGGCGGAATATTAAGGTATAGAGAGTTACAATTATGTTTAACTTTAATTCCTCTCTGGTGTATTCTTACCAATTCAGAAACAGTTAGTTTTAAGTATAATAGGATGATAGTTATGTGAATAATTGTCTTAATTTCTTTTCAATCTATAACTTCTAGTGAATCCCCGGTACTATTAAAAATTACCAGATTTTTCCACAAAATTTGACAGTAAATAGCCTATTAGCGTAATATGACCAAAAATTGGAAAATGGCCTTAATATGCATTTATATGCTATATGAAATACATTTAAATACAATGAGTGTTTAATTCAGCATTACACCTCAAAAAGAAGGTATGAAAAAATATAACTTGTCATAAAAGTCCCTACCCTTGTTATAACTTACTGTAAACACACCGCTTATATTAAATTGCATAGATTCCTATCTGTAGGACAAATTATTTTTCGTTACGTATCGTTATTGCCCATCACATTCTTCATGAGCAGTGCGCTTGTTAACTGTAAAGTAATTACTAAGGTGGAAAACGGTTGAGATAAAGACAGAATTTACCGTTAAGAGTTATACACGCAACGAGTAACAAGCTTGTTATTTTCGCCAGAACAATTAACTGGGTCTCTCGGCCAAAATAAACGGGGCTCTCTGAAGTGCATCTTATTAAATTGTATTCACCACCTACATGTTACAACTTCTGGACCTAATTGGTGCTTCAAAGATTCCGCTATATTTTAGCGGTGTCGTTAATGGTCATTGCTCCACATTTCCGTGGGTTTGGTGTGTGCTGCATACCCCTGGAGTATTTTCTTTATATTTGGAATTATTTAAAACCTGAATTATTAGATTTGTTTTAAGTTTCTGCAGAATACTTGTAAGTCAATTCAAGCTTTTTCTGCTATTCCGCCAGACATAATTGAAAGTCATCACGATCCGTAATTGTCCATTTCAAGTATCGATGGCCGTGGACTTCATTTCAAGCATTAATAAGATAAACAGGAAATTCACGTACCACCCTGACACATTATTTATTTTCATTATTATTTTGGTATTCCATATGATCTACGCTTTTTCGGATGCAATCAATACGACATAAGTTTTCCTAAAAAAGAAGTAAGCACCATCGATTAAACCAGAAGCACTCTTAAGATCATTAAATACAAGGTGGATATTTAGGTAGCCTCCTTCAGCTGCAACAACCTGTTTACACACCAATTCCGTTACATACAATCAAACATACTACACCATATATAGACAGTGAAACGAATAAACTCAAGTTTAGCTTTGGAAAATAGTTAAAATGATGCATGAACACATAGAAAGGAAGATAGGGATATTCCGTGTAGCAGTGCAAACTAATCAATTAGAACTTTACATATAAATTAATATACGGAGAATATAATTTGTAGGCCTACGTTTGTTTGAATGATACATATATCAAAATATAAATGTATAAGCATCAAACCATGCATCATTTTTCGGTGTTTTTTTGTATTATGTTTTTTCTATCTTGTCATTAAAATTTGGAACAGCTTCCACAGCCCATCGGAACTCAATGGTAAACTACAAAGCAACGAACTTAAGTTAAGTTTAATTATACTATTTAAATGTTCATATCAGAGGTGCAATTTTGCAACCCTGCAACCTTTCACCTATGGCTGTTGGGTCCATCCGTCCGAGACAGCAGGTCAGAGATCCCATGTAAGCTGCATACGGCACTTTTAGAAGGGCCGTGCCTGCCTCGCGTCTCGAAACACACTGAGCGGGTGTAGTCCGCAAATGGAGCAGTGTGTAGGGAGACAATACAACAACGGGACAGTACGGGGCAGTGTGGGGCACTGCAGAGGAATAATTATTAGATCACGAGCTGCGAAACCAAGCTTGATGGGTAAATGGTAACGCTCTGGCTACACATTCTGGAGGACGCGGGTTCGAATCCCCGTCCGGACATCCAGATATGGATTTTCCATGGTTTCCCCAAATTGCTCCAGGCGAATACCGGAATGGTTTCTTCAAGTGGCCATCGCCGAGTTCCTTTCCATTACTTGCCCTTACTACTCTCCAGCCTTCAATGACCTTGACGAAACAACCGAGAGTGGTGGTGTAACGGTTAGCGTTCTGGCCTCGCATTCGGGAGGACGGCGGTTCGAATCCCCGTCCGAGCATCCAGTTTTGGGTTTTCTACGGTTTCCCCAAATCACTCCAGGTGAATGCCGGGATGCTTCCTTCAAAAGGCCATGGCCGAATTTCTTCCCATTCCTTGCCCCACATCCTTTCCTGTCCCTAAAGACCTCGCTGTTAAGAGACGTTAAGCAGTTAAAAATAATGGACAAAATGAGATCAGAATTGGGGCACTGAAAAAGAGCGGTTGGGAGACAGTGAGATGCAGCGGTACAGAGGCTGATGTGGGCAAAGATGAAATGCTACTTGAGCATTAAGAATGCAGCAGTCTGCATCACGGAGTAGTGCGAGACACTGCAAAAGAATTGGTAGTTGGCGGAAGAATACAATACTTGTTAAACGGTAAGCCGCCAGGATAGAGAAACCAAGACTGGCGGATAGCTGAAATAGTGATAATAAATGATACTATTGGTTGGCAACGGAATTAGCTTTTTTTCCCTCTCTTTGGCGAACCTGATAAGTGTGAAAGTTGAAGAGTTCGGTGGTATTGGCGGAACAAAAGTAAAAAATAAAATAAATAAATGTAGCAGCAACATTTACTACCGAGCGTGGTGTGTGGACGTTAACGCTCTGGCCTCGCATTCTAGAGGACGTGGTTTCGAAACCCCATCCGGCCATTCAGATTTCGGATATCCACGGTTTCCGAAATTACTCCAAGTGAATTCCGGGATGATTCCTACACAGGGCCATGGCCATGACCTTAGTTGCTTTGGATCCACAACTGACAATTTTGAGGAAGCTGAATGGTGTCCTCAAATTATAGTGATCTTTTATTTATAATACGTTGATGAGATAGGAACAGTTTTATAGTTTTGGTCATTTTAGGGATATTAACAATATTTAAAGATGTAGTAAGAGATATCATGATACATTGGATCTGTTTGATGAAATGTCATGTTTTTCTTCATTAACGAATAATTTTCTGTTCTTTTTTAATCCTTCATGCACGAGCCTCTCCATTTCCTTCTCATCCCACCACCTCTCTGTCACCACTTTGTTCCAGTCCTCTCCTCTCTTCCGTACACACTCCTCCACTCCTTTCTGCCATCCATCTCTTTTTCTTCCTCTGGGTTGTTTAGCATGCATCTTAATTTCGTGGATTTTTCTTGGGATTCTCTTTACATGTCCATACCATCTCAGTCTGGTCCTCTCTAGCCTTTCCTGTAGTGGTTCCTCTTTTATGGTGCATCTAATCACTTCATTCCTTATTCTGTCCATTTTAGTAACTCCCATTCTACCTCTTAAAAACTGCATTTCGCTTGCATGTACTCTTCTGATGTCCCTCGTTTTCATTGTCCATGTTTCGGCAGCATATGTCAAGATAATCACATAGTACGTATGATAGATTACTCTCTGTGGCACATCTTTATTCCATATCAGGCTTCTGACGTGAGTATACGATATATTATGTGCCTCAACTCTTTAATTTTCATCTTGTTTTTTTGAAAAAATGATAAATTTTTGAAATTAGAAACGAAGGTAATTATGAAAGTGGTAGTATCCCATCATCAATCATTATTACATATCTCCCACATAAAAAAAACTCATTATTTATAATGTGTATGCATAACGCATTTATAAAATATAGCAGTTACTACAAGATACTTTAAATAGTGACCTGCTTAGTGAACGGTACAGTATATGCACCAACTTCCCAACTAATAATGTTTTAGTTACACACTGAAATTTTTTGTTGTTTCCTGCACAAACTGTAAGAAATAATTTTTTACTGGGAAATCAAGCCAACATTTAGGTAGATACCCGCAGAAACCCTTCGTAAATGTGGCTCGAAATTAATTATCTGAGATCTTCTTTTTCTGTTACTTTAAAGCAGTGGTTTGAATGAATTTGTTTGATTTATCCACAGTTTGATATTTTCACGTATGTTTTATTTGCTTGGCCATATATATCTGTGTATTTTGGATGAAAGTTTCTCCTTGGTGGGTTATAAACTGCTTGTAGCAGCAGCAAATAAAGATGTGTTTTTTTTTGTGACAAGATAATTGATAGTTGAAATTTGGAGTAATAGATGTTTTTGTATTACTTTCAAATTCGTTTCACAAAACTCTACTTTGGCACCTGTAAACATTATAAGATCACCTAGTAGACACTTATTCAATACAGTTTATAAATTTATTAAAAATTAGCATATCTGTTTGCTATCTTCTGTTATGAGTTATCACCATCTGCTATATTATCACTGTCTGTTATTATCACTTCTGTTATTAGTTATCACTATTACTAAATTCTTATCTTGTTAAAATAATTAAATCGTGACTCAGTTGCTCTTTGGAAACATACTCCCTGATTATAATTCCAGGATTACGCCAAACTCTTTTGTATGCGAAGAATAAGTAAGGGTAACTAAACTTTTCTCCTGTTTTAAACCTCTAGAACTAACGAGCTTGGTACCATGCCAGTAATGAAAAATATGTGTGAAGCTGTCATTTAGCGCATCCAATCAGTTTACGGTGTTTATCGCTTTGAATAAAAAAGCATGGATTTCTACATATGTAACCGTGTCTTTAAGTAATATGGTATCATTAAAAATGTGTAACTATTTTTGGTATGATAATTAAACCAAACAAAAATTCAAAGCGACTTACAAAAAGGACAGAATTCGCAAAATCTTGAGCTATAGTGGTTTATATTGCAATTTTTTGAACACAAATTCTTCCCAGGCACGTATTTACTATTAGTTCATAATTTTCAATTCAATATTGCATTATCTATTTGAAACGATAGAAATGAAGATGTTGCTTCAAAATATAATCAGTTTCTTTTCTTTCATTGTTGTTGCTTTACGGCTCGTTGACCTAGACGTCAACAGAGAGAATTGGGGGATATGAATTTTGCACTAGCTTTTTTAAGGAACCAACCCAGCCTGTAGTGATTTCGGGAAAACAATGAAAAGTGAAACATGGATGACCTTTCGGATGCGAGGCCCGAACGTTAAAATTATCAGTATTGTGTAATTCGGCGGCATAACGGACTTGGGGTCAATGTTATGCTACATTCTGCAACAATAATATACAACTGTCATATTCGAACTGACTATTGTCTTGTGACAGAATATCATCCGAATATAAAAGCTGCATGATGTAATATTATTCACAACCTCATTCGCAATAGGTCACTAACAAACTGTATGGTATTAGAGCTTTGTGGTTCTGGTTCATGTAAGGAATTTTCTCCTACCTCTTCCCTCCCCATAAACGGTTTCTTTATTGTACAGATTGCTGTTGAAGCACAAATTCTCTTGTAATAAACACTAAGGATTTATTTGTTAGATTTGAATCGATTAATAATTTCATCACCTGCTTCCAGAAACAAGTATGTCTCTCAACATCGTTATTAAAATATGTCTGTGGAACTCCCATTATGCGTTTTACAACCAGGAATCACAACAAAGGGAATAATCTGATTCAAATATCGCAAGATCAGATCCATTTTTCTAACCCAATAAGACTCAATTGATTCCATTTTCTTCTAAGCCGAAGAAATGATGGAAAAAAAGATTTGTTGTTGCGACAATCCTAAACCGCAGCTACGAATAATACTTATAAAACATTCTGATTTTTAGTTGCCATTACTGAATGATGTAACATATATAACAAGTAGTTTTCATTTTTTGTTAATGGGACTTAGAATATAGTGACGCTTATTGTAACGAATTGTTAGAGACTGTAGACAAATTTCAACAAAATACTTGTGTAAACAATAGCGAGCAAATTTATCTGCACTGAAAAACAATCACAGGCGGTAGAAAGCACCACATCGTCCTATGGATCATATCACTTTACAGCAATTGCTAGGGCTGATAAGGAGCGTGTAAAGAGAAGATATCAGCTCATCGTATACGAGACTTAGCAAACTCTAGCTGGCATAGTTATGCAACAGTAACACGAATACATAGGATTGTTGAACGTTTCAGAAACATATAAAAGTCTCAATAAAGAGAGCCTTTTCTTTGCTTGTGGCTTCATGCCTCGTCTATGTTAAGGTCATTAGAGTTAGAAAAGGGATGGGGGCAATTCATCCCAGGATTCGCTTGCAGTGTTTTGGGGAAACCATGGAAATCCAAAATCTCTATGGCAGCACGGGTTTCAAACCCGCGTCCTCCCGCATGCTAGGTGAGAGCTAATTTAAATGCTGAAATTTCTTTATGGCTAGAGAAAGCGTCATGCAATTCAAAGACCTGTTTTTGCTTTTGTAGAGTAAGTGATCTAACAGAATGACAGCAAACAATCTCAAGTGTCTTGCACTATTTTTTTTTTTTAAAAAAAGGTAAGCCTCCTTACATCCAAATGGATTTATTTATATAAAAGTACTTTCTAAAACATTGAAATAATACTGGTTGCCTCTGTTGTAATACATGTGCAATAATTTAAAAATTAAACCGAGCGTGGTGGGTGAGCGGTAACGAACTGGCCTCGCATTTAGAAGGACGCTGGTTCGAATCCCAGTCCGGCCATCCAGCTTTGGGTTTTCCATAGTCTCCCTCAATCACTCTAGGTGAAAGCCAGGATGGTTCCTTTAAAAAGGCTATGGCCGTATTCCTTCCCATTCCTTGCCCCAGTACTTTCCCGCCTCTAATGACCGACGAGGCGTAAAGCCATAATAATAAAAACACAGGTAAATATTAATATATGAATGTTAACAATGATTGTGATTTTTTCAGTGTTTGACCTTTATTTAATTTGGGTGCCATGTAAATAATTAAAAAATTAACATTGTACATTTCAACCAATGTAATGAAAGGAAAAGTTTGGATGGTATTGTTTAAGTGAATCAAAATATCTCTGAAGTTAACGGCATGTCTCAACATGATATCAAGCAGAAACAAACAAATCATTACGAGAGCCTATACAATAGGCTTCAAATCAATGTTTAATATTAAGGAATAACAATCAATAATAATAACAATTCCGTGTGGTCCAGGTGGCAGGGTTTCTATTGGCTGCGCATTCCGCCCCTATAGTAACTGCCTTAGCGTAACCCGGTAAAGGGGACCAACAGTTTTACGTCGAAACTGAACCACGGCAGCGTTCTGGTGTACTTCACGTTACACAGCAAGCTGTGGCAGAGGTGAAGGTAGGGTTAAGGGCCTATGTAAATCCCCGCTGAGCCAGGGATTCGAACCAAAGACCTTTTGATCCCCAGACAGACGCATTAACCACTGAGACGCTGCACCACTGATTTCCATTAATTAAGACCCTGTTCCAGCTTTGCTTTTAGTCCGTCTACCCAGACGTCCAAAGCAACATCACCTCAGAGGATTCACCATGAATGTTAACAAAATACAACTTTGGAAATTCGGCCAATGAAAAAGTTCATTGCCGTGCTGGCTCAGAGGTTTAACGTTTGGAGAGGGCTCTTTTTTTTTACCCAGCCGAGGATGATATCTGGCACCCGATAGGGTACGCGGTTTGATAGAGAAATCTTGTTCAGAAATGTCCGTTACGTCTTAAATTGCGCCATTTCAGTATACATGGGATACCATGATTCATTGAACCATGTATATTGATTCGTTTAGTTTACTAATTAAGACCTGGAGAAATCGAATAATTCAAAGAAAGCAAAAAGTTTTTCGCCAACGAAAGTACTATAGCGTGCGTGAGCAAAGTTTTCCAAGCCTCTCGATACTAGCACGCTTATTTCGAGGCTAGTATCAAGTTCATCTGCCTCTGGTTGAGTTCCTCATAATGCAGCTACTTACAGTGTCCCACTCTCTCTTCTTTACGGTTTCTGGCTTTCAAGGCAGCCAGATTACATTTGACGTACTCTAAACACTTTGTGCAGTCTACAGACCATGAACAACGTTGTGCAGGTGGAAGGAAGAGGATAATCCTGTGCACAATGGACATATTTAAAAGCTTCACGTTATGAAATATTTGTTATCAAGTATTATAGCTGCATGTTACTATTTCTTAAAGGTTACCGGCAGACATACAACGAGCCGAGATGCTAGTGTTATTATGGCTGGGGACGTAACGTCGAGAAGCGACTTTATTATTACAGTTAAAATGCTTGACGTTCTAAATGTGTAGAGAACGGGCTTACGTTAAGATTTTTTTGGTGTTGTTTTATTTTGTCGTTAAAATAATCACAGGATATTACACAGTCCAGTCACATTAATGTGACGACCACCTACTTTCAATGTCAACGTGAAATAACCAATCACAGAAGGCAGGTGGCAGCACATTACAGTGTAGTGTATATAAAGGATGTCCTGGGGCATCGAAAAGCATTTCAATCGTTGGGCTAATGCAGAAACGTAGCGATTTATCATACGTCCAAAGGGAATGATTATTGCCTTTCGGGCCAATGTTGGAAGCATTTCGGAAACGGCTAATTTTGTGAACTGCTCACGAGCCACCGTGGTGAAAGTATACCGTGCATGGCAAAATGGCACTATTCAAAATCAGCGGCGTGGAACATGTGGTGCACCACGTGCTATAGATGACAGAGGCGAACGAAGGCTACAGAGAAGCGTTCGGGCAAACAGACGTGCAACTGTTGAGCAACTGACCATCCAGATGAACCAAGGGGCTACCAAGAGTGTATCCTCAACAACGGTTCAGCGAACGTTGCGGCGCATGGGCCTCCGCAGCAGAGGCCTGGTTAATGCACCTATGCTGACTGCTGTTCATCGGTGACGAAGGCTGGAATTTGCACGCCAGTACCGCAACTGGACGTCCACAAGTACGTATCTGTCCTTGCGGACCATGTCCACCCTACATGCGAATAATTTTTTCTCAGAATGATGGCATCCACCAGCAGGACAATGCGAGGTATCATACAGCTCGCAGTGTATGTTTGTAGTTCAATGAGCACCAGGATGAGTTTACCTTACTCCCTTGGCCAGCAAACTAACCGGATTTAAACACAATCGAGAATCTGTGGGACCACCTCGATCGGGTTGTTCGGGCCATGGATCCTCAACCACGTAATCTAGCGCAGCTGGCCACGGCACTGGAGTCTGCATGGCTCAAAATCCCAGTGAACACCTTCAGAAACCTAATTGACTCTCTTCCTGCACGCCTCGCAACGACCCGCTCTGCCAAAGGTGGTTATTCTGGTTTTTGAGAGGTGGTCACATTAATGTGACTGGACTGTGTATATTACATTGTGAAATTCCGTCAGTGTGGCTGCGCGCTAAGGCGTCACCACATCGCATCTGGGAGGTACAACGGGACCAGGTGCGACTCCTAGTCTCCGCGTACCGGTCATCCCGATTGCTGTTTCTAGGCGTTTCCTGCAGTCATCAAGGCGAACGCTGCACGGTCACCAACTCCGCCTCATAAGCTACACATTTCACAAGGGAAAATAAACAGAACATAGTTACACGTTTCATAGACGGATGGTAACATAACATCCCACCAATAGGGTAAATGACCAAGCGTAGTGGGCGAGCGGTTAAAGATCTGGCCTCGCATTTGGGAGGATGCCGGTTTGAATCCCAGTCCGGGCAGAGAGATTTGGGTTTTCCATGCTCTCCCCAAATCAATCCAGGCAAATGCCGGGATGCTTCCTTCAAAAAGGCCTTGTCCTAATTCCTTCCCGTTCCTTGTCCCCAGTCCCATCCCGCCTCTAATGACCTCGACGTCAACGAAGAGTAAAGCCATAAGGAAAAAAAGACAGGGTAAGTGCTCGGTATCTAACTAATCCCCTCATGATTACACACGTGCCGGTGTCTTGTAGTCCGCCAGAATGGATATGGTAAAAAAAATAATAATATTAAAGAAAAGTGAAAGGTAGTATGCGCGACGACTAAAACATCTAATCGTTCATAAATTAAGATTGGGCCATTCTCTATCTGACACCAGTGATTCTCGGAAATAAAGCGAAGTGACATCAAGACATAACCACTGTCGTAGGAACTTTAAAGCCACACTGTGATTCATATATAGAATTTTGAGTGAATACAACGAGTAGCCGAAGACGACATCGCTTAAAATTTTAGTACGGTCTAACTATGAGTATTATAGTAGCATGTATGATCCGTATTAGGAACAAATGAGTATTATTATTGAAAACGTGCATAGAAGGCCCACGTATTTTATCAACGTTTCTTACATCATTTACGGGAGTGTCACAGCATAATTCATCGTTTAGACAGATGCCGTAATTCCAGTTCTCTCTCTTTTTTCTTTATGGCTTTATGCCTCGTTGACGTCGTACTCATTAGAAGCGGTAAATGTGGTCAGGTTACAGGAAGGAATTCGTCCATGGCCTTTTGAAGGAACCATCCAAATACTCACCTCAAGTAAAGTCGGGAAACAATGGAAAACTGAAATCTGGATAGCCGGACTGGGAGTCGAACCCGCGTCCTTCCGAATGCGAGGCGAGAGCGTTAACGTCGAATTTGTCGACGAGCATGATATCATCTAATTTTCAGGTTGCACTAAAATATTTCATTTCTTTTGCCTCCATGTTTAAGTGAAAATGAAAGGACGAATAAAGTCATACCATAATATGCTTTCAAATTTATACATCTGTGTTTGGGAAATTACTTTTTGCACCAACAGGCTTGTCTCTCTATTACAGTTTCTACCAGCTCAGGTAAGAACGGACAAGGTGTAGGTATAGTACAGCAACTTATTCTCCTAGTCTAATTTATCTTTTCATTGTGACCTAGAACACTGGTGAATTCCAGTAGCAGATGGAAGTAAACGCAAGTAAATTAGCCAATAATAGAGGGAAAAAATGTCTTCTGCGTGTGAAATCTTACTATGGCAAGCAAGTGTGTGACACTTTCATAAGCACTGTTGCAATCAGTAATGATACGCTCGGCTCTGACCTGAACTTTCTCGATACCATTAACCGATCACGCGCAGCATTAACCCACTACATGAGGTCCAACAAGAGTTTTATACGTTATTAGCATTTTCCCTGAGCTTCGTCCGATTAGACATAGGTGTGTGGACTGATGGGTGTACGGTAACATTTCTTTTTTTTGTTTTCGAGTAGCAGTTATTAAACCAGAGAAGGAAAAAAAAAAAAAAAACAACATAAATTTTATGTTAGAAGTTTCCTTTCATCTAACTGTTTCTTATTTCGGATGACTTCAGAAAGTGTGTTTAGGAGTCTATCTGAGGGTTCTAACGTAATGTCTTTGATACCTGCTCCAAGAAATAAAAAAATACAATTTTATGTAATTGAAGCTGCCAGATTAAATATATTTAAATATTTCCGAGAGAAACGTTTTCTTTTAAATTAATGCACAGTAAAAAAACACGTGATCAATTTTCAGTATCGATGTTACGCGCATCCTGAAAATTCTTTGCAACGTGTTTGTTTTTATTTTATTTTGCGATGAAATTTTTGTTTAAAACAGACGCAAGATGATAAATTAATATAAATTTTCTAGACATATTTGAGGTTGTATCTTTTATCGAGTTACCCTAATTTAAGGTCAGGATTATCATAATTTCGTGAAGTAATGTCCGTAAATTGTTTGTAATAAACTAGCAGAATACCTGTGTTAACTGTTGATAAGGCAACCGTTCACGGAATAGGAGCTCATTAACCTATAAAGTAAAGATGGTAAATGTACTGCATATATTTGTGATTTCTAGTGTTTTGTCGACACTTGAAATTATTACAGTACATTGCATTCAAAGGAGAGTCCTTGTATAGGCGTTAAATCTCGTGCGAGAAGCAATGTGGGCGTACGAAAACCCAAAATCAGGCAATCAAATCTTTTATCCTCGTACAAATTTTGAAATTTGTGTATATCGTACACGAGATATGGTCAGTCCTGGACACATTATTACAAATCTCTGTCCACAGTGCAATATTGTATGGTTTCTAAGATCACTAACCACAGTGCTGGGATGGCACTCATAGGATCCGATATACGAAAACTTTCGACACTTCTAATCATTTCCATATCAGCATTAAACATTTTAATGGCATTTAGTGATTAAATTATACCCATGGCGCTGAGTAGTTAACTGTAGAATGTTCTTGACTTCCAGCTAGTCAGAATGTAGTGCACAGTTACAACTAACACATTACAGTGCTTCGAGGAACTAGATTTTGGAGTGTTTGGCAACACGATAATGCTCCGCTGTCGTCAAGATTATTAACAACGTATTTATTGCTGAACATGTGCTATGATTAATAAATGAAATATAAAAAACTCTATATCAGGAATATTTTTACCTGATAACATTGGTCTGTGTGGTGAAATGGCCAAAAACTGAAAGTAGTGGTGAGTACTTGCAATGAGAGTTGAATCATAAGGCTTTATATTTATGCAGGAGAAATAGTGGCATCCGTAGAAGCTCCTCGTTTTCATATCCTGTAACTTCCAGTGGGCGTAGAACTTCTTAGGTTCAGTTTAAATGAATTCTTCATTAAAACTATGACTACTGAGTGATACGAGTATTTTACATGAAAAATGAAAACATTCAGCATTAAAGTGTTAATGCTACACCACCAACATAATTAATTATTTAATGTGCAATTTTACTAGTCACTTTAAAAAAAAAAAACATTTTTTCCCTCCATAAGATAGATACCAACAGTAAAGCCATTTTTTAATAATGGCCGAAGGTAGGATTTTTGAAAAAAAACAACAAATTTCCACTTTTTGAAGCAAATTAAGTAAAAAATATGTTTCTTAAAAAATAAGCTTATTTTTGGACTTTAGGCTCTACTTTAGATAGGATAGTACAGAGTTGTATAATGAGGTGTCACAGTCAAACAAGTTTGGCTCCTGACAAACGTTTTAGTTATCTGGTTTGCAGGTATACGGGTTTCTCAATTTCTTCGCCTTTAACAACAAAAGTAATATAAAAAAGTAGCATTATGAAAGATGCACGTGTAGTAAGATATGATGAAACTAATGTGGTATTCTCTTTATGACTCTTATTCATATCATTTTATTAGTGTTTTAAATCTGACAGTACTTATCTAACTGACGAAACTTGGACAAATGTAATAACACAGAGAAAATAGAACATTCAGAAATTTGGCAGGACGAGAAAATAACCTTTCACAATAATTAGATATTTAATGACGACCGCAGATAATTTATAAAAGATTAAAAGGAATCTTGAAAGCTATCTAACCTTAAAAATTTTAGAATGGTTGGTTATTGACATTGCCGGTGTGACTTTATTCCGAAGGGCTATTCTCATGTTTTTAAATTGTACAAAGAGACGCATTCTGTTAACATACAGTTTCTAGTAACATTGTGATTTTTACGTTCAACCTGTTCGGTATTATAAAAGTACATAGACCCCATGGTTTATATTTTTTCTCGCCATTTATTAATCTTGCCTGTCTTCAATAACTACTTTGAAGTTTTGTATAAATAACGTAAGGAAAAAGAGCAAGGTGTTTCGATTGAATGAAGATGGGAATGATTGTAGAGGCTAAATGTAGAAATAAAAGCTTGAAACATGGAAGGACACTATTAACTGTTTGTAGATTACACTCCAGCACTCAGTGTATTTCCATATTTGTTCTCCTTCTCACATAACACGCTAGGCATCTCTGGGTACGCCTACACAGATTTTAAATTGTTTCCTGAGATCAGACAAGCCAGGAAGATTGAATCTTCTCACAAATGTTCCGTGTATTTTTCACTATTTATAACTGTTACGATTGCTTCCAATCCACCACCTTGTGCTGTGTAGTGGACCATAATGAGTAACAGTCATAATTCGAGAAAAGTTCCAAAATTACTTACAGAATCACCTCAACCAGTCTGATCGATTGGGTGATTTAGCATTTTTTTTTTATTTTTTTTTTTTTTAATGGGTATACATCCATCTCACAAGGGGAGGCCGCCAATTGTAAAATTCAGAATCGATGCAAACTGAATGTTATAAAAGCTCATGGCCAGTAGTGTAATGTGGCAAATCATTAACATGCACTTCTTCGCCGTTGCTGACAAAATCAGCATTGATACATTCGGTTGTGTTCAAATACTTTCTACTTTACGAAGACATTAAGGGGCGCGTGACGCAGCGAGCAAAACTGTCTGTCTCATATTCTCGGCGTCGCCGGATTGAATCTCGCTGCTGGCGATTTTTTTTTATTGATTAAAATGTGTAAACAGATAATTTCCTGCAATCAGTTTCAACAATCATGCATTTAATAAGTTTTTTTAAAAAAAAATGCCGTTTGCTGTGAAAAAACCCGACGTCTTCGAACTTCATTATGTTGTTCGCAAACAAAGTTATATTTCAAAAAACAGAAATACTTGTTGCGGCAGGTGTGAAATGCAAATATCTTTATTTGACCGTCACAGTTGAAGGAAAGATGTTTATTCCTGCTCCAGGAACGCCATCGTTTTTTTCACAACAATAGGCATTTAAAAAACTTATAATATGCGTAATTGTTGAAAGTGATTGCCGGAAATTATCTGCATACTTATTTGAATAAATACATAAATAAGTTGCCCGCAGTGAGAGTCTATTTTCTCGACAACGGTGAGGAAGCGCATTTTACTGCTTTGCCACATTACTCCTCTGGCCATGACCTTTTATTACGCACGTTATGAATTGAATCTGAATTTTACAATTGGCGGCCTTCCCTTGTCAGTGTGTTTGTGCTACTTCAAATGTGTACGTATAATATACGATAATATACTCTAAAGGAACAAAATAAAACAAACAATCAAAACCGCCGACGACTTCAAGCGGACTCGAACTAGCAGTCATTATAAGAGGCCAGTTCGTAAGCCTCTGCCATCACACTGGACAGAGAAGTAACAGCCCGAACATTTTCAGATCTGGGGATTGAAGTAGCCTCTGACCTTATATGATTGTTCGTATCTTTTAGACGAATGCGGGTACGGTCTCCAGTTTTCGCCCCATAAATTACACACTATACGGAAGAATATTTGCTTATCATACAGAACGCAGATTACACGTTTCAAACATAGGTGGTGACAACAACTACAGGTTCTTCGGCTTTCCTGGCTGTAACAACTCTGTAGTAAAAGCGGCCTCTGTGAACAGCGTTAAACCGTTAATCATCACAAAACCCAAATATGCAGATTCCAATGAAGATCGTGGACTACCCGAAATGCCAACAATGCGACGATGTGGAAGATACATATCACTACCTTTTAAGATGCAAGCAGTATAGGAACATAAGGCAAGAGATAATAGAAGGCGAACTTAAAATCAAGGACATAGCAGACCTAATACAAGTCTTATCCTCACCATCGCTGAAAGCAATAAAGGAAATGCACAAATACGTAATACAGACAAAAATTAGAATATAACAACAAAGGGATATTCAATGCATCGAGCAAGAAAATGTTCTCAAGATTCTCTGTGTATGTCATATGTACTTAAAGTGTAATTCATAATCAGTTGAATGTATTATATGATGTTACTGGCTGTATTAGCCTATGGCTAAAGCCACATAAAAAAAAAAAAAAAAAAAAATGCAGATTCTCTGTCTTATTCAGTTGGTTGTCTTGTTTGTCACCTTTTCTCTTCCTTTTGTTGATGTAGCCACAGCCGATACGCAAGCAACGGGAACAATCAATGGCCTCCGTCATCAGTAACACAATTGTTTACTATGCACGGCCTTGTGTGATACATCCACACTCCGTATGCCTCATACAGGGTGTTAAAAAGTGTTAAATATTTTAGGAGGTGATAGTATGCATCAAAATAAGATAAAGATAAAAATGTCGGATAAACATAGCGCAAACGCATACTTTCGGAGTTATAACAGGTCCACAATCCCCAGTCTGCAGCGAGCTCTCGGAGCAACAACTTCCTGGTAGTTTACGTTTCCTGGTGAAGTTATAACCGAAGCTAGCTAATCGGTCGCGGTAAACAAGTAGTGTGTGTGTGGTAGACGTAATAGTTTACCAAGAAATACAATCTACTGTGTTCTAGGTGAAAACAATCGATTGGTAATCGTGCTCATCTAATATACTAGTCCGTGTGACCGTCACCCACAATGTTCGGTGGGATGTACGGTGAAGGTGGAACTTGTGGCCTTCAGGACCACACATCAGAATTTGAAAATCATAGTGGCACGCCAACCGGGTCGGTAATTGCAGCCGCGTTGAACACAGTCAGCAACCAACAAACTGACGAAGCCATTCCAATCGAGTCTGTGAATTATCAGTTCAGTGTGGTACCAGACGATCCCATGCTCGGTAGCCAAAGCATAAGTAACAAGCCTGCTAAACGCCAGGTACCAACAGAAGAAGATGTAAGAAAATCAACCCATGCAGCAGAGAAAGTCGCACGGCTCTCAGCGATACATTCAGCAGCCCAGCAGCCGATGTCTACTGTCAACACGACACCAACAACGTCAGCAACTCCAATAGCACCAGTAGTACCAGCAACAACAGCAACACAAGCGGCAACTGCACCCTCCATTTCCGGCAGCAGTCTACAGGACGCGCAGCAGAATACATCAAGCTACAGGTACGACGCAAGCGATTACGGCCCATTTATAGTTTTTGTAGAGGGGAAGGAGAAGAACATAGGCCGGTTACATCCAATGGTTATAGGAAAGCTACTACGTGAGCAAGGTATCCTAAGATCAAATCATCTTTTGAACATCACGAGTTCTGGTCGTAATAGAATAAAAATTGAAACAAACAGTAGTGCGGCGGCAAATAGCCTCGTAACATCGGAAGTCTTCGCTAGAAACAATATGGTGGCTTACATCCCAAAGTTCATGGTACACAAACAGGGTGTAATTAGGAACGTGGACATCTCCCTGAGTGACATAGAAATACTCTCAGTGATAGAATGTGAGGCCCAAGTAGTAGGTATCCGACGGTTCAATAAAAAAGTTGTAAAACAAGGTAAACAGGAACTTACACCACTTCCCGTATGTGTATTAACATTTAAATCTCAGCTGCTGCCTAAATTTGTCTACATCCACGGGGTTCGCTGTAATGTTGAGGTTTATATCCCATCAGTTACCCAGTGTTACAAATGCTTGCGTTTCGGTCATGGGAGCAATCAGTGCCGAAGCCAAACGCGCTGTGGTTTTTGTGCATCCGATCATAGCATTGAGTCATGTCCTAAAACGTCCCAACCTAAGTGTGCTCTGTGCTCTGGCCAACACTTAGCCACAGATCGACTGTGTCCCGTATATCAGAAGACGAGAGCCATTAAGCAATATATGGCGTTGAATAATGTCAGCTATAGCGAGGCCACAGCTATACATGAGAATAGACCCTACGCTCAAGCTGCAACCAACATCAACTTGCAGTACAATAGTCCAACTGAATTTCCGCCTCTGCCGGTCATGCACTCTTTTCCTGTCAACAACTACCAACAACCAACCTACCAGCTAGCCTCATTTGATAACAGGCCACACACAAGGGCGGCAGCAACCCCTCCACAGATTGTCTCCCAATCTCCGGTACTGTCTAGACAACAGAACATGTCGCTGTTCCCTATGAGGACAACCCCGCAGAATAATCAGTCCAAGCCACTGCATGGGACAAACCCAGTCCCACTTAGACGAGACAACATGGTACCTCCGGGAATTAATTCAAAAGTCGTCCGACCTCAACAGATCACGACACATAGCAATACAAATAACTGGAAAGATTACCAGCAATATCACATTCCTAGCCAAAGACCAACGGTGCCCTTACAGAGTAATTTAACCAGCACCGTCAATAACATGGAGGATCCTCCAGCCACATCAGACAGGCATCGCCTAATAGAAATAATGCTTAATTTCATTACCACGCTGCTACAGCAGATACAATCTGGAGGAGGGACACTCCCAATCGACGCAATAAGGGATAATATTAGTAGGATTATAGAATCCACAAGCAACCTGCACGGTACAGAGGAAGAACTAAGCAACAATGGCGGGGAATAGGGAAGTGAAGAATCTTTTATTCTGGAACGCACGTTCTGTTCGTTCCAACAAAGAAAGTTTGCACCATCTATTAAAATCGTACGATGTATGTGTTGCCGGAATTGCAGAAACGTGGCTTAAACCTAAGGAACAATTCAACATCCCTGGCTATAATACCGAGCGATACGACAGAGCAGACGGTTACGGTGGAGTGGCTATACTAATTAGAAGAAACATACCATTCCGCAGCCTGAAACTAAGGAATGTAATAAATGGTGTAGAAGGATGCGCAATAAGAACGCGCGTTAACGGTATTGAATCGACCATACTAGTAATTTATCGTTCTCCAAATACGATTGTAAGCAAGCAGGTTATTAGCTCCTATGTGAAACAAATCCCCCGACCTGTAATTTTAATGGGCGATGTAAACGGTCATAATCTGGTTTGGGGGAGTGAAAGAACGGACGCTGTCGGAAGACTGATAATGGAGGTAGCAGAAGAAGAGGAACTAGTGGTCCTTAACGACGGCTCGTACACAAGGATATCAAAACCAGGAGAACGGAGATCAGCTGTAGATGTAATTCTGGCGTCGACCCACCTCTCCCATACAGCCGTCTGGACAACCATAAAAGACACCAGTGGGTCAGACCACCTTCCCATTTTTTTCTCTTATCAACGACATCACATAGAATACAAAGGAAGAAAACCCACGTATAGATGGAACATTAAGCGTGCCGATTGGAGCGCCTACAGAAAAGCAGCAAGCAATATATTCTCAAATTTCAAAGAAACCGGGGATACGCAGCGCGACTATGAGAAAATATTAAACGGAATAGAACAAGCGGCTCTTACGACGATTCCCGAAAACCACCCAGTGAAATTAAAGCGAAGAAGATCTGCAGTATGGTGGGACTCAGAATGTACCGCGGCAGTTCAAGAACGAAAACAAGCCCTAAAAATCTATCGACAACACGCAACGGAGGAAAACTTTATTCTTTTAAGTAAAATTCAGGCCAGAGTAAAACGCTTCTTGAAAAGGAAAAAGCGGCAAAAGTGGATAGCCTTTTGCGAAAACTTAAACCGTAACACCTCCCCGATCACTGTGTGGAACGAGATAAGAAAATTCCGTAATTCATCGAGTAACTGCTCAACTCATACCGCAACGCAAGAGGTGTTAGAGAAGATATTGGAGAAGATGACACCACCGTCAGTAACAAACAAGATCTGCCTACAGGAAAATACATCCAATGAACAGATGCTACAGCCATTTAATCTGGAAGAGTTCGAAACGTCTGTCAGTAATAGTAAGAACACATCGCCTGGGCCAGACAACATCCATTACGCCATGCTCAAATATCTACCAAGAAAAGGCAAGCTAGCAATCCTAAAAGTAATGAACGACGTTTGGTTACGACGCATTGACATCGAATCTATGAAAACTGTAAGAATAGTCCCTATCCTCAAACCAGGCAAGGACCCATGCGACCCGGCATCATACAGGCCGATTTCTCTCATGTCTTGTATGTATAAAACCCTGGAGCGTATGATTAGGCTCAGAATAGAGTGGCACGTGGAACACTATATAAAACTCCCCCATTTTCAGTACGGTTTTCGCAGAGGCCTGGGTACGCTTGACGCTCTGGCACACCTAGTTACTGAGTTACAAGAGAGCTTGACAGCTAACAAGTACACAACGTGTGTGTTTACAGACTTGACTGGAGCATATGATAATGTTGTTCCAGAAATTCTAGTACAAAAACTCCTCCTAATGAAACTGCCTGAAACATTTATATTAAATCTTTGGAACATTCTGCAAAATAGAGTTCTGATAATTATGACACCAACTGGCAAAATTGGTCCTCGGCGTACAAGTTTTGGGCTCCCGCAAGGGTCTATCCTGGCACCACTCCTGTTCATAATATACTGTAGTGACATTGGCATAACACTGTCACCAGATACCTGGTTTATACAATATGCGGACGACCTTTGCATTTACAAAACATCCAGGAACCTTCAGGACACCTATTTCTATCTTAGCCAAACGCTAACTAAACTCAAGACTTGGCTAAAGGAAAACGGACTCCAAATATCACCAGAAAAATCCGCAGTAATAACCTTCACCCGGCATAAGGTACTGGCAGCTGAAAACATAAGACTCGGACCATATACATTGCCACTCCTAAAGTGTATCAAATATTTGGGATTATACTTAGACAACAAGCTAAGATGGACGCGTCAGATATGTGAAACAGTTGGGAAATGTGATAAAGCAATAAACATACTCCGAGCCACTAACGGTGCTTGGTGGGGGGCTGATCCCAAAATCTCAATAGCTCTCTACAAAGCCATGGTGCGACCTCACCTAGATTATGGCTGTGTACTTTACGGATCCGCGTCCGATCAACTTCTGAACCGCCTGGATAAATGTCAGTACCGAGCTCTTCGACTCTGCTTAGGGGCATTCCTGTCGACGCCAACCAATGCACTGCTAGTCGAAACCAATGAAATGCCACTCGCACTGAGGCGCCAATATCTCAGTAAAAAGTTTATAATAAAACAGTTCCAGAAAACCGGAAACCCGCTTACAATAAAAATACGCGCCCTGTGGGCAGTAACATCAACCTCTGCTTACTGGACCCACAGGAACAGCCCACCCCTAGTTGCGGCCATCGCTGAGCTTAATGAATATCAGACACAAGTGTTCTCTCTCCCAAGATTACCATGTTACGAAGTTGACTACGAAACCCATATGATCCGGAACGAGATCGTAGAAAATCTGAGATATTCAGAGAACGCCCTTAGCAACAATAATCTTCTAAATGACTACCTAAGTGGTATGGGTCGAGTGGTATATATATATACAGATGGGTCAAAGACTGGCAACATGGTTGGGAGTGCCTTTTTTGACAGCACTAACATAGTGGAAAGGTTGTTTAAGCTGCGTGAGGAAACATCCTCTTTCACAGCCGAACTGTTTGCAATACTTAAAGCGCTGGAATATGCGCTAGAGATGCGCATTCAGAATACAGTTGTTCTTACAGACTGTAAATCGGCATTGCAAAAACTGGATGATGGAATCAAAGATAGAGGGAGGACTCCACTTTTGTATAACATAATGGAGTTGATGACCGACATAAAGAAACAAGGTATGAAGATCTCCTTTATCTGGGTCAAGGCGCATGTCGGACTACATGGCAATGAAAGAGTGGATGCTCTTGCAAAAATAGCCGCACAAACAGGAAACCCAGTTGAACTTCTAATAGGAAGTGATCTAATCCCACTATTTCGCCAAAAATGTATGGAGACCTGGAATGATATGTGGAAATCCACTAACCAACACAAAGGAGCACATTATAGGCAGATACATCCGTTGATACCAAGGACACAGTGGTTCCAAAAGAAATACGCCACAAAAAAAGCAGTCACCACAATATCGAGACTAAAATTCAACCACGGGAGATTCGGAAGCCATCTATACAAAATAAAGCTAGTGAACTCCCCTTTTTGTCAATGTGATGGGCAGTCCGAGGCCGACACAAACCATATATTCTTTGGATGTAATAAATACAAGGAAGAAACGGACACCTTTTGGGAAGACTTGAAACATTGGGGTATAAGATATCCAGTCAATGTCAGCCATCTTCTTGCCTTAGGAAATATTTCTATATACCAAAAGATGGTGCATTTTATTACAAGAAACAATATAGAGATATAAACGGGAGATCCCACCCCACTCTTCAATATTGCAAATAGTTACCGTTCATGGAACACTAGACGGTAATGGTTTTATTACATTTTAACCTAATAAACTATAAAAATCATGTATTATCAAAATTTACTGTGAAAATGTTTAATCTTTAACTCTCCATCTAACCATCTTTATAATTTTATGTCCTCATTGTTGATGTGTACTTTCTTAATGTTATGTAAATTATTATTTCTGCTGTATACCATCCGTAAAGTGTGTTTGATCTTATAATATAAACAGTGATTTGTATATATGATTGGGTAAATGTGAGCGAATCAGTGTATATGTATAAATAGAATGTATATTGACTGTATGGCCAACAGGCCAAGTGTCAATAAATAAAATAAAAAAATAAAAAAATAAAACAGGTCCACAATGTGACGGCCGTCCACGCAATGCACGCCCGCCACTTTTGAAACTGTCTTGGTTGGTCATGGTCTTCAACACACGTCATCACGACGTCGCGACAACCAATACAGTTTCTAAGAGTTCCTGATTCCTTAGGCCGGCGGGCTGAGGCATGCATTGCCTTGGACGGGCGTTACATTAGGGACCCGATAGTATGCGTTTGCGACCCTTTGTTTATTGCACATTTCTGTTTCATTTTTATGCATCACCTATCAAAATATTTTACACTTTTTTAAAACCCTGTATGTGGAATCATATAGCAGTTTGAGTCAGTTTGGTGCACCCCTTCAGCAACGATCAATGTCACATACATTGCGTTACTTTCCTTGCTATGTTAGTATCAGAAGCCGGGTTTTACATAGTATTCTTATGTCAATATGATATTTTGATGTAGTGTGTTGAATTATGGTGTGGTAACTGATATGTGTTCTTCCCTGGATTGCTGTGACTGATTTTCATTCTATGCCTCTCACTTTTCGTTGAAGGTTTTACGGTCCGCTAATATCGAAATCATATAGTTGTGAAGGGACTGTTACTCACATGAGTGTGAAGCAAATCAGTCTTGGCCTTTATGAATGAACCATCCTGATATTCGCTTTGACTGATTTCGAGAAACGATGGTAATACCGAAATCTGGTTATTCGAACCGGAATTCAAACACGGATCTAACCAAATTCCAGATCTAATCATTGTCGCTCAACCACACAAAGTATGAATAGAATATCATGAAGAGAATTATTGAGTTGATAAATTTATATCACTGCCTTACAAACTGAAAAATTTTATGATCAATGCTGGCATGTTGTAATGTTCCACTAGTAAAAAATATGTAATTAACGCTTGAAAAGAATGTGTGTGAAGAGAACTAATACGTTATTAAGTAACGACAATATTCACTATCACAAATGTTTAGTCTCACTAATTATAAAATCTTACAGACGTAATGTTATCGTTGACACATCCTTGTCTACCATCTGAATATTTGTGATTCTTTGAGCCTTTAGCAAAGAAAGTGGTGATCAAGTTTATTTATTGCTTTGCTACCATATAAGAATAACGTTTTAGGAAGGCGAGATCAGATTTAAGAAACCGAATAATCGCACTCATTTAAGTCTGTGAATAGATTCTGGGTTGATGAATGTTAAAGAATTTGATTGTTCCAATGTGCCTCCATACGCATTACATTTTCGCTTGGGCAACATTCGTGGCACTTGACATAGAAATCCATGAGAACGTGAGTGCGTATTGATTGCGCCATCCGTACCAGGTACCATAACCCCAATAGGCAGAGTGTCTGCTGGGAGGTCTCCCAGACATTTAATCTATAAATTAAATACGCATATGAAAAAATTATCCCAGTTTAAGTTGTTTTAGAATGATCATAGTTCTCTTATTGCCCTAGTGAATCATTTTTATTTATTTTTGCTGCAATTTACTAATACTACACGGCAGATAAGATAAACATTGTTTTTTAAATTTAATCTTGTCAGATGTGAAACCACTGGCTTTTAACGATGTGCTCGTAAGAGATGATACCATGCACGAGGCGGATGACTAGTTCCCTATACTAGGGAATAGTTTCTTTTCTTCGACTTGTGAAAGTAAGAATTACCATAATCTTAAAGAATTTTGGTTTGTATTATGTTTCAAACCCGGCTTCAACCCCCCTGGGTCCTATTTGTCTATTTGTAGTTTTATATCAATGAGTCTAAAAAAACATTTTGTGATATGGTACTCGCACGACTTAATTTGAATCTGGCTGTCATAAGCCATCCGGAACTACTTCTTCACAAAAAATACGTTAGAAAAAATATCGAGGTGAGATATGATGAGTTTAATGCCTTGCTCGACCAGAGGAAAGGCCATTCATAATCGAAAATTCTCGAAAAACTATGGATACCATCAGTCAGTCAATACACAGCTTCCACATTAATTTCTCAAATACCAATAATAACTGAATGTCAAGTCAAATAATTGCCTGTTGTCAATTTACAACAATCTAAATATAATTAAATAATTGAAAACTATAAAAGAAATAATTTAAATCTGTAACAGTGTTTTGGGGGCTGTGTAGATAAGTAGTTAAACCATCTGATTACAACCTGGATGACGTGTTTTGATCCCCGATGACGCCAAGGAGTCCAGAGGAGGAAAATCTTAACAAAAACAAAGAAGGATGGAGCGTGGTGACCAAGTCACCTTATCCAAAGTGCCAAAGTGACCAGGGGCGTAGCTACTATGGGGCTAGGCGGTGCAGTGCACCGGGGCCCTCACGCTCAGGGGGCCCCCAAGCATACCTCAAGGGGCCCCTAAGCGCACCTCTAGGGGCCCTCAAGCGCAGTTTAGAGGGCCCACGAGCCTTCACGGCAAACTGGCGACCTTTATTATTATTTTTTTTTTTAGCTCTACCGTCGTCTAAGGGGCCCCTGAGAACACAGGAGACCCTCACTAAGGGCCCTCGCTGCTCAGGGGGCCCCAACCACTGCTCAGGGGCCCATAAAGAACAATTCAAGGGCCCCCATCCTCAGTTCAGGTGTCCCCTACCAGAAAACAAAGCAAAAAAAAGGTCGCCCGTCTGGCCTGAAGGCCCAAAATAAATTTTTTGCACCGGGGCCCTTGTTGACCTAGCTACGCCACTGAAAGTGACGATAGGAGTACGGAGATCTACCTCCGTCAGTCCGGAGCTCTTGGTTCCGAGCGCATGGATTGATGGCGATCCTTGCCTTCAATTAAATGTACTTTGGATGTACACTATTGTTGGGAATGATCTGAATCATTTGAAACTCATAAAACGTACAGTGGAACCATAATAAGATATTAAGACTGCAGAGAGATGGCGTGCACATAGGCCTATCCACGCCTTCTTTTGTTTGATCTAACAGGCAAATGTTACGCTACACTTTGTCTGTCGGTGCACAGGCGTTAAAGTCACAGGGCGCAATATCAGCAGCCATGATCGGCTAGTTGTTGCTTTAAAAACAGATACAAGTGACTATATTTTACTTTACAAAAGACAAGGGAAACTTTAGAAACTATTTATATAAACTTTGTAAAGAAATAGTTTTGAAAGATTTTCAGGAAACTTAATGTAATAGCCTCCGATATTAGAAACATTTCATTTGAAAGCATATGAAAGCAAGCAAGCGAGAAAGCTGGAAGAAAAATACTGTCGAAAGACTTTTCCTGTAAAATCTATGACATGTTTACTGTGTATAATGTAGAGGTGCAGATCTCTTGTTATCATCTCTCCTAAAGAAAGAGAAGTGTGTTAAACAGGCATAGGGTACAGTTCAAAGTTCCTCGCCACTTCTATCTATACCAATAAAACGCAAGTCCTGGTGATTCTGTAGCTTTCACGCCATGACGTCACACTATGACGTCATGCTATCACGTCAGTCTTTTCGCCTTTGTTGTCCAACTTACGACCAGAGATGTTGTTCTAGGTTATGCACGTTATTTAATAACAGTTCTATTTAGCTACGAATCCACGAATAAATTAATTATCTGATCACTGAAAGAAAAGTACGTATTTCGTTTAAATTTACGTAATAATTATTATTTGTTTATATTTATTTAAAATTCATTTGATGTAAACGTATTCGTTAAAATATTTGGCCATAGATAAAACCTTTAATTTTCTATTAGCAATGATTAGATTTATATTATAACTAGCACTTGAATTTAAAACAGAGGACATGAGTAATTTTTTTTAATAATTTAAATTGTTTTCATGAGTGTCCTGTTACTTAAATCATGATTTCGTTTGAACGAAAGTTGTTCCATACTGTTCGCAAGCTGTACAGCCTAGACTATAATTAAATCTAATATTATCTGGCATGATGTAAGATGGTAAGATTATTTTAATTTCCTGATGACATGTTTCAGCCGTATGTGACTGAATTGCCCATTGAACCGTCGTAATATCGATCTGAATCACGGATATCAAAAAATGCAGATGTAAGAACCCGTGAAGATTTTTGATTTAGTTTACATCGCGACGCATTATTTCCACTAAAATGTGATACAGTACATGTATTAATATGCTTGTGATTGAAGTATTGTTTCTCTGGCAGCACGTATGTGGTTAGGTTGAAATACAGCCTGGACCAAGATCACCGGAAACCTTTTGTTACAGCGCAAGGCACTAGGAATTACATTGAGCTTTATTTTATAACAATTCTATTTATTTAAGCAATTACTAAGAAATGAATTGCCAGAACACTGAAAGAAAAGTATGTATTTCGTTTAATTTGGCATATTAATTATCATTTGTTTTTTTTAACTGAAATATTACTTGGTTCGAATGAAAGAAGTTCCAAATTGATCGCAATCAATGCCACCTAAACCACAATTAATAGTAATATTACGTGTCATAGCGTAAGTTGTTAAGATTTTTTTAAATATCCTTCGTTTTCAGTGGGGTCTTTATTTCAGCCGAATGTAAGCCGTATCAGCCGCTTAAACATCAATCTTCATCACAGATAATATGAAAGAAAGATGTAAGAATATGTGAAGATTTTGGATCAAGTTTATATCGCGATGCATGATGACATTGATATGCGATACAGGGGAAATATTAATTCACATGTGATTAAATCTTTGATTTTCTAGCAGAAATATTTGCGGAGATTGTGATTAGGCTGAAGTGCAACCTGGACCAAGTTGAAAATTGAAACTTTTTGCTACAGCACAAGGGACAAGAAATTACATTGAGTTGTGTTCATTTAAGATTTTTTTTGGTGGGAGGGGGCGGGGGGTATTGAAATAAGCCACAGAAAAGGAATCAACAATTTTTTAAAAAATACTGCTGCTTGTCTGTCTGCGAGTTGGTATAAACGTGATTAACGCAAATACACAGACGGAAAAAAAAAATCCCAACACCAAGAAAAAATTATTGTAGAGTAATGAAATTTGGACAATGCATTTGTCAAGTTAACATGTTTAATTGATTAAATTTTCAAGATCACAGGTTAATTTAAGCTCAAGAAAATGCATTTCAAATGTGAAATACTGTTAAATTAATAGCCGGTGTAACCTCCAGAATTTTGAATGCAAGCCTGCAAACGTGAATGCATTGTGTCATACAGGTTTCGAATGTCACTTTGTGGTATGGAGTTCCATGCTTGTTGTACTTGTGCTGTCAATACTGGGACGGTCAGTGCTGGCTGTGGATGATGCTGGAGTTGTCGTCCAATGATATCCCATACGTGTTCAATTGGAGACAGATCTGGTGATCTCGCAGGCCAAGGTAACATGTCGACACTCTGTAGAGCACGTTGCGAGACAACAGCGGTATGAGGGCGAGCGTTATCCTGTTGAAAAACTCCCCCTTGAATGCTGTTCATGAATGGCAGCACTACAGGTTGAATTACCAGACTGACGTACAAATTTGCAGTCAGTGTGTTTGGTATAACCACAAGAGTGCTCCTGCTGTCATAGGAAATTGCTCCCCAGACCATGACTCCAGGTGTAGGTCCAGTGTGTCTAGGCCGCAGACAGTTTGGTTGCAGGCGTTCCCCTGGCCTCCTTCTGACCAACACTCGGCCATCACTGGCACCAAGGCAGAACCTGCTTTCATCAGAAAACACAACAGATCTCCACTCCGTCCTCCAATGAGCTCTGGCTTGACACCACTGGAGTCGCAAACGGCGATGGCTTGTAGTCAGTGGAATGCACGCTACAGGGCGCCTGGCTCGGAGCTGTCCTTGAAGTAACCGATTTCTAACAGTTCGTTGTGTCACTGTGGTACCAACTGCAGCTCGAATTTCTGTAGTGCTGCCATTCATGAACAGCATTCAAGGGGGAGTTTTTCAACAGGATAACGCTCGCCCTCATACCGCTGTTGTCTCGCAACGTGCTCTACAGAGTGTCGACATGTTACCTTGGCCTGCGAGATCACCAGATCTGTCTCCAATTGAACACGTATGGGATATCATTGGACGACAACTCCAGCATCATCCACAGCCAGCACTGACCGTCCCAGTATTGACAGCACAAGTACAACAAGCATGGAACTCCATACCACAAAGTGACATTCGAAACCTGTATGACACAATGCATTCACGTTTGCAGGCTTGCATTCAAAATTCTGGAGGTTACACCGGCTATTAATTTATCAGTATTTCACATTTGAAATGCATTTTCTTGAGCTTAAATTAACCTGTGATCTTGAAAATTTAATCAATTAAACATGTTAACTTGACAAATGCATTGTCCAAATTTCATTACTCTACAATAATTTTTTCTTGGTGTTGGGATTTTTTTTTCCGTCTGTGTAGTACGGGTCAGATTTTGATGATGTTTAAAGTAATGGGCATCCCATAGTCTCATGTTTAAAATAGGGTATGTTTCATTTTGATCTGATTCCGAAAAGCTGGGAAATTAAAAAAAGATTATCAATTATTCTTTGACTGACGAAAAATCTATTGGTGGCATCTTGATGTGGTTTCGTTTCATGTGCAGCTTACGGTCCAGCAAGTAAAATAGGGTATGTGTCATTATGATGTGATGTCAATAAGATCAGATTTTTACGCTATTTCGATTAATGTATAGGTCATGGCGTAACTGTTAAAATAAGGTAGCTAAGTTTAATTTTGTTGTGTGTAGAAAAGGTGAGAAACTTTTTTAAAAAATAGCGTCAATTTTCCTGTGATTGCATTTCGCTCAAAAACTATTCGTCGCTTGTCGATGCGATTTAGTTTCATGCACAACCCTTAGTTCCGCGCGTAAAATATGGTATGTTTATTTTGATATGAAGTCAAAAAGCTGAGCATTTTTTTTAGAAAATAGTACAAATTATTTGTTGAACCCGATTCACACAAAAACAACTGGTCGGATTTTGAGGAGTTTCGATTAATGTTCAGTCCACGGTCCAACAGGTAAAACAGGATATGAATATTTTTGATGTGACATCTTAAAGATGATAAATTTTCTTTGAACGAAATTCACTCAACAACTACTGGTCGGATTTTAATGGACTTTCTATTAATGCACAGCCCCTGGTTCCGCGGGGATAATAGGGCATGTTTCTTTGTGACGTGACGTCGAAACGCCGAGGAGAACTACAAGACAACTTTTTGTTGAACTCGATTCTCCTAAAGCCACTGGTTGATTTAAATGGGGTTTCCATTAATGTACTCGTACATCCTGTGGTGCCACGGGGAAAATAGAGCATGTTTCTCGTAGCTGGTAAAAGAAATATAGTTTTTGTTTTTTGAAAGTCACTCATGCAAAACTATTTCTAGAATTTTGATGGGGTTTTGTGTTATGCACAACCGTTGATCCTATTAATATAATATGGTAAGTTTTATTTTTATGTGACGTCGAAAATCTACTAAGATAAATATAAAGTTTCCACAAATTAGTAGTATCAATTTAAAGGCAGGTTACTTGTTGTATTACAAATGTTTACTATGATTTCAGCGTACAACCGGAATCGTATTATTCGGAGGAATTTAGTTACACTGTAACCAATTGAAAGTATGTGCGTTTAACTTAAAAAAAAAACCTTGTTTGAGGTAGTGCTGATTACATATAGAGAAGGAATCAACTGTTTTTAAAATCTGTGTGTCTGTTTGTTTGGATGAACAGGATTCATCCAAAAAACTACTGGTAGGATTGTAATAGGCGTGTGAATAATGTACTGCTCTTGGTGCAGGGGATAAATATGTTACGTTTAAGTCAGAATGTTGGGAAATTGCTCTCAAATTAGAATTCATGTTTAGATGAACGTGATTAACGTAAACAACTAGTGGTTAGAATTTGACTGGGTTTCGAATATTTCACAGCCTATTTATTGTCCCAGTTGTAAAAGAGGGTGGGTTTTATTTTGATGTGGCATTGTAACTATGGGAAATTAACATAAACATTTCAGGAAATTAACTGAATGAGATTCATGCAAAAATTACAGGTAGAATTTTGATCAGGTTTCGAAAAATGTCAGCTCAAGCTGCTATGAGTGAAAGAAAATTTGTATTGTTTGGTGTTACGTTGAAAAGCTGAGAAATTAAGATAATAGTTTTCATTAATTAGTATCCAATTAACAGTAAGTAACTTATCGAAGTCGAAATGTTTGTCGTGATTTCAGCACACGAGCGGAATCGTACTATTCAGAGGAGTGAGGTTATAGTTTGTTGTGGAAAACCTTCATGTAAAAGGAATTTGCGTTCAGTGAGATGTAGAAGCCGTGGAGCTCGTAGCTGTTGATGATACTGGTTCAAGACGGAGGTCTGTACTCAGTACATTAAGAGTCCACGTGAACGAATTTCAGCAACAGCTAGTAATAAACAAGTTGGATCAAACAATCCAGGTTGACGTAACACTCACTCTACCAACTTGATTCTACAGGAGCTCCTCTTGCGAGCGGTGCAATAAACTGTTGAAAAGTTGAAAACTGAAACTTTTTGTTACAGCACAAGTGACAAGAAATTACGATGAGTTTTATTTTATAATATATCTATTTACTTTTAAGCAACTGCAAACAAATTACTTGCCAAAACACTCCGTTAAATAAGAAAAGTTGTAAACGAAACATTGTGCGTAGCTTTCTAATGTTTCTTGCTATTTCATATTAGGTAGTCATTAAGCACAACGGTTGGAGCGATAATTGGCGTAAACATTTTCTTCATACTTGAATTTTTATTTACGTTTCCGGCTTTTCGCAGGAGCATGTAGGATGTTTCTATAATAAGGCAGAGCTCTGTCGCTATCTGTCAGTGAATTAGGTTATGTTTGGATATGTGTGTTTCGTGTTAATTTGTTTGTGAATTGTGCAGTTAGGACGGCTGGTATTCCATTCCAAATCGTCTGTTGTATAGTTTCCTATCCAGTATCATGGCACCATATTGCGTTCTGCAAAATTTGTGTACCGATTCGAAGCTAATCCTTTCATCTAAACACCCATTGCGCTACATCGTGTGTTACGCCCTGCTGCCGCTCACTTACGTCACGTCCGGAGGCGCTGCTGTTGTTAGAACATCCGCTTCCGCTGTGCGACCAACACATTCACGGCCCCCTTTCAAATCCAGGCGTGCTGTGTTGTCGACGCTAAGGTCACTGCTTTTATCGCTGCCGACATTGTCTGCTGCTACTTTCTCCCATTACGATACTTCCGCACAAATGGAATAATCGGACAATTCAAAACGTCGATATCGCCTTTTCGCCGGATCTTCATGTTTCGACACTATGTTTCTCTGTATACGGGTGACATTTCTATATCATTATCTTTAAAGATTTCGTTTTTACGATTGAGCTTTGTGATCGATTACCCTTTGGTATGTTTGTTTCTACTTGTTAACATATTATTTAGTGCATTTTGTTGTCAGAAACTACGCTAAGACGGAAATAATCATGCCAGTGTATGTGAACTGCAGTTAATGGTTTCATAACAGCTGACTAAAGATGTCAGAAGTAGCACGGCAAGTTTCTTTCTCCCTTACCTAACCTTGCTCGAAAATCCTACCGCGTAAAGGGGACCTAAAGTTTAACGTGGAACCCGAACCACGGAAGCGTTCTGACGCAGTTCACATTACACGGCAAGTTGTGTCAGAGGTGAAGGTCGGGTTAAGGACCTATACCAATCCCAGCGAAGACAGGGATTGGTACCGGGGACCTTTCAGTCTAAGTCAGATGCGTTAACCACTGAGACGCCAGACCACTCAACACTTACGTAAGGAAGAAAAAAGTGTTCCTCTCACTCCATAAAAGCCCAAAGTTGATTCGCAGAGCTAAAACACTCCTTTCCTTTTCTCGACCCTACGGCGCAAACGGGGTTTCGGTGTATTCTGCACCTCGCTACGGCTCTTTACTCCGCCTTACTCAGTGGACAGCAGGCTACATTATCTCGGAGAGCCTTTTATGCCAGTTAGCTTCGAAGAAAAATCCTGAATTTTAGAAGAGATCGTACTTCTGTCATCCAGGTCGTAGTTAGACGACCTGTACTGTTACCCAAAAGAAAACTAAATTAATATTGTTTATCAATTGATTAACTACAGTTAATGGAACTTCTGAAGAATCTAGTACGAGATAGTGATTTATCAAATATAACGATATATCGTATTTATCGATTTCACTTCTATTTTAGAACTTTTTTAAATGTTGTTGTTAATATACTTAGTTTGGATCTGCACCTAAATACGGTTTTGCATAGTAAGTCCGCCAGCAGTTCAGAAGAATGTATGTAATACGTATATGTAAAATCTTTTCCGCAAACGAAGTAAACAGAAATTAGGTGCTTTTAATTCTTGTTATCAGTACTATTCATGTCGTGCGCAGATATTCAGACCATCGAGGAAAAACAAAAGAAGTATTCTTTTTTTAAATGGCTTTCGGTGTATTAACCATACAGCTAACCTCAAAACATTTATATTCTCATTAAGTATATTAATTTAACTAGGAGTGAACGCCGACACATGACGTACACAGCAGGTGCGTATAACAAACACACATGCACGTGGCCGGAATCGAACTGCGACCATCGTCCCTTGGAGATAGCACTTCATCCTTACGCTACCAAGTCCAACTACTAGACCAGCAAACATTGATATTACTATTGCCTGGTAGAACTCAAGATGTCTATGACACCTGACACTTCCATTGAGTTGGCAAATGACATTTTCCTAGGAATATTAGCTGGAACAGAAATTTGTGGCTCTAAGCGCCAAGAAAAATAATGATAAGTCTGTTAGGTAGGTCACCCACTCGTCCCTTAACAGTGATTTTAAGAAGTGCCGTGAAATGAACATTCCAATTTCAGTTGTTTCCCGAAATCATTCCTGGCGAATGTTGGAATGGATCCTTCAAAAGGACATTGCTGAATTCTTTCCCATTCCTTGCACTCAGTCCTCTCCCTCCTCTAATGACTACGACGCCAAAAATGTAATGACAAGCACATTATGATGTACCTCATAGGTTTCAAGATTCAAATGATTCGAAATGTGATGTAACTTATGATTTTATTGGGTTGCAGTCGCATTAAACGTTTAGATTCCGGATTGATTTAGTCCCCAAGCGAGTATTGTTCCCCACTCGATTTTTATCTTTCTCTTAGTAATGAAGTTTTAAATAAAAACAAACTTTTATTTCAGAAATACATATAAAATTAATTTCCAAATTACTCGAAAAAATTAAATGTATTCAACTTTGGAAAGGGAAAATAAAAATATGAGAGGAAAAAAGTATTTTTAATTCAAGCTTTGTTGCTTTATATACGTATTTTTTCATGTATATGGAATTAGTTAGTAATTTTTGGTTTTAAAGTGTTGTGACTGGTACCACATACCAAATCTAAATATATATTTATAGGTAAAAGACGTCACTTTTAATTAAATTTAAGTACCCTCAGTTTGTCTCTTCCTTCTATTTTTCATTCATTACTCTTTGGATGAAAGCGGAAATGGTGGGAAAAGGAGCAGGTAGGAAAAATTACTTTTATATTTGATAATTTATCACGTTCATTTTCAAATGTATTGTCATGGTTCAGTGAATTCTGTCACTTTCAGAAAAAAAAACCGATTCAAGAGTGTGTGTTTCATTTTGTCATAACCACTAATTGGTAGTTTGGTAATTAATTACGTTCAAGAGATTCTGTTCAACACATTGTGTATTTCACAAGAAGTAAAGTATTTCTGCATAATTTATAGTAATGATGAAATATACCGACCAAAAATATAGTATTGTTTTGTTATGAAGTATAGTTGGCAACCCTATCTAAAATAAACTTCAAGCTCTTTTTCGAAGTTTTCCAAGGCACATTAAAAAACAAAATTTACGTAGAGTCTTGCTAGCACTACACCATAAGCGGTCTGGTGGCTCAGTGACTGAGGATGGAAAGGTCCTCGGTTCGAATCCCAGGCCCTTAACCTGACCTTCACCTTTGGCACAGTTTGCAGTGTAATGTGAAATACGCCAGAACGCTTCCGTGGTTTGGGTGCCACGTTAAACTGTAGCTGACCTGTACCCGGTGGGATTGCCAGGTTAGTTTAAGGCGGCTACGACAGCGGCTGAATGCGCAGCCAATAGAAGCCATGTCACCGCGTCATTACGACGACACGAAATTATTAGCATTATACTGAACGACTCTGCTGGTCATGGTTAGAGCAACATTTTATCAGAAACAAGAAAAATTATGGACATGATCAAACAAAACGCCACCAGCTTTCAGAACACCAAACAATAACTCATAAAATCAGCAACAATTACAAACAATTAGAACTTACTTACATCTAAAAGATATCAAATGGAAATATCTTTAAATGAAATAGTAAAACATTTACAAACTTCTGACATCACATGGTGACAAAGTGAACATTTTCAAAGGTTCGTAACCATGTTTAAATACGGTAGCTGGCACCATTTCAAACCGTTTCAAATAATATACGAACCACCATACTTTACCTTAGTGAAATAATTTCAAGTATACCCAGAAAATCAACCATTCACTTTAATTCAAACTTACTAAATTATTTAAAGGGACGGTAATGAATTGTAAATCAGATTAAATTTACTTCATAACCTGGATACACGCGATAATATTGTTCTGAACTACTACAAACGTATCTTATACAATCATTGACAGATATAATTCCATGTTTCCTCCATTTTTAATGATGAACATATTTCTTTGCTTTCAAGCTTCCTATTAGTTTGTTCCTAATTCTCCCAGTCCGAAGTCGGGAGCACACTCACAGGTTCCATTTATCCTGGTTTTTTTTTTCCTTATGGCTTTACGCCTTGTCGACGTCGAGGTCATTAGAGGTGGGATGGAAAGGGAAACAAGGAACGGGAAGGATTTCGGCCATGGCCTTTATTGAATGAAGCATCCCGGCATTCGCCTGGAGTGATATGGAGAAACCATGGAAACCCCCAAATCTGGATGCCCGGACGTGGATTCGAACAAGAGGGCAGAGCGTTAACCGCTCATCCATCACGCTCGCTGTTTCTCCTGTTATTGTCTGGACTGGTTTGATCTAGTCCTCCATATCTTCCAAATTTGAGCTAACGTTTTCATCTCAAAATATCCATCGCAACCTACGCCCTCGGATATGTTCTGCTTCATGTATATTAATTTCTGTTTTCGTCTATTTTTTTCTTTCAGTGGTTCCCTCCACTAACAAATCTACGAAGCCCTCCTGTTTTAAAATGTGACCCATTTCCTGGTCTCTTCTTTCTGTGATATTTTTCCATAAGCTTCCGAAACCCATTCATTTTATATTTTACCTGTCCACTTAATTTTCAACATTCTTTTACAGCATGACATTTAAGAGCCTTCAGTTTTTCTTTTTTCAATTAGTCCTAAAGTTAAAGATTAACTCCCGAAAACTGCTGTGTCGCATATATACAGTTTTAATGAATTCTTTCGCAGTCCTAAGTAAATATTTGAAACATAAAGTGTTCTCTTTTTGTAGAAGACTTTCGTAGATAGTGGAATTCTCCTTTTGAAATCGTTCCTGCTTCTGCCATCAGTTATGGAGGGGATTTATTGTTATAATTGATCGTTTTTTTTTATTCTGCTATTATTGCTGTAATTTTTACTACATATCAAATAGAATTTTAGATAAATGAAGAAAAATGTACAAAGAATAAAGGTGCTGATGGGAAACCTTTTTAAAACTCAGAGGATAAAGCTACCGATGGAAATAATGCATAGAGAAACTTCGTAATGGAAATGTTCCGAACATCAGTGTACTGGAAAAAGAAGATGGTTTTGCTGTTGATGATTTCGGAGATCCTGTTCATGGGTAGAATTTGATAGAGCTTTGAAAGATTTCAATTAGAATAAATCATTAAGAATTTTCTAAAGCCATGCAGAACTGCTACAATATTTAGAAGAAGCAGGAATCCAAATATTATTGAAATAAATATAGAAAAGTTGCAAAATACCAATTACAATGCACAAGTGGCCAATTGTGAAGAATATCGTGCGATAAATTTAATAATCAGAATACTGACTAGGATAATACACGGTGGAATGGAAAGGAGAGCTGAAGAGACATTACGCTTGGAACAATCTGGATTTAGGGACAACTGAGTTGCTAAAGAATCAAATGTGTCTTTAAGAATAATATTGCAAGGAAAATCAAGAAAAACAATGATACCTTGATGGCGTTTTTGGTTTCAGGAAAGTCCTTCGATAGCGTTAGATGGGACAGGATTGATAAAATGTTAAAGGTCAGGTCTAAAATTTTGAGATACAAGGATATTTCATTATCTATATAAGAAGCAGGAGCCTATAACAAAAGTAAGGTATCACGTGAGACATGCATCAGTTAAAAAGGGCGTGAGCCAACATTGCAGTCTACCAACATTAATATTATATTTACTTGCAGGCAAAACATTGAATCCTCCATAAGCTTAATAATAGAAACATTTCGTATGCTGCGATTTGCTGATGAGATTGTCCTGTTAGCACACAGTATAGTCGCATAATTAGTGGCTTCTCGTTGTCTTCTACATACCCACGTCGTTAATCATTTCTGATTCAATCGTCTTGTGTGGTCATTTGCAACTCTAGAGGTAAGAGGGTTGCCTGGACCACTCCCTCGTACTCCATTCCCCAGTATTTTTTTGTCAATGATTTTAAATTTAGTTGCTTTATATGTAATGTTATGTTAAACATTGATACGAATCGTGCATTGGTTACAGTTTCTTTAATATTGAATGTCGTGAATCAAAATGAACTCCGCTCATACCAATTATTTAAAAATTCTAAATTCTCATGTAAGATTCTTAAGAACTCAGAAGAAGGAGTTCACACATAGAATAAATGTAATAATTCTTTAGATATTTACTAGAAAAACTCCAAATACTGCATGGCAGTTACAAACTGGTGCCTAAGGGTAAATAACTATTCTACTCAAGTCGAGAGTTTATCTATAGGAATGTATAGGAACTATCTATGGGACTGTGTATAGACAATGTTTACAGACAGTCTAGAGACTTTATCGCGTGTACACACTTAAAATCCTTGTTCCTCTTTAGTTGCTACATATGGCTGAACTTGTTGGAATCGCATTTCTTTTCATGGACAATGGAAAAAAGTGAAAAAATGATACGTTGGAAAAAACGTGATATTTTAATGGAGGGACCTCGTTTCGGTTGCAGCTAACTTTCAACACTGAAATTAGAAGACAGCATGGATTTCCGGAACTTCGCCCGTTTGGCTACTGTATTGCTTCAGCTTGTAGGTAGAAAGATACAGAAAAAACAAAGTAGATGTAGAGAAACCATTGCACACTCACTGAAATTTTCTGTGGCACTGTGCTTCTGGCAAAGTGGAGAATTGTTCACTAGCCTAATGAACACCTTTCTGATATCGAAGCAAGATATATCACAGATTGTGCCTAAAGTGTGAGAAGACATTATACAATCTCTGAATGGGTTAGTGAAGATATGGATAAATAATTATAAACTAGTAACAGATAAAAAATCATATATTGTCATAAAAATTTAGAATACTACTAAATCCAATACCTATAGCTCCAGATAAAACAGAGTTTATTGCTTTAGCTTGCATTTATCTGTAGAATGTTTTGCTCAGAAACAGTATGTGCAGAAGTAACTACACTCCAGCCAGTATATTTGATTCATCTGATCAGATGGAAACTTGATTAAGGGTTAATGGAGGAACGAACTAGATGGAAATAATACTCTAGTCAATCTCCAAATCTTTTCCCGAAAGTCAACAACATACTTACTCGAAATTAGGAATGGATTCAGAGATTATTTCCTTTCTCCTGAAAAAGAAATACGATATTTACTAAGTTTGAATACAGATAGGTTACAAGATAATACGTTTTTACTAACTCCACACAGTAATATTTTCTGTTAATAAGTTGTTATTATTGATAAAATCTACTTTATTTTAATAATAGTGTTTTCTGTTCTTTAACCATGCATAAAAATTAAATAAATAAGATTTTGCAAGTACTTATAATGTCTTTGGTGTTTCTTGATACACTATTTTCTTATTCACCGAAGACAATGCGTCTGCTGCCCCTTGATTCTAAACCTTGCAAGTGTTCGTAAGTGAACCAAGCATTCTTTACGGGCCATACCCTACTCTTCTGATTTATTTATGCTCCCGATGAAAAGCTCTTTTCAAATTTTCCATCACCTACGGACACTTCATATTTTTTGCCAGCTCTTCAATAGCTAATTTCCTCTTGGTGCGGTTTTTATGTTCCGGATTAGTCACTTCCCATGAACAATATAGCGTGTCAAATAATAATAACAATAATAATAAAAAAATTATCCAAGGGTTCTCTAGAGCTCAGCGAAATTCATCCAAAACTCATCCATAAATTCAGAATAATACCATCATTCCTTCATAACTCTACTTACACCATCATGGGTTTCCAAAAATGAATTCAGGCGAAAGAAGGGATAGTTTTTTTTTCAAAAAGGGCAATGGCGAATTCCTTCCCATTCCTTGTACCCGCTTATCTGAATGAAAAACATTATCAAAATAAAATATATGAAAATATTTACATTTTTATTTATTTCCTATCGCTTTACGCCCAGTCGTCATCGAGGGTATTAGAGGAAGGAAAGGACTAGAAGCAAGGAACGGAAAGAAATTCAGCAATGGCCCTTTGAAGGAACCTTACCGGAATTCACCTGGAGTGAGTTGGTGAAACCATGGAAAACCCAAATCAGGATGGCTGGACAGGGATTCGAAACCGCGTCCTCCCTAATTAGAGGCCAAAGCGTTACCGTTCACCCACCACGCTCGATTAAAATATTTACAGATACAAATTAATTGATGAAAATTTGAAGTCACTGCTGATAATTTATACTGGTATATTTAATACCACACTTGCAAACAATTGTCAGTTGAATTTAACAGCTACGTGAATCTCATTAATCATAATTATAATATTACCTTTGTATGTCACTTATTTCAGTTTTTTGTTGATAAATCTCAAAGCATTAATTGTGGTTAAAATGTTTAGTTTCAACATATGCGTCAGTTACCATGATTTACTTACAATGTGATCAAAATAAACTATCGTCTAGCGGATTGGTGTTGCTCGCGGGACTTAGTTTGGAGATCCCTGCTCTATTACATGAGGTCACTCATAGAATCCTAACAGACTGGTTATCGAGAACTTTTAATTGACAGTGTCAGAGGTATGCAACCAATGTAGCAGTATTGTATTGCGGGTTGACTGTTAAGGGGCAAGTCACTTTACGAATATGGAAGAAGATTTTTTTAAAAAAATGTCGTCTACATAGTATATCACTAGTACATAGCGATACGCATCACCTGCTTCCCAGTTTAAACCTAAAAGGAAAAAAAAAAAAAAATCTGGTCCCTAATTCCTTGAATTATATAATACAGCCATTTTCTATAGCTCACTGTATAACAGATTAACTCTATGGGTTTTGGAAAGGGGTCACGACACAGCAAAATTATTAAATAAAAATCAGATTTATACATTACAAGAAGCACTGTTACATAATGTTAGCCACTGTACTTTGATTATGACAACTGCATTTATGCACGACACTTTTAATGATACAGATACAAATAATCTGAACTTCGGAATCTGAAGATGACATGAAAAATAATAAATGTTGGCTACAGGAAGATGACAGAAAAATAAGTATAATTAGTAATTACGTGTATAGTTTTTTTTAAATTGTGTAAAAAATTATCAATTAACACTAGTAATTATGAGTGTAACCTTTAAGCATATGTTTTTTGGTTGCAATGTAACTAATATATATTCTGTAACTATTAAAATTAATAATATTGAAAATAATATGTGGTCACACATTCCAGAGATTGCTCTTATATGGTGTGAAATAATACATATTGAATCAGTCTAACCCAAACTATAAAAAAACGTTCTCTTCTCTTCAGATCTTGCAGTGATCAAGACTGCTGTAAGTGAATTACCTTCTGCAATCATTGCACTATGTGAGGCCTGTGGGGCTTGTTTTGATCTTAAATTAAACAAGGAACATGGTTCATGATTTTGAGTTTACTTAAAGTACATGTTAAATTCAAATTGTGTGTAAAAATGTTTTTATTTAAATGACAATTAAAAAAAGCTGTAAGTGCCAAGAGGGGTATGGCATTGATCACTTGTGTCTATGATAAGTCACGACAGACATTTCTGCATGTGTATATAACTGTACAAAAGAAATAATGATCCTGAGAAATACAAAAAAGAAACGACAGATAAGTACTTTGGAACACAAGAGGAAAGCCATTCCTACAAAGGAATTTAGAAATATATTTAAGATCCCATAGTTAGTATATTTTCTGGATACAAATATAAGATTTACTGATCGTTCATATTTGAATAAGGCAAATTGAATCGAATATACCCGAAAACGACTATTAAGAATGTAACAAGGTAGAAAACTAACAAATTGTTTTTTTTAGAAACATGACAGAATTCATAAGTATTTCACTTAGGATCAGCATATTCTGATAGAAATTATCGGACTACAGAAGTGGTGAAAAACATCGATTGTTTTACTCCATATAGGAATACAAGTGACTGATACTGCTGAGAAGGAAAACGACTGTTAATAGAGTATATCTAAATGAAAATATTGCAAGAATCTCTTTTCAATGTTAAGTTACATGCGTGACTGATGTAAGGACTGCATAATAATAAAACGTCAGTGATGTTTATTAAGTCATGTTAAAAGACCGTGGTGGGTGGGCGGTTACGCTCTGGTGTTGCATTCGAGAGGATGTGGGTTCAAATACCCGTCCGGGCATCCAGATTTGGATTTTCCATGGTTTCCCCAAATCATTCCAGGCGAATGGCAAGATGCTTCCATAAAAAGACCATGGCCGAATTAATTCCCGTTCCCTACCCCAGTCCTATTCCGCTTTAATGACGTCGACGTGGACGAGGCGTAAATCCATAAGCAAAACAAGGTCGTTTTTATACTTAATATTTATGTTCAAAACTATTGTAGTAATTTTTCAACAGACTTTCCTCAACGAGGTATATGTCAGGGAATTCTGTGTTTTACAAATCATAATGGTAAAACTTCCCTTCACTTATTCACCATTAAATACTAGAAGTATGTACTTAACTCGTTTAGGTTGGCAGATTTCATATATATATTCCGACAAACTGCTCGTGTAAACTTTTGATTTACATATGTTGCCATATATACAATTTCTATAATGGTGCTGTGTTCTACACCGTCTGCAGTAGTACATAATCAGTTCCCATCCGAATGCTCCTATTGCAATTTGTAACTTCCTTATGACATAAAATTTCGACGGCTGAAGGTTTTCTCCGGAAGGACGGAGCAATAATTTATATACGAGCTAAATTTTCGTCAATTTTATGAATACCATTCTCTAGAAACATCTATTTGTAAATTTTTCTATTGATGCCCAAAGTTATATTTTTTACACAAATTATTTTCCAGTTGCTTCATGCCGTTTATTGCTAATTCCTTTCTCAATTTTAAAGTGTTGGTGTGACACTAATTTATCAATCTCTCCTTCTTTACTACTAATACACCAAATTTACATTTACATCCTTGTTTCAATTTTTAGTGTAGATATACTAAGATACATAAAATTTTACAATGACGAAAATGGTTTAACAAAGACAGTGAGACCATAATATTAATAATCTTGCGTGGGCATAATGAACTGCTGGTAGGGATTCCTACAGGATGTGCAAACCACCTCTTTCGTAGCCACCTACCCTTACGTGGTTGCTCAAAGGATATAGGGGACCTGCTGTTTAACTTGGAATCCAAATCACGGAAGTGTTTAATTCACATTACACAACAAACTGTGCCAGAGGTGGAGGCAGGGTTAAGGGCATTTTGATAATCCCAGCCGAGACCGGGATCTCCGGAAAGAAGCCTTAACCAATAAGCCACCATAGTAGTCAGCAGTGAGACTAATAATTACTATTATTTTCTCATAATTATTGTTTATTTTTGCACCAAATTATTCTCTAGTTTACCATTAATGTTGAATTAATTTATAACCATTCTTCTGATTTTAATACCATAATTAAAAATTAATTTATGTGTACCTCATTTTTCTTTAAAAGTGAATTTTTTCCCAAATTTCCTTCCACAATTGTTCTAGTTTTTTTCCGTTTAATACGAGTTCATCTATCGTACAATAAGTGTTCAGAAGTTTTTTCCAACAAGTTTTTTTTTGCAATCTAGATCTGATAGTGGTTTTGAGTTAGTTGTCATATTCAGAATTTTGAGCAATGAGAAAATTTATATTTTCAAGCGATTGCATGTTCTTGCTGCCAATGGAATTTAGTGCTTGAACAGGAATTGTAAATACTAATGACATGGCTGAATTTCTTTCCGTTCCTTGCCCCTAGTTCTGTCACGCCTCTTTCTTGATTTGTGAGTCGAGTGGAAAACCGTCTAGAATTCCCAGTCTTGTTACGATCTCACTAAATAGTATATATTTATATATTTTGTTTTGCTATACCATTAACGGACAGAGTATTGTTATCAGAAAAAAATCATTTATATACGAAAAAATTGTTCTTTTTCAACATTCAATATCAGTAAAACACTGTGATATATATTAGTTTTAAAATGAGAAATATAAGAATTTTTGATTAACTTAATTATTTGTGAAACTAATAATTTTTTAGATGGGATTTTGCTGTGAGTCAGGATTTCAAGCATATTCCAGCTACAAAACGGCTAGTAGCCGAGTGAAAACATCTTTACATCAAAAGAACTAAAGAACTCAATAATTGTACATGAATTTGCGGTTAAATAATCGTTCTTGTCAACCACAGGAGATGCTACAAAGATAACTATCTCCTTGCCGCCAATGCCGGAGACATGTGTTAGATTGCAAGGCGGACGCCGGAACAATAAGTAACTTTTCGGCATTTTTACGTATCTGGTTGTTGTCGGTAACATCCTTTCGTCTTTTTCTACCACCATTTCTGCATGGAAAAGTACTCGTTAATGTAAAAAAAAATAAAGATAGGAGTGAAAATATAGAGGTGGCTCAAGGTCGAAAGGGAAAGATTGCCCGCTGACAAATTTTCCTCTTGCTAACCTGGACACAACGGTCCGTGCGGAAGGCGAAGGCAACGGAAGGTAGTGAGGAAGTGAGAAAGAGAAAAGAGAGGATCGTTTACAGATTCAAAAAGGCTTCAAAAGAGTGTTTTAGAGCTTATTTGAGGCATAATTACCACACCTTCTTAGTAGCAGGAGGCACCGTTGAAGAGAGGTGTCATCGATTCCTACATATAGTCGGGGAAGGTATGAACTTGCATATACCGAAACGGACAATCAGGGAAGAGAACGATCCCCCATGGTACACATGAGAGGTTAAAAGGTTACTCAAGAATCAAAGGAAGATACATGCACGATCAAGAAGGACGATGCATCGGACTGCTTTAGATAAGTTAGAGGAGAAAAGGGGACATGTTAAGAATGCGATGCGTGAGGCCTTTAATAACTTTCGTGACAATTCTCTCTCTAAGAGCCTCACTGAAAACCCTAAGAAATTTTGGTCGTATGCAAAAAAAAGTTGGTTGTAGTGGGAACAATCAGCCAGTTCTAATAAAAGACGGACGGGAAGTTGAAGATAGCCGCGACAAGGTTACCGTATTTAACACCGAATTCAAAAATTCATTCATGCGAGAAAACATGGAAAACATCCCCACTTTACCACATCGTGTGGAATTAGAGATGAATCCGATAGAAATTTATAGCGTAGGTATTGTAAAGCAATTAAAGCTCCTGAAGTGGGGTAAAGCGCCGGGTCCCGATGGTATAACGGCAAGAGTTTTTTCTCAATACGCAGAGGATATTGAACCATTTCTGTCAGATATATTCCGTAAATCACTAGAAGAGGGAAAAGTACCTTCTAGCTGGAAAATAGCCCAGGTAATTCCCGTTTTTAAGAAAGGAGATCGGAGTGATCCTAGGAATTATCGACCCATATCTCTAACATCGGTCTGCAGCAGAATTCTGGAACATGTCATATGCTCGAACATAATGAAGTTTCTAGATGAGAACGAGTTACTTACACCGTGTCAACACGGATTTCGTAAGAAGAGGTAGTGTGAAACACAGTTGGCCCTATTTTCCCATGACATAATGAAAGTTATCGATGCAGGTTCGCAAGTTGATGCAGTTTTTTTGGATTTTCAGAAAGCTTTTGATTCTGTGTCACAAAACCGACTTTTAGCGAAGATTCGAGCTTACGGTATTTCGGCTCAGATTTGCGAGTGGATACGTGATTTTCTAATTGGTCGATCACAGTATGTCGTTGTTGACGGGGAAGCCTCTTCTATGATAAACGTTACTTCGAGCGTTCCTCAAGGAAGTGTAATAGGTCCACTTCTTTTCTTAATATTTATAAACGATCTAGGTGACAACGTTAAATGCTGGTTGCGATAGTTTGCCAACGATGCGGTTATCTATAGGGAAATAAGGTGCTCCGACGATTGCTTAGAAATTCAGCACGATTTGGATGCTATTTTCGATTGGTGCCGTAAATGGCAGCTTACACTTAATTGCAAAAAGTGCAAGGCAATGCGGATAAGTAACAAGAAGAATCAGTTTATTCACGAGTACAAAGAAACAATTCAGCTGTTGACACGGTTGATTCAGTGAAGTATCTGGGGGTGATAGTGTAAAGCAGCATGAAATGGGACATGCACATAACTTCCGTCGTAGGCAAGGCTAATTCTAAATTACGATTCATAGGTCGCATTTTGTGGAATTGTAATGCTCATACAAATGAGAAAGCGTATAAAACACTAGTGCGTCTGCATCTGGATTACTGTTGTGGGGTTTGGGATCCGTATCGCACGGTTCTGATTGACTCAGTTGAGAGGGTGCAGAGGAGAGCCGCTAGATTCGTGACTTGTTGTTACAGTCCTTATGAAAGCGTCACATAATTGATACATAGATTGGGCTGGGATAGTTTGGAATACAGACAACGTAGCTTGCGTTCGAATTTATTGGAGAATATGCGAAAAAATTTAAATTTCGAGTGCAATGAAATACTTCTTCCGCCAATCTATTTAGGTCGCAATGACCGGAGCGATAAGATTAGAGAAATAAGATGCCGTACTGATGCTTATATTTATTCCTTCTTTCCTCGCACTATTCGGGATTGGAATGGGCGGGTTTAGGATTGGTGCTTAGCACCCTCTGCCACCCACAATGTTTGTTATTTGCAGAGTATGAATGTAGATGTAGATGTAGAGGAGCAGGGCAGGGAGAACATGACCTTGAACCGCCAATAGAGAGTAAACTTATACAACTACAATCCATAATCAAACCAACACAAACCACAGTTCCCATCAATGGTGTAGGCAAGCCTAATAACTGTACGTGCTCTGGCGCCGTCCTGGATGGATAAAGCATCATGAGGCTTTCTGCATGCACTTTTGCCAAACAGTTTTGCATCTCCACAAAAAAGACCTAGAGAAATAATAGGTTATTGTGATTCTCTTAGAACCTCATGCATGCATTTAAAGTTATTTTTAATCCTGTAATCACATTCCTTAAAATATTCATCTATTGGAGCTATTGTTTTTTTACCACCTCATGATAACCATTCGTCTAGGTTCTTAATAGGTTCGCCGTAATTTTAAGCCGACAGTTCAGTTAGTCGTTGAATGTATAACTTAAGACGTCAGTTCAATTCGTTCCTAATTTATGTGACACAGTATTTATAAAACTCACTGAATTCGGTATATGCCTGAGGTTATTGATTATTTATGAGTTAAACATTTGCGGAATCAGTTGTCTAATTCCTAGTATCTGTTTTGTGATAATCACTGATACTGGAACAATTTTCGCTCTGTCTATTCTGAGTAACAGAATTGTCAATTGCTTTCTAGGCTTATCTGAATCAACAAAACATGATAACGTGTATCAAACTCTGCCAACCTTCGTGATTACCAAATCAAAATTCTGAATCTAGCAACTTTTATAATTAAAAAATATAGATTGATACGACCACCTTAAATTTCTTAGGATATATATTTATTTAACCACTAGCTGACCCGGTCACGCGTTGCTGTGACTTACTAATTATAGTACGTTGGATTAATGTTATTCTAAACTTCCTCAAGTAGTCAAATTAATATTCACTAATAAAGACAAAAACATTGTAGTCGATTTGGAAATTCAAATGTAATTGGTAAAGAAATACGGAGAGTTGAAATTAAGGACAAACAATCATAAAAAATTTTAATTTACATTTCATTACAAATTACTTAATTGAAATTATGTAAAAATTGATATTTATAAAAAAATATTTTTATTTATTTATATAAACTGAAATTTCAGTTATATCTTCAGTCATTCTGTTTTTATATTTTTCCCACAAACTCGAAGATTGTGTTGGATAACATGTTGTCAAAATAATTGCAAACAGTTTGACGAATACTATTCGGCGTGGCTGTCAACGCTGCATCAGCAAGTATCAGGTCCCAATAATTGCCGTCTACCAGCAGCTGCAACTCGCGACATGCATCTTGACATGTATTGAACACTCGACCATTAACTGTTCGTAAACATTCGAAAGAAGCTGGTCCAGGAACATTCACCAATAACAAACGCTGAAAGAAACATTCACGTTGTTTTGGATGCAAAGTCTTTGCTTTGAATATGCCTGCGATCGAAGGATGTGGTTCTCCTTGTTTACGTGGCTACCATTTTTTACCTAATTTGTTCCATGAAAAATAGCTTGGAACATCGGTATATAATAATGTTTTTGCGAATTGGTGGAACACATCAGATTTTTGACATGATGTGAAAAACTCAGTTTGTGGTTTGTCGTTTTTGTTGGCTCAAGTATTCTTTGGAAAATATTTTCTTCGGTGAAATATACACGTTGATCGTATTCAAGATCTATTGCAAGATGCTGGATGGAATGGTCTCTTTCATGGATGCGAAAACTAAAAATATGCCAGATAGCTTCGTTGCAGCTGATGTATCTACCTATTTGGTATCGTGTTATTTCGTCACTTTTATTTACATTTTGAACTTCAAATACGGCCATATCACTGCCTTTATTAACATATTTACAAACGTACTTAATGAATTTTACAGAACTGCAAAACTCGACGTTAATATGAGCCTTATACGTTTTTGAAAGCAATGGTGGGTATGGTACGACCCACTGATTGTCAATTTCAACTTGGTTTCTAGAATTTGACATTCGCATTGTAAATGTTTGGCCACCATTCTCAGCGTTTCTGCGGCGATACAACGGATAACCATCGATATCCGTAATAGTATCATTCGTATATTCCTTTGGAAAACGCTTCTTACATTTTCCACCTTCCATGCATGGTGATGTCATGTTAAAAGCACCGCACGGTCCGTGGATCGAGTGACTGGTAACAATATCAAACAATTCTTGATCAATTAATGGGTCCGGAATTTCGGCTGAAATTATTTGATCAATTTCTTCTGGACGGATTTTAACTTCAAGCCAAATCAAAATGTTTGAATGAGGCAAACCTCGCTTTTGCCACTCAATCAAATACAGATAGCAACGTGTGTTACCGAAAACTGAATGTTTTACGATTAAATCAATCAATGATTTTAATTTTTGTTTGAACACACGTGGCGTGACATCATGACGATGCATTGATTGATGGCCTGGTAATAGCAAAGTTTGTATTTCCTCCCAATTCCGATTACATGTAAATGTAATAAACAAATCTGGACGACCATAATGACGTACGTAAGTCATCGCATCTTGTATATATTCCTGCATGTTCCGTGAACTGCCGATGTAGCTTGAAGGTAAAATAAATGCATTACCGATATCATTAGCGTTAAAATTTTCATAAATATTGCCGATAACAGTATCTCGTAAGAGGATGTATTCCTCCGATCGTAATTTAACCTGGTTGTATCGAATAAATCGCAAATGCTTGTTTTCAACCTTGGCGTACATATCCACGACGTATTGAAGGCACAGTTGACGATATCGAAGGATATAGTTATCCCAATTACGTCTAATCATCAATCGGGGGGCGTAGTACATCATTGAAGTAACTTTTTTGTTTTATTACCTGAAAACATAATAAATTAAATTGTAAAAAAAAGAATAAGAAATCAATATAGTGGGCCCGCTATAATCCGGCCCCTGGTCGGAATACTGCGGGTCTACTGTACTAATAAAATAACGAATTAAATAGTTGAATATTAAATTTACCAGCAACTGGATCACGCTGTTTGATGTTGATGTGATATTCATTCTGCCCTTGCCAGAATATCAGTGGATACTGGAGTGCGTCATACGAACGGTGTAGATCCGAAATTATACTAACAGTTCTATCTTGCCGTGTAACTTTAATCAACTGAGTCACCAACCATAAAAACTGCAACTTCATCTCCCAGCGTGTTCTCCTGATGGTAATTTGTCAGCTTTGATGACAATTTGATAGTTGTCATTTTTTAATTGTGGCGACACAATTGAATAAGTTGATTATTATTTTCCAAACAATTTTCCAACAATACCACAATTGCTCTCTCTTCTGCTTGTTCGATGCACCTAGTTTTCAAGCGTTCCTCACAATTTCCAATAGATTTGGAAAAACTTCGGGTCATCGTTTGGCATCGGTATCAACGACCCAATCTTATGGTTCACCTGGCCTTGTATTTTGAATTTAGTTTCAAAATGACGTCCATCAGATGTAAGAACGCAAATTTTTGCTGCCCCAAAAGACGTCATCTGGAAGCAAGAATTGAATTTGCGTGTCTTGCGCAGAAACAATTTCGAATCGTTTGATTCGCCAGCAAGAAGGATTGTAAATGTTCTGGCGGATTGGGTAGTGGTAATAATACATCTTTTCCTGATGCACAACACATGCCGGCTGCTTCATTGCGGAATTTCAACGCCTGATAATACTGGCATATTTTGCTCACTGCACCGATTGCAGTTTTTGAATGTGCAGAGTAATCAATGGCTGGTGCATATTGGAACGCAAGACGAACAAATGATACACGTGTTAAAGCACGGCTGATTTACTGTCTCTCTCGTTCTCTTTCTCTAAATGTAGCTATGTGCTGTTCTCGTGCCGCTCTTGTTCTTGATATATTCTGTCACAGACGATCATCACGCTGTTCTTGAGATTCTTGCATACGTTGCTCAGCTGTCCTGATTCTTTGAACTTCTTTACTTGCCGCGATTTGTGTTGCTGATTGATGAGCTCTCTCGTCGTGCGTCTTGCCTCTCTGCTACACGCATTGTCGAGGTTAGATTCTTTGGCGACATTTCACTGAAAAATATTTGAATTACAACAAAAAGTGCCTTTCTGAAAGCCTTAAAATAAGACACTATAATACAGTGGTGAAACCGAAATTTTTGGGTCCATTGAAAAATACAGTAAAATGGAAGTTAAGAACTAATGAGGAAATATAAAATAACATTGAAAAAAATAACAGAAAAAGATGAATGATATTTTTTGATACATTTATAGCATGGATGACACCAGGCTTTAAAGAGGTTTAGAAATATTTGAAACGAAATAATACCAGTGAACCGTATGGAGAGAAAATTTTTTCGATATCAGACTTTGAATATACTAGGATTCAAAGGTAGAGAGGAGTGCAATGATGAAGGAGTACTGGGGAGGAAGAAAGAAAAAACAACAGGAGAGGAATTGAAATTGACACGTGGTGTCTAGCCTGACCATAACAAAAAGAAGAAGAAAAATGATAAGCTAGCGAAAATGCTTACACGATTCGAATTTATCGTAACGTTTTCTTCAATGTTATATTCATGTGTGTAATTACTTTGTCGTTAGATATAAAGACACACAAACGATGAACAACAATTCAGTATAATTATAACACAATACACAGCACAATTAAAATTGAAGAAACTCACACATATGGCGTGGAATAGACCGTAGCATAAATAAATCGAAATACAACGCCATCTACTGGATGGTTCGATAAATTAAAACACCGCCATGTGTTAGGAATAAACTGTAGCATAAATAAATTGAAACAGAACGTGATCTACTGGATGATTACCCAACCTAGCCTAACCAAGTGTTGTATAGATAAGTTAGCACATCGCCATCTGTTAGAAACTTATGGAACTATAATAATAATTACGTGTGGTCGTAATGACCTGGTGACATGGTTTCTACTGGCTGGGCATTCTGCCCCTATCGTAGCCGCCTTTACCTAGCCCGCCCATCCTGCCTTGTACAGGGGACCTATATTTTAACGTCGAATCCGAACCACAGTACCGTCCTGGCGTATTTCACCTCATACAGCATGCTGCGCCGGGGGTTAATGCCGGGTTAAGTGTCTATAAAAATCCTCGCCGAGACAGGGACTCGAACCGGGGACCTTCCCATCTCCAGTCATACGCCCTAACCAATTAGCCAGCAGACCGCTTAGCCTTGGTGGCTTACAAATAATTACAAATCATTGTCCTATGACAAACATTTAATGAACATTTATTTCGCAAATAATAAATATTGAGGTCTATAATCCAGATAAAAACTATCGTATCTTTTAAGTTGGACTAAATCACACACATTAAGCCAAATTTCATCTAAATCGGTTATGTAGTTTCGGAGTTCATCCCGGACGAACATCGTGACACGAGATTTTTATATATATAAAGATGTTGTTGATTGAATTCATACTTCCACACTTGTAACATAACCTCTTCTTTCTGCTGTGTCGGTTTCTGTTGCATGTTTTAAAATAATTTGCACTAGTCCAACTAAGGAACCATACGCCCCAAAGCTGTGTGTAAAGCTTACTGTGAGATCTCCCTTCTATTCAATTTCATTAGTTCTTTGTGATATTATTCAACAGCTTAAATATTCTGTTACATTTTTTGGGATCCTAGTTGTTTATCATATGCCTATCCGCCAGTGTAGCTGCCACCACACTGGAATAGCCCAGGTTCAGATCCCGGCCAGCGTACCTGCCATCCTGATACTGGTTCTTAGGCGGTTTCCTACACTCACCTAAGCGAATGCTCCGAGAGTCCAAAGCTTCCGCCTGATAAACTACATTTCACACAAACAAAAAATACAGTTACCATACAGAACACAAGTGTCACATTTCGCAGGAATATGGTAACATGCTACACACACATTGGAATAGGATAACCAATCCCGCTAACGCTCTGGCCTCGCATTCGGGAGGACGTGGGTTGGAATCCCCGTCTAGGCATCCAGATCTGGGTTTTCTATGGTTTCTCCAAATCAATCCATGTGAATACCGGGATGCTTCGTTCAAAAGGCCATGGCCAAATTCCTTCCCATTCTTTGCCACCAGTCCTTTCCCGCCTCTAATGACCTCGATGTCGACGTCAACGAGACGTTAAGCCATATGCAAAAAAAAAACCAATCCGACAATGTAATTAAAGCAAGGTATTCTTAAGAGCTTATCAGATTTCTATGACTCTGAAGAAGCTACATCAATCGTTATTGAAATTTCCTGGGAAGAAAAGAAATATATGCCCTGAAGCACTATTTTCTATGCCTTTACGCCTCGTCGACGTCCAGTTCATTAAAGGCGAGAAAGGACGGGGGGAAAAGAACGGGAAGGAATTTGGCCGTGGCCTCTTGAAGGAACATTCCCGGCATTCACACGGATGGCCGAACGGGAATACGAACCCGCTTCCTCCCGAATGCGCAGCCACACACTTAACACTCACCTACCAGGCTCCATGTACTCTGTCCCCTCTTTTTCTATCATTGTAGATGCAGTAAAACAATATACTTTTTTGATGATGTGAATGTAAATACAAACTTTACAGTAGTGTAGGGCACTTCTGTAGAATTCACCACAAACTGGGTTTCGTTTCGACAATATCAGCTCTCAGTTACTATTATTGATAGTTTATGTCAATGAATCAAGAGAAGTTATATAAACTATTACTTAGAACTAGTGAAAGTGATTTAACAAATTAATATTACAAATGAAGGCTGTATGAAAGGCCACTCTAGATTTACTTACACTTGAAGAAAATCTAATTTAGTCAAAAAACGCGAAATGACTTGAGAAAATTGGCGAAATCAAACTCATTGGTTTTAATCATAGATTCTAGCTAGGTTGTAGTACTTACTCAGCATACGAGAGAGAGTAAAATAAGGAAAACAGGCTGATACCAAAGACTTTTGATGTGAAACATCTACTGGCGCGCTAGGGGATAAGACCGACTCGTATGCCGTGACTGCCAATGGCATGACGCTCTCTTACACCGCTATGCCGCCTCTAAACCGCTTCTCTACGCCTCTTTGTTTATATCAGTGACGGTATTATTGAGTTTAGATGTGAGTGACAGTGACGAACAAATGGCCAAGAAGAAACAAAGAAGTGCAGGTTGTAGTAAAATGTCTAATATACGTGCTTGCTTTACGAAACACAATCTACGGATTGAATCCAAAGGTTAGTAAATCATCTATTAATACATTATTACAATTCTGTTTTATTTGTTCGTTTGAGGTAAGAAATGTGTATACTGATGCCAAAACAAGCAGTTTATTTTCTGCGTCTATATGACGTTCTCTTATTAATATACCGTATTACTATAATAAAAAAATATATTTATTTTACTAACAAAAATCTGTCTTCTTAGTGGAAAGATTTTTGTTTTATATTTTCTAGGGTTTAGAGATATATAGAAATGGTTGAATTATTCTGTTAATGGCGTTATTGCTTCCTGAACTTAGTTTCCTGCGAAATGGATGTCGTTATATGAATTGTACATCACTGTGTCACCAGCGTACATTGCAGTGGAGGTATCTGGAAGAGTTGGTATATCCGAGGTGTATGTACTTGGGCCTTAATACAGACCACTGCGGGACTCCTGCTGTTACTGATCTTGATGTTGATATTTTTGTGCCCACTCTTAGGCTTACTTTCCTTTACTTTACTTTACTTTACTTTCCGTGTCCAGGGAAAACGTCCTTAGATTCTCCTCTCCCAAAATTCAGCGGCTTTAATCGCCTTGTCAATTGCTTCAATTAAGTCTTCGTATGAGCAGGCTGTTCCCATGATGTCACATCTGAGCGGGTTTTCACCTCCCCGTAGTCATATCCGTCAATTTCCTCGTATCCCCATTTTACCATATTCGTTATACACTGAAGAGCCAAAGAAACTGGTAAACCTGCCTAATATCGTGTAGGGCCTCTGCGAGCATGCAGAAGTGCCGCAACACGACGTGGCATGGACTCGACTAAAGTCTGAAGAAGTGCTGGAGGGAATTGACACCATGCATCCTGCAGGGCTGTCCATAAATCCGTAAGGCTACGAGGGGGTGGAGATCTCTTCTGATCGGCATGTTGCAAGGCATCCCAGATATGCTCAATAATGTTCATGTCTGGGGAGTTTGGTGGCCAGCGTAGCTGTTTAAACTCAGAAGAGTGTTCCTGGAGCTACTCTTTAGTAATTGGACGTGTGGGGTGTCGCATTGTGCTGCTGGAATTGCCCAAGTCCGTCGGAATGCACAATGGACACGAATGCAGGTGATCAGCCAGGATGCGTACGTACGTGTTACCTGTCAGAGTCGTAACTAGACGTATCAATGGTCCCATGTCACTCCAACTGAACACGCCCCACACCATTACAAAGCCTCCATCAGATTTAACAGTCCCCTGCTGACATGCAGGGTTCATGAATTCATAAGGTTGTCTCCATACCCTTACACGTCCATCCGCTCGATACAATGGGAAACGAGACTCGTCAGACCAGGCAACATGTTTCCAATCATCAACAGTCCAATGTCGATGTTGACGGACCCAGGCGAGGCGTAAAGCTTTGTGTCGTGCACTCAGCAAGGGTAGACGAGTGGGCCTTCGGCTCCGAAAGTCCATATCGATGATGTTTCGTTGAATGGTTCGCACGCTGACATTTGCTGATGGCCCAGCATTTAAATCCACAGAAACTTGCGGAAGGATAGCACTTCTGTCACGTGGAACGATTCTCTTCAGTCATCGTTGGTCTCGTTCTGGCAGAATCTTTTTCCGGCTGAGGCGATGTCGGAGATTTGATGTTTTATCGGATTCCCAATATTCACGGTGCACTCGTGGAATGGTCGTATGGGAAAATCCCCACCTCATCGCTACCTCGGAGATGTTGTGTCCCATCTCTTGTGCGCTGACTATAACACCACGTTCAAACTCACTTAAATCGGGATAACCTGCCATTGTAGCAGCAGTAACTGATCTAACGCCTGCGCCAGACACCTGCTGTCTTATATAGGCGTTGCCGACCGCAGCGCCGTACTCTGAATGTTTACATATCTTTGTGTTTGCATAGGCACGCCTATAACAGTTTCTTTGGCTCTTCAGTGTACATTTGGAGACCTCTGATCTCAAATGGTTCAGAGTCCGCATGTGGTGTGTTTTAATTTGTGGCCTCCTGGTAATTCTTCGTTGAGGCAATTATTTTGATCTCGTCCACAATTCCAAACGGTGCGTCTCGGGTTGGTACTCCAAAGGTTCTGCTCTTTTTAGGAAACTGTTCCTTGATGTCACCGAACGGTCAGAGTTCTGGCCTGGCATTAGGGAGAACGGTGGTTTGAATACAGTCCGGGGATCCAGATTTGGGGTTTCCATTGTTTCCGCAAATCACTCCAGGTGAATGCCGAGAAGCTTCCTACAAAAGGCAATGGCCGAATTCCTTCCCGTTCTTTGCCCCCAGTTCTTTCCAACCTCTGATGACCTCGACGTCAACGATGCCTAAATTCATAAGTAAAAAAAAAAAGTGTTCCTTGATTTCAGGCGACGGACAGCAATTTCTTGGCCGTGCCTCTGGTGTCTGGTGCCCGAAATTTTTTTTTGTTATTTCTTTGTTGATATATCTATTTTATGAGTGCTGGCCTGAGGCAACAGGTCACAATTCTCATTGTTTCATTTAATGCTATATCTACCTGCCTGGTGCCGCATATTATCCTGCCGAGAAACATAGCTCCAAGGCTGTTGAGCGCAGCACTTCCGGGTGCGCACCCCAGGCTGTTCCTGTGGGTTTACGAACGATGTTATTCCTTGTGCTTACCTTCTCTTTTAGCTTTTGACATTGCAGTTAAAATATAGGGTTCAGTCCAGCGTTTTTCCAAGATAACTTAGTTTTTTACTCTCAAGCTGAAGGTTCGTTTCTGTAGAAAGGTTTTCTAGATTATACACAAATATTGAGGCATTCCTATATTTTTAAGTTCAAATTGAATTTCGGTGTGCCATACTTTATCTATGAAAGCAGCCAGTTTGTGATGTTTAAACTCAAAGCCCCTTCTAACGTCATAATATTACCGTCAATATATTATCGGCAAATTCTTAATTACTTGTCACAGTTCTTTTGGAGTAGTGAATTTAGCTTAACTCTTCGCTCCAATAGTCATAGGCTGATTGAAATCTTCAACTGTTGTATTGAACTCGCGATCATAATTGGATTCGCTATGAAGTCATTCTCAACGTAATCTGCTAAAATTTTGAATTTTTCTGAATCACTGGATTTGTATGTATCATTCCTTTTTACGTGTGGTAAGATAGTGTGTTCCCTGAGAATACGTTTCGTGGTTTTCCATAGAGACCTGTCACCAGATTTCTTTTCCGACAGATACTTTTGGGATGTTTCGTACCGAAATGCATCAAGTTCTATTTTGATCTGACGAATTAATTGGTTTAGGAGTTGGCATTGGTGTGATAGCCACTACTTTTGCCACTATCTGTTAGTTTGATTTTTTTTAGTTGATTAAATCAATAATTCGTTGCGGTATTCTATCCTGGAGTGACCCAAACGATCTTGTTTGAATTATCCTGGCCGAGAGTTCTATAGTCTGGTTAATTACAGTTGTTAGATTCGTACGCCTTCTTCAATGCTATCTGCAGTGTGTTGCCTGGAGAATGGTGATAATATCCGGTTGAGATTAAATTCGAATAAATTCCAATTTACTTGGCCAGTTAGTTTCTTTGGTATTTTTTTCTAATGTTCTGAGCTTGCATCAAATTTTGTTAACGCTGGGAGATGGTCTGAAATATTTAAGTGTTTGTTCCTTATATAGTAGTAGTGGTATATTTTTTGCCGGTCAATGTAGAGTTCGTCAGGGATAACATTTCGATTGTTGAGTGCGATCATATGTAGACCGAGGTTACCTGCAACGTCGAGCAGTTTCCGATCGTTTGGCGTTGTTGTTCTGGATTCCTAAGCTTGGTGTTTGCTGTTGATATCCCCCCTTAGTAAAGTGAACTGATTTTGATCACATAATCCTCCTATAATCCTCCAATTTGCTTGTTTATAGGCAGCAACGATTATTATTTCGGAATTAGTTATAGTTTAGATTCGTATTACAGCTGTTTCAAGGTCATTTGGATCTGTTCTGTAAATTTTATAAACCGTTTTAAAAGTTTCAATCGAGGTGTGATTTGTATAGGTTATGAAGTATCAACAATGTGGCAGCTCATAAATTCTGCAAGCGTTGATTTCTTACTCCTCACGCTAGTAGCATTGTAGTTTAGGAATCTGACAGCATTGTTTGTCATTTTGGAGGAATCAAGCTACTGACCACATAATAATCTCTTTTATCATAGGGAGAAAAGCATAGATTAATGTATTTAGCATGAACATGCAGTATCTTTTTCAGCGTTGTGTGGTATGTTTGTGTCTTAAGGTGATGTGTTACGGTTTCCTTGCAGTGTGTTACTGTGGGAAGGTCAAGAATTATTTTGTAGAATATGCTGTGAATTGGTTTTGTCTTTGTTTTGCGGCATTTGGTCAGCTGTGTATTTAGGATGTGACAGAGGAGGCAGAATGGTTAGACGGAAATTCCTGCGATACCATATTTGGCAGTGTGTGCGTCCCAGTCAGCTGTCTATCTGAGACGCTAAGCTTCTTTTGGTGCAATGTTATTTTTGGAACTTCTCAGATTTATTGTTCATAATATTTACATCCTTTAAAGTTTGCCTGATGTTTCCCTCCACAATTGACACATTTCGATTTTTTCTGTACGTGGGTGATTGCATGAAGAGTAATGGTGTTTCCAATGACAAGGAATACATCATGGATCAAGTTTACAGTAGTTTTTGTTTGACCGTGGAATTTACGTTTAGTGCTTAGAGGGATATCTATTGAATTAAGCCGTCGTTCTACTTTAATAATGCAGTGGAACAGTCTAATTCAAACATATTAGAACAGTTTCAATTTTCTTTTTGAATTTCTGCGTGTTTCTACTTTAATAATGCAGTGGAATATTCTGTCTAATTCAAAGATACAATTCTGGAAATTGAAATAAGAACACATTGACGCCGGTGTGTAAGACCCACCATACTTGCTCCGGACACTACGAGAGGGCTGTACAAGCAATGATCAAACGCACTGCACAGCGGACACACCAGGAACAGCAGTGTTGGCCGCCGAAGGGTGCTAGCTGCGCAGCGGTTGGGCACCGCCGCAGTCAGTGTCAGCCAGTTTGCCGTTGCATACGGAGCTCCATCTCAGTCTTTAACACTGGTAGCATGCCGCAACAGCGTGTACGTGAACCGTATGTGCAGTTGACGGACTTTGAGCGAGGGCGTATAGTGGACATGCGGGAGGCCGGGTGGACGTACCGCCGAATTGCTCAACATGTGGGGCGCGAGGTCTCCACAGTACATCGATGTTGTCACCAGTGGTCGGCGGAAGGTGCACGTGCCCGTCGACCTGGGTCCGGACAGCAGCGACGCACGGACGCACGCCAAGACCGTCGCATCCTACGCAGTGCCGTAGGGGACCGCACCGCCACTTCCCGGCAAATTAGGGACACTGTTGCTCCTGGGGTATCAGAGAGGACCATTCGCAACCGTCTCCATGAAGCTGGGCTACGGTCCCGCGCACCGTTAGGTCGTCTTTCGCTCACGCCCCAACATCGTGCAGCCCGCCTCCAGTGGTGTCGCGACAGGCGTGTATGGAGGGACGAATGGAGACTTGTCGTCTTCAGTGATGAGAGTCGCTTCTGCCTTGGTGCCAATGATGGTCGTATGCGTGTTTGGCGCCGTGCAGGTGAGCGCCAAAATCAGGACCGCATACGACCGAGGCACACAGGGCCAACACCCGGCATCATGGTGTGGGGAGCGATCTCCTACACTGGCTGTACACCTCTGGTTATCGTCGAGGGGACACTGAACAGTGCACGGTACATTCAAACCGTCTTCGAACCCATCGTTCTACCATTCCTAGACCGGCAAGGGAACATGCTGTTCCAACAGGACAATGCATGTCCAAATGTATCCCGTGCCACCCAACGTGCTCTAGAAGGTGTAAGTCAACTACCCTGGCCAGCGAGATCTCCGGATCTGTCCCCCATTGAGCATGTTTGGGACTGGATGAAACGTCGTCTCACGCGGTCTGCACGTCCAGCACGAACGCTGGTCCAGCTGAGGCGCCAGGTGGAAATGGCTTGGCATGCCGTTCCACAGGACTACATCCAGCACCTCTACGATCGTCTCCATGGGAGAATTGCAGCCTGCATTGCTGCGAAAGGAGGATATACACGGTACTAGTGCCGACATTGTGCATGCTCTGTTGCCTGTGTCTATGTGCCTATGGTTCTGTCTGTGTGATCATGTGTTGTATCTGACCCCAGGAATGTGTATATAAAGTTTCCCATTCCTGGTCAATGAATTCACGGTGTTCTTATTTCAATTTCCAGGAGTGTATTAGAATAGTTTCAATTTCTTCCAGCTTGACCGCGCACAGGATACTTATATTTTGGTCACTGGGAAATTAAGTCTGATTAGTTCCTCTTTTATTTTGTCATCTGTTAGTGAATATGTTAATTTACACACTATTACCGACAGCTGCTTTGAATCAGCAGTATGGTAAGTATTCTAGTATCAAAATGATTTGTTGGAGATCTGAAATCTTGGATAGAGGTAGTATTTATTTTAGTCACCTTTCTTTTAAGTTCGTTTGAAAAGTCATCACTTAAAAAAAAAAATATGTGTCGAGTGATTCTCTGATGATTGTTAACGTCGTGTAGAAAACAGGTGATGTTTTATCTACTTTTGTAATTTTGTTTGTCTCTTCTACCGGTTCTCCGTGATCTAAAATTTGGAATCTGTTTTTTGTTGTTATATTAATTACATATCTCATTTCTGGTGGTCCATTATCAAGAGGTAAGGCCCTAGGAAGTAGTTTCAAGCTATTTCCACTATTTGTGCGCTGGCGTTTATGACCGGTTCTTTTCTGTTCATTAAAACATACGTAGGACATAGGAGACATGATACTACTTGTATTACTAGAGCACTGGGGAGGCTGAGACATATTGGCACTTGCGTTAAACCGTAAATACATTTGATTCAGCAATGGGTCCGAAGTGGCCGGATGTTGTGTTGTCATCATCAGCTGTTGTGGTTGAGATTGATGCTGCTGCTGATATTGAAGCTTGTGCTGTTGCAGGTGGTGTTAATGTTGTTGTTGATGTAGATTCACTTGCTGTGACGACTAATGATTGTTTTTGCTGATGTTGAAGATTATGATGCAGGTAGGCTGTGGCCTGCTTGTGATGTACTGTTTGACTTAAGTGCTTCTCTGGGACTGCAAATCTGGATGGCTGAGCCACGTTATCTCCAGAAATTATATCTTCGGTGGTACCAGATGAATTTACGGTACATATATTAGAATTGTCGCTGATCATAGCAGTGCAAATGACCGGTGCCAAGTCCGTGATTATTGACATGATAAGACTGATGGGCCACTAATCAACTCGCGAGGTCACATAAAAATATACACTTGTTAGTCCAATATAACTCTGGAAAATGTTGTCAGTGCAACTTTCCGTAGCGTAAAGTAGACGACTGTTCTCGACCTCGTTCACACGGAAGTGCTTGGGAATGTGAGCTGTTCATTATTTGAAACCTCATCAAAATCTGGACAGTAATTTTTGTGTGAATCGAATTTTTAAAAAAATCTTAAATTTCTCAGTTATTCATCGTCATATCAAAATTAAACATACCCTACTTTTCTTGCTGTACTCGATCTGAATATTACCCAAAATCCCAACAAAACCTGACCAGTATCTTTTGCGTGAGTTCAGCAAAAAATTGATACGAACATATGGATAATATCACTGAGATTTTCTCGTCACATCAAAATGGAACCTAATCTGTTTTACCAGCGGGGCCTTAGGCTGTACATTAATCGAACCGCATCAAAATCTGACCAGCACTTTTTCAGTGAAACGCGTTCAACGAAAAATTAGCTTTAAACATCGAGATTAAACATACCCTATTTTACCCATCAACCTATCAAAATCCGAACAGTAATTCTTGAATGATTCGCCTTCAATATACATTTTTTTTATTCTAAGTGGTGAACACTTTTACATTTCTCAGCTATTATACGTTATACCGAACTAAAACATAACCTATTTTATTTCCGGGACAACGGGTCGTACATCAATTGAAACCCCGTCAAAATCGGACTAATTTTTATTTATTTATTTGTTGCATCAATCCATTTCATCCCAACTTGCATACAGACAGCAGGTCGTAGAAATAAATAGTTAATTTCTTCTCTTTGGCTTAATAATTGCGTCCAAACTCATTTTTTTAAAAGAACTATCCAACTATGTACAGTGTACATACGAGTACTTTTACCGGTTAAAACTAACTTAGTCCTCAATCTGAAGGTTGGTTGGATCTTACCGATGGAGGCATTCTAAGCCATTGTGTCAGAGGTAGGACGGCCGGTTCCATTCCTCTGGGACTTACAGTTTGACGTGGAATTAGAATCATGCGTAGTTCATAAGACAGCTATCACATATTTGTGGTCCGAATTGTTTTATTTATGTATATATAACTTTAACCTAAACACGTCCTCCTTATTTGAATATACGTTAAGTGTAAATATTTGTAATACGAGGAAAAGTGTCCTAAAAGATGTAATTAGTGAAATAATTAAATATCTACGTAAATGTCCCACTAAGTCAGCAATGCAGGCAGGATATGTCTGAATACATACCTGATTTTTGAAGATCGCTGATGAACCCAATAATTTTTCAGTTAATTGTAGTGTCCGTCGCGTGACCGACGTTTCTTGGTATAGTAAAGAAGAGATGAGCGCTTTGTATACATTGAAGTGTACTACCCAAAGTGGATGTGATAACTTCTTGATAATATGTGAGTGATCAGTAAAAAGAAATAAAGATTTAAAATTATTATTAATCATAATTAATAACAAGTCACGTGACAGATTTCTAGACTTAGTAGGACTCATCAATACTGGTTAATAATTTATTTGACTTTATTAAAACTTGAACAAAATGAATCTGTTAAAAGTATCGACAACTGAATGGTTAGAATTAAATAAATGTCTTTGATTTTAATATTTTCAAAGCACTTGAGATTTCATAGGTAAAAAGGCTGAACTGATTGAAAAGGTTTACCATTACGAAACAGTGTTTATATTATATTATATATACTAATGTAGCTAGCCTCACAATGAAAAATAGCTCTGCTGACAGCCTTCCGGTCTTGATGGCACTAGTCTGGCGATGGTCTTCTAGTAGACTTCACCCTTTAAGGTGCGCCGAACAGGTGGCAGCTGCCACTCGGGTATTAGCGATTATGCGTAGTTGAAGCACTCGGGAAGGCAAATTAGCGAAGAGAGCCTCTCCCGAAGTTCTCCCCAGAAGAAACCATCGTTCCCCTCTCCAGTGAAGGCCTCAAAATTCATTCAGGGTGTCCTATCATAGTCCGCCGGTAGGCTCAACATACAATATTGCTGACAAGAGCTGTAATTGACCAGACCCCCCTTGCCTTTTGTCGCTTAAGACATTTTACTAGGATAGCGCTCCAACCACTTTGCTAGTCGCTCGCCACAGAGTAACGTCGGATGCTGAATCCGCAACCTCCAATAAATTCTTATAGTATTTTAGGAAACGTGCCAAACTGAATGCTATTAAGCTGTTTATGAGGGGTAATAAACATGTTTTCCTAATAGCACGGTTTCTCGGTGTCAGCAGATAGCTGTTAACTCAGGTAAATTCCACTTTTTTTTTTTTTTTTGGTTCTGGCATTACGCCTAATCGACGTCGAGGTCGTCAGAGGTGGGATAGAACGGGCCAAGAAACGGGAAGGAATTCTGCCATGCCTTTTTAATTAACCATCCCGGCACTGTCCTGGATTAATTTAGGGAAATCATGGAAAACCAAAATCTGGTTGGCCAGACGGAGATTCGAACATGCGTCATCCCGAATGAACTCACGGAAGTTGAAATGGCACTGTCACCTGCACCAGCGCCTTCTGATGTACCGTCACGCTTGTGCCAACTTGGAAGCTGTTTCACTTGAAATCTGAATATTATAATCCATTGTAACATGTTTCTACTATTTACTAATCCGCATGGCTGCATGTGATAAACATTTCTTTTAAAAAAATAAAAAAAACCACTTCCTTCATCAAGTGATGTTAAACCAATATAATGAATAATAAAATAAAATAAAAACAGTTGAAGTATTCTATAAATAACGAATATAGTTTTTAGGTTTCAATACTGTTAAGTTTATTTACGTGGCATTTTTGTTATTCAAAATCTATCCTAAACAAGTTTCATTTCAAAATTTTTATTGCAAGGGACGATGTTCTTTTTTTAATGTATATATACCACAATCTGCCAGTGTTGTATGATGAGCGTCTACTTAAAGCCAATGTCAAACTGATTTCCAACAATCGCAATTACACCATAAACGATTATTTAGTACTTGGTCTATACAAGTTCAGTTCTTATATTCGAGTGTAAAAATACATCTCTAAGCTGTCCTTGCAGCTGACGGATTTGGAGACATTAGCAGTTTCACAGAGTAGAAGAAATTTTCATCAGGACTTGGTCGACAGGATAGGAGAGGTGGTGGTGCCAAATTCCTAATCACCAGGTTGTGTAACAATGACCAGGGTTTAAATCCCAAAACTTCCTGCAATCCGTATGGAGTGAGGGCATACGGCACTGTTGATGGTGATTCGTCCGTCGGGTGGGGACGTTAAGCTTGGCGGCCTCCTTGGTGTCTTTCGGAAAATTTGGCCTGAATGAGCCGGCACCGGGTTTCACCCTCTCCTTTCTTCATCTCTAATTTCATATAACACGAACAACACTATTTACTAAACACATACACTTTTACAGTCATCCACACCTACTAAACACACATAAGAACACGTACTGGGGAAGGCAACAAGAAACCACAGTTCATCTTCCAAAGAGAGTTTCCATGAAGGTGTGTACCCTACGTCCGGAAACGGACATGAAATCATAAGGAGAAGACTTCATATACGACTTCACTCAGCCATCATCTAGATCCAAACGATCTAGATTTCTGGATAAATGGAACATTATTTCCTTCATGTAAGAACGGAAACTTTCCCGGCGTATGATTACAATGAATTCTTCACGTATATTCCGTCGGATTGTGATGCGAAAACTGAATATTTCGACGGCTAGCTTCGCCGTCATCGTCAGGAGTGAAATTATCTGAACAGTACAGATGATCTCACATTGAAATGTTGTATTTTTACAACACACTAGTGGTACACCCGTGATGAATTCATTGCAGTATTTCTTTGGATTTAAAATGTGGTCCTCATTACACAGAGTTTCTGGAGTGGGAGGAATGTCACTTCTTCTGTCTATCCAGTTTATTGGCAAACCAACTCACCGTTGTGGATCAACCAGTGGCTTGTGGAATATGTTGAGAGACATTACCTACCAGAAGAGGATGCTCATCGGCTGGTATTAAGAAAACGACGCTCTACTACCAGCCAGTAGCCACTTCCCCAGTTTTAGCGTCGTTTCCTGTCAACAGTCTCTCGACTCGTTCATGCATTTCTGCAAATCTTTCGATCTTGAGCTAATGTCTTCATCTCAGCATACTCGTTACAATCCTCGATTAACTACATCACATATCCTAATCTTTTATCTTCAGGTATCGCTAACGAGTTTGTTCATCCAAGAAGTATATGAATGAGTAGCCATAGTGGTTTCCTACCTTGGAAAAATCTACATCTACATATATACTCTGCAATTCACAAAATTGTGGGTGACATAGGGTGCTCAGCACCAAAACTAATCTCTTTGCTGTGCATTCCAATCCCAAATGGCACGAGGGAAAAAAGAATTCATATAAGAATCAGTGCGGCACCTCATTTCTCTAATCTTATCTTTCCTGTCATTCCGACTCAAATAGGTTGGTGGACGAAGTATTTCACCAGACTCGTAAGTGAAAGTGGGAGTACACATGTTTACGAATAAGATTAAACGAAACGTGCGTCTATCTACCAGACACTCCCAACCCAGTCTACTAATTAGGTCTATGACACTTTTATAAGGACTGTAGCAAGCAGTCACGAATCATGCGGCTCTTCTGTGTACTTTATCTATACTGTCAATCAACCCCTTACGAAACGGATCCCACATGACACAACTGTAGAGTTGTACGCTATCTCCTTTGTTTGTTCATTACAATTTTTCAAGATTCGACCTAGGAATCGCAGCCTAGAATTAAGTTGTGTGGCACAGAGTCAAAGACTTTCTGAAAATCCAAGAAAATTGCATCTACTTGTTAAAGTAACTTTCATTACGTCATGGATAAATAGGGCCAGCTGTGTTTCACATGATATTTTATTCCGAAATCCCTGTTGATTTGTAGTAAGCAAATTATTTTCATCTAGAAAATTCATAATGTTCGAGCATATAATATGCTCCATAACTCTACTACAAACAGATGTTATAGATATGGGACTGTAGTTTCTAGGATCACTTAGATCACATTTCTTGAAAATCGGAGTTAAATGCGCGATTTTCCAGACGGAAGGTACTTTTCGCTCTTCTAAGGATTTACTGAATATATCAGACAGAAATGTTCTGATTTCCGCCTCGAACTCTGAAAATACTCTTGCTGGAATTCCATCCGGGCCCGGTGTTTTCCTCCACTTCAGGGGTTCTAATTGCTTTATGATACCTGCAGCATCAATTCGTAATGATTTCATCACCAACTCGACATGACGTGGGAAAAAGGGAATACTATCCTTATTTTCATCAGTAAATGAATTTTTGACTACAGTATTTAGTACTTTAGCTTTATCGCGGCTTTCATTAACCTCGGAGCCTTTACAAATTAGTGCTGGAATATTGTCGTTGGTACAACTGACTTTTCGTATATATGACCAAAATTTCTTTGGGTTTTCTGTGACACTATTAGAGAGAGAGTTGGAATCAAAATCGTTGAAGGCCTCACGCATCACATTCTTAACACATCCTCTTAACTCAGCTAAGGTTTCTAAATCGCTACGATACCCTTTCCTCCTTGAGCGTGAGTATATCCTCCTTTGTTTTTTTGGAGTAACCTTTCGACTTCGTGTGTGTACCAAGATGGATCATTCTCCCTCTTAACGTTCTGGCCTCGCATTCGGGAGGACGTGGGATCGAATTCCCATCCGGGCATCCAGATTTGGGTTTTCCATGGTTTTCCAAAATCACTCCAGGCAAATGCCGGGATGCTTCCTTCAAAAAATGCCATGGCTGAATTCCTTCCCGTTACTTGCCCCAATTCCATCCCGCCTCTAATGACCTCGCTGTCGACGAGGCGTAAAGCCCAAGCAAAAATAAAATTCTCCCCCTTCATTGTCCGCTTCGGTATATGTATTTCCCTAGCTTCACTGGCTATACATATAAATCGATGCCACATCTCTTCAACGGTGTCACTTGTTAACTTGAAGTTACGGTAATTATTCCTCAGCAAGGTTTTAAAACACACCTTTGAGGCCGTACTAACTCTGTATACAATCCGCCATTTTCCTCTTTTTCTCTTGGTCATTAATTTCACAGTCGCAATTACCGCTTTGTGATCGCTTATTCCTGTGGTCGCTGAAATGTCGATGAATAATGCTGGCCTATTGGTAACCAGCAGATGTAAAATATTTTCGCTTCCGTTATGACACCGCGCAGGTTCATTAACTAGCTGCTCCAGATGATTATCTGAGAACAGATCGAGAATTACTTCAGAAGCTGCCTTATCCCTACTGTCATTAACGTGATCGTAATTACGCCAGTCGATAATAGGCAGGAATCGGGTGTACGGTAGGAGGCGCCTATGACGAATTTTGATCCAGCAACATTGAGGTTAATCCGTATGAATTGACAGATCGACGTCTATTTCATTACATCGGAGGAATTTAGTCACAGCTGTAAATACCCCACATCCATGAGAATGTAATCTATCTTTACAAAAAAATTCATGCTATCTTTAAAAGTTTCGGTGGAACTTATTTCTGGTTTAAGTCAACTTTCTGTACCGATAACGATATCCGCTTCTGTGCTACAAATAACGCTTTCAAGTTACGGTTGTTCGTAGCCTCTATGCTGCCATAGTGGGTCCTCTATGTAAGTAGGGACTGGTAGTGGGGCAATATCACCTTTGAGCGCTGTGTGGACCTTCGGACCTCTGCAGTGGGATCGTGCGCTACGAAGGTGCTTTGGACGAGCGTGTGGGAACCTGTGCTCGCACTGGACACGAGTGTCGGGCGGGTGCGGGGGAAAGCGCACTAGGAGCGCGCTCTAGTGTGGGAAGCAGCGTACTCAGTGACGATATGTTCGGTAGGCTGGCGCTGTGGATCATGCGAAGGGACACTCCTGCGCGGTGCCCGGTTGCTACGGCTTCCGCCCGACCCTGCGTGGTACGGGTGTGGCCGGGTATTGCGCGTAGGTAAAACAGCGAGGCTTATGCTATACGGCCAGGTTTTGGAAGGGTCTTCGGCCTGGCTCGTGGTGGGCGCTACTTCCGCGAAGTTCCCCGTGGGCACCCATAAGTGGTGGTGAAATGTGCCTTGCCTCACCGTCCCTGCTGTAATGGTGGGTGATTCTGAAGAGCCAATTCCGCGTAGTGAAGTGGTCAGATACTCCTGGTGTGGTTGTTGAGATTTGTTTTCAGCTCCGCTCCGGTGATTCCGATGATGCATCTTCCACCCCATAAGGCAACCAATGGAACGCGATTGTTAGTATACAATATGTAATTCGTGGCTGAAACATCTACGGTAAGATACACGTACATGTAGGAAACATTTCATTATGATTGTGGAAGCCTTTGATGTGTAACGATGTTTATACATAAATTTGTAGGTTCGTTAGCCGATCAGGTTCTCGTAACATACAGCGTAACGAAAAAGTTATACAGACTACGAAAACATTGACTGTAGTTAGTATAGTTTTATATCAGTTACGTTTTAAAAACTATTTCGAAACACTCTAGAGTCACTCTAGTAGATTAAGTAACAGAATACTGTGCAGCAGGTTTATTTTTTTGTGAAACTAATATTTGGCTTTCTGAGACAACACACATGACATTAATACGAGTTCAGCCGTTGTATTTCGACGTGGGTACGTCTTCCAAACTCGATAGTGTATTGCGTACCTGATAACGGGCTTCATAAAACTGACTTGGGAGCGTCCATAAAGTATGTGCCTTGGTGAAAAAAAAAGGGGGGGGCGTTGGCAGGAAAGCCACGCTGGGCTACGTGGGAGGGTGGGGAGGCGAGGTCCAAGCAAGGACACGTAGCTTTTGATTCATATTATTTTTCACAGTTAGAATAAGGTAAAAAAAAACCACAATAGCATGTGAATACTTATTTCCGTCATTTAATTATATCCGTATGTAATTTATGATAGTCTGACTACGTAGTTTATTGACGCTCCCGTAGTTTGAAACGCCTAATATTCAAAGATTACAGAAAGGAGAGAAAGCGTTAATCAGAGAAAGCTTGAAAGAGACACGTATATTAACCGGCTTCTTTCCAGCCTAACATGACGTGAGGAAGCGACGCGATTGGTCGGTAATGAAACGACTGTTCCGTGCGCGCTGAGTGGTCTCCTGCTCGCTTGTTGCCTGAATTGAGGAAAAATAATGGAATTTAGTACGAAATACACTATGGAATTCAAGGACATTTTCATACCAATGAAAGTATATTTTTTATCAAATGTGAAACTTTGCAAGTGAAAATATCGAAGTACATGTTCAGAAAGTGGAAGCAGAACCAAAGGCACGCAAGTAGAATTCATGCAAACCCCTTTGAAAATGCGGAGAGGTGACGGCTCAACCAAATGAACAAGAAAGGCGAACTGTAGAAAGTCATGCGGTTCGAAGAAGTTCACCCAGCTGCCGATGAGCGTCCAATCAGCAGACGCTGAGTGTCGTTAGAGAACGTACCTCACTTGTCTGGCGTATGACTTCAGGCAAAATAAGATTTCGTGCGAAATACGCTACGCCATAACTTAACACAGTTTCAGAATCGATAAAAGTAAATTGTTTTAATAAGCGCATCTTCCCCCTTGGAATAGAACACTCACTCAATACTTTGGCTGTATTCACGTTGCATCATTTTTTTAGGAAAAAATGAGTGTTTTCATTTTTAGCCTCACAGATCATGACGGTGTGACCTGATCTGATCTGTTTGTTGAGCTTTTAGGTTCAGAAATTAGTTTTTAATGCCACAGGTTACCTCGTTACTTTATCTGATATATTTCTTGCGTTTGATCGTTGTTGGACCACTTAAAAGGTAGTTAAATCAAAATTGCATTGCACAGTTAAACGTGACAAAATGAGTTATTATAGGGAAAATGAGTATTCGGGCCAAAAGCAATGACGACGTGCCTTGATCTGAGCGACATGAAAACATGATCTGTGTCTTATGCTAAGGGTTCGTTCTACAAAATTTTAAGAATTTCTCTTGGGTTTGAAGAGGCTTAAATTATTATTAAAGTACAACGGAGAAGATTGTAAGCTATCCTGGCGTTTGTGGTGGCGTGATAAGAGTCTGCTCAGATTCTGCTCTTTCAACACATGCAAGCTATTAGCTCGGATAAACAAATTGAAAGGTATTTTATCATAATCTGGAAATGAAAAACTCACTGTTATTATTGATTTTAATTAATCATTAAATGACAACTTTTAAGATACTTATGTTACACTGAAAGAACTATCCCATAAATTTCACACCCTAATTTGGCTTCTTTACGAAAAGTATATCCTCGCGACATACAACTTCCTCCAAGTGGCACGACACACACTCTACCCCGCGCCCTGCTTTGCTTCATACCTACACAGCTGTGCTGTCCAGCGTCAAAGACTGTTATCTAAATATAACAACGCTGTGCTATCCCCGTTACTGAACAAACTACAGTCTGTGGAAACCCAACAATATTACAAATCAAGTTGCGAGCATTAATACAATTAATCAGGAAACTTATGATTAATAAATGCAAGATAATCTAGTTTCAATAATAGTAATAACAGTAAATTCATAATGAAAAGTTATTGGGGGGTTAGTGATAATGTCACAAGATTTCGCTATACATATTCTCATACCTGACCTGGCTGGACCAGTATTTGATCCTAAGGATTGACTCTGTAAAATTTGAAGAATTTCTGTTGAGTTTTAATGTGTTGGTATCTTTCGGAAGAGTAGGCCTGTCACCTGTTTCCATCCACTCCTATTTTTCGTTCCTCATCTGGAACACCAGCAATACACTACACTGTACACACACATACCTTCACAAGAATCCACACTTACAGTAACTCTTATGAACACTTCAACCATGGGGAAGGCAATCCCGTCCCATCCCTTCGGAAAGTTGCTGGTTGCTATGGAAATTGTAGGCTATATCCTCCTCCCTTCCAGCCATCGCCCGGATACCGAGTATAGCTCACGCTTATACTGCAGGCTATTACATCCGATTAATTTAATGTGCTCGCTGGTAGTTGTTCACAGCAGGTGGGCGTTACTTCAAAAGATCTATCGCTGCTATGTTGTCGGAAAGGTTGAAGAATAATGTCATTTAAACACGCAGCTTTTGTAAGAACCAGTCTGAAGACAATTTGATGGAAAATCCTGCAATGTTTGCTATTATGAATCAGACTGGAAATGCCGTGGACCAGTTTAGTAGTTTAGTGCAAATATGGGGAGCCACTCCCCTAATATTAGACAACATAGAACCATAAGTAATATAATGCAGTCATAGAAATTGCTGCGAAATTGTTATGTTACTGATACACTGCAAATATATCTCTACTGCATGTCTCGAAATATTTTTGATGCGGTAAAGATAATTATTCTTTAACGACACGAATGGAGTTAAAACGAATAAAATATTCTTTACGGGTCATTGATCAGAAGTCGTAAATAAATAAATTATATGTTCCTAATTTTTGTATCCACTTATTCCTTGTTTTATTTCTCCTCTCTGCTGTTGTCAATTTCGGAAATCTTCTGTTATTCAGCAAGTCAAGTTAAAACTGATTGTTGTTCGTGTTACTCTCCGGCAAAAACTATTTAAAAATCACTTGACATTTTACCCTTATGAATAGCTTATCAATGACAATTAACTTATATAACCTAGAACATCCAGTTATTACTTTGAATAAACAGTGTAAGGTTGACCGAATTTTAATAAATATTTTCTCTGTTGTGAGCTAGTGCTCTTCTGATTTCCTGGAATGGATTATCCAAGAATGAAACCCAAAAATTATCAGGTGGAATATCTTTTTATTTAACTTATAGTTCCACTAATTAAATCAATTATCTTTCACCTAATCAAAATAAATGTTCTTCATTTTTTCAGTTGTACGCATTAATATCCAAATCGGGTAATTTTTCAAATAATTCCTTACCTACACTTTTGATTAACTCAGTTTTTCACTTTAAACATTATAGGGTTCAAAATATTAAATCTGTTCCTAACCTAGCGTGGTGGGTGAATGGAAACGCTCTGGCTTTGCATTCGGGAGGACGCGGTTTCGAATCTCCGCCCAGCCATCCAGATTTGGGTTTTCCCGCGGTTTCCCAGGCGAATGCCGAGAATGGTTCTTTCAAAAAGGCCATTTTCGAATTCCTTCCCGTTTCATGTTCCCAGTTCTCTTTCACATATAATGACCATGACGTCGATGAAGCCAGAAGAAATAAAAATTCTGTTCGTGTCTTTCGGCAATATTCGACAATTTCATTTCTCTGGAACTTTCGTTTTCGAAGTCGTCTTACGTTCAAACACCGCTAGTCACCAGTCTCTCCCTTCAGCCTGCTGGCGCATCCAACATTATTCCAGATTTGGGTTCCGTCCCTTGTTCCCAATCCCATCTCGCCTCTGAGCGCGTAAAGCTATAAGTAAAAACAAATATTATTCCTTGATTATCACAAATATCAAACAATGATTTTTGTTTTCATAAAACATAAATACAAATAAATTATTATAGACATTCATAAGAGAAAATGAGGAAGGATATATCCGTAATTTTAATGAAGCTGCAAGTAAGAAGTAATGTTAGAATCATTGTAAAGGGAGTTTATTGAAGAGTGGCTTTGAAATAGGAAAATGAGAGAAACTGTATGAAACCTTATATTCGCCCTAATAGGTGGAGCGAAATCAGGACGAGACGTCTGCAAGCGGCAGTTGGTAAGGCACCGTGGGTCCCTGGTTGTCTTGTCTGGCCGCCCTTGTCAATGAGGATACTGAGGTGTACCCCATTTTCCGCCTAGTAATCAGAAATTCTATAAATAAAAACGTGGCAAAAACTACTAGAAACCTAAACAATCTGCAAACAAATGATGACATTTACTTTCCGAAAGGATGGTTTTTATTAAATATATGTGTATAGTACGGTTTACTAATCTTTTTGTGGTTTTGGAGTTGCGGACTTGGTGGGTGAGCGGGAGGGAGCGTTCGGGAGGACGCAGGTTCAAATCCCCGTCCAGCCATCCAGATTTCCATGGTTTCACTCCAAGCGAATGGGATGGTTCCTACTTTCCTGCCTCTAACAACTTCGACGTCTATGAGGCGTAAATCCACAAGCAAAAAAAAAAAAAAAAAAACGTAATTACGTTGTGGTCGGGACGAGGGATGTTGTTATTCCTCTTTTACTATTTCCACAGTTTTATTCAGCCCATGCCCTCCACCTCTGTTTATATTTAAGGATGATTTAATAACTGTGTCACTGCCCGCAGTATCAACGGCAGATAGCCTTCTATTCGACTAGTTCAAGGTCTCCTTCTATAATACCTCCTTTATCTTCATTCTGATGGAAGCGTAAAAATGCATTTTATAATATGACGTAAAATGCCACGCTGAAAATGGTAAATAATATAATGCGTATGGCATTATTAGTTGGGATATCCCCGAATGGTTCGGCCGCCGATTGACAGAGTTTCAATCGACTGGGTATGGGTTTCTGTCGTGGATAACTGACCTAACTCAGTAATCTTACATGGTATAGGGGACCTACAGTTTAAGGTAGAATCCACACCACTAAATCATTCTGGAGTTCTTCACATTGCACAGCAATCTGTGCCAGAGGTGAAGGTCAAGTAAAGGGCCTTTGTAAAATCCCCGGCAATATATGGATTCATACCATGGACCTTTAAATCTCCAATCAGACGTCTTAACCACTGCCAAGGGACACCTTTGAGCTCGAACGCTCGGAACAGGACGAAATCAAGCTTAGAATAACAAGCGATCATAAACAAAACAGTGGTGTGTGTTATTTCCATGCATAGAATAACAAGCGATCATAAATAAAACAGTGGTGTGTATCATTTCCATGCAAATCGTTGCATTCTACATCAAGTAACATTTTAATAGAGAGAAACAAAGTAACAAGATATCAATACCATATGAATGAAATTATACGTAATTCAATGAAGTCAGTGTATCTTTACATTTTCAATCAACAGTGTCAAAAAATCGCTGCTTAAAGTATTTAATATAGCGCAGCAGTGCCACACGCCTGATAGTGCTTACATTAGTCCTCAAAATACAGATGCGGGATTTCTATGACGTCGTTAAAACAAAGTGGAAGTGAACAATGTGCAACCTCACTGAAGTTACGTTATCACATTCCAAATCACTTTCGCATTCACGCAGTCCAGTATCAAAACACACACTAACTACATTTTCAAATGATGATGTTGGTCTATCAATGTCATAAGCTGGCTTTCGCCAAGCATATTGCATCATAGGCTTATACGTAAGTGCAGCAAATTGATTGTAAATCACAGAGTGAAGTTTCATGATGAAATAACGATCATGTATCTTCACTTGTGGTATGGCACTTTGTAATCTTAAAAATGAGTAATCCTTCTCATATGAAGCTTATATTGTCGAAAGAAGAAAACATCAAGGGGTTGGCAATATTTTGTTGTTTTTGGTGGAAATATTTTCAGTTTAACATTTTTGTTTGGAAAATTTGCATCTGGAAGGGTACGATCTGTATGACGTAACCAGGAATCACACAACAATAGGATTTTTTCATGGCTCTTTATTGGCGCTAGCAGACAAGTGCGGAGTTCTGTATGGAAATGATGCACACCACTATTTTGATTATTGAACGCTTGTTATTCTAAAAATAAAATTCGTATGGTTCCGAGCGTTCCAGGTCAAAGGTGTCTCTTGTGAGACACCAGACCGCTACTGAAAGTAATAACATAGAGGAATAACAACATCCTTCGTCCCGACCATATCGTAATAACGTCTCCGGAATGTCTCTAATTTGTTTTGTTGGTGTTTATAACCATAATTGCTACTAAGAGTTAATCAGCACTCGGCCTAGATGATCGGAGTGGTCAGACGAACAGTTGATCCAGTTAAACAAGAAAACGCAGCTGAAAGGTATGAAGAATAAAACCATACTCATTTAGTGTGATAGTTATCCTAAAGGTATCGCCGAAATCACGGCAACTATACTGGAATGTTATGTATTCCATCGTTCGATTGAAGTCTTAAGATAAATCGATTCAGAGTAAATACTCGAGGAAACATTTCGTGCGAATCCCTTCCAGATTACCGACAAATCGAGTGGATGGTATCTGTTAAGAGGAAAATGAGGTCCTTTGTCACTGTCTGTTTCCAACTGACCTAAGCAATAAGAATGAAATACTTGGTCATCAACATGTCGTGCAAATGCTTTACCGGATTCACGAACAAGGCCGTACCCATCTGTCATGCGACGCGTGGGTATTGACTTGGTGGGCCGGAGTTGGTGATTAAGGAGGGCGCATGGTCTAATGCCGGAGGGGCCCAGTTAGTTATCTGGCGCGACGCGGGCAGGAAGCAACGATGGCCGACGCAGACGATGATGTCAACAGGGTGAGTCACCTGACGACAGTACGCAAACCAAGCTAGCTAAATATTAGAAAAACGTTACCCAAACCATCTTCACGATGGTTCGAAGTTTGCTTCCTTAAAATAAGCAGAGAGACGGGTCAAATTGTAGTAAACTGTAACCACCCTGCTTCCTATATCTATAAATTATCTTAGAAGCAAAAATAATTATACTATGTTTGAATTAAATATTAGTCAATAAGCGAAATTATATTTTATTTCAAAATATTTTATGTTTTACATCAGTAGTTTTTATTAAAAGTTAAATGCTGTCTCTGTTTTGAAATTATTGTTACAAAAAAACAATCATCTTTCCCTCACACACACATACGCCATCTTATGAAATATAATTTTTGGAATAAATACATTTTTAATAATATATTTCTATATCATATAATGCTAATTACTGATCACAGAACATTATGTTAGGCAATACAAAATAACTGCAATATCAGTTACGTTTTTTAGTATTGTAAATGACTAAAGCACGTAAAATTTTATATTATCAATTAAGTGTCATTCTCAAACTTTTGTAGAACATAAGCAAATATTTTACAAAAAGACCCTACTGATAGATGCTGGTGATTAGAAAAAACTTGGCTTAGATGATAAATGCATGAGCACTAATTTTAAATGTTTTTTTAAAAAAAATTTCTTGTGATAAATTTGTATTCTACATCTCCCGTGACCATTTTTGTTACGTCCAAATGTTAACTAGCTTCTTTAAACTGATATTGTATGGATATGATACAGGCAGTTAAAAATATACCAGCTATTAATGGACAGAACATAGGCGCTTGACAGTAATTGAAGGAGGTAAGCAGGAAGTGAATAATTATTGTTACGAAATTGTCAGATTCGTGGACAATTGCTACCATTATCTGAAGTTTGAATGTTACGCCTGATTAAAAGTTTTGCACGTAGATGTTACGTAATGTTCCATTAGTTGTGAGTTAGTTCCTTTTATTGTTGTTGAATGTTGTAAATGTCATACAGCATCATACGAAAAATAAATAAAGGCTCCTTTTTGATTTACAAGATTTTTTTCACTGAACTGTGGCATTTATATACGCATCAGTATTTGTACCTGAAATTTCATTTCTAAACACAGTCACATTAATCAAGTCTTGAGAGTAATTATGTTATTAACAACTCTATTAGAAAACTGTTAAAATAATTAATCCGCTATAAGTGAAGAGAATTTAATTTTATAGAATAGGCAATTTTTTTAAAAATATCTTTTACTTATAAGAAAATATTTTCATTGTTGTATAAATAATTCCTTCGCATTTGTCAAAATATAATTCTAAATTCATATTAACTCGTATCTACTGATTACAGAAATTGTGATAAAGATTGAGGGATTCGTTAGATTTCAAGTTAGGATCTTAGTTAAATATAGCTACATGTTGTGAAATAAATGATTATGGTGTACCAGTAAAACTAAGAAAACTGCACTAAAACACATTAAGTTCTTATCTAATTAATTTTAAAACAAATTTCAGTTGCATATCAGTAATATTATTAAAATATTTCCTGAAATAAGAGTGTAATATGAATATTTAAGTAAACAAGAAGAATAGGGAACATGTAAAAGGGAGAAAAACAGCTTCACCTTTTATCAGGTCTAGGCCAACCCCTGGAAACTGATTCTATTTCAGACCATCCGATGACGACTAATTATAGAATTAGAAGTGACATTCTCCTGATCTTAAAAATACATTGTGTTAAAACAAGCATAACCTAACACATGAGCGAAATTATCATCCAATTTTAATAATTAAATAAATCAACATTTCACGTTTAAATTTTTTTGAGTATTGTTGAAAATAAATGGGGCCCTTACACCGTATTTCATTAGGAACGTATATATAATGGAAATTATTTGATTAAATAAGAACTTAAATGTTACCTTTCCGTTCTTTCAATAACTTATATCGTAAGATTCATTCCACATTGTTGTAAAATTTCGTTAGTATTTCTTAGCCGTGCATTTTCTGTTGCGCTCGTTAATACGCTAATTTTGAAGTAAACTTTATTTATGTAAAGCAGTTATTGAAGTGGGTCATGACTGAAAGAACCGAAGAAAATGGTTTGCATTTTAAATCTTTCAACAATCAGGTATATTATATATAAGTTCTCCATTAACTTACAACGGCTTCTTATAACTTGTCACTAACAAAAAGAAGTTTTCTGTATATGTATATAAATTGTTACTGTTAAGAACGTTTAGTACATACATGAAATATTCAGTTTCCGTAGCGTCCCTTTAATGAACTTGATGAGGCGTGAAGCCAGAAGATGAAATATAAAAAGCTGAAACGTATATGTAAATTAATTATAAACTTTGTCTCACATGCAGAACGATGTGAGCAAACAGCTCCAATAATTTTTGATAGCGTTAAGTTTTCTGTAAATCATTTTACAATAAGAAAGCTTATAAATAATCAACTATATTTGTAGTAATTGTTTCCAGAGAATTTTATACATATTGAACTTAAATTTATTAATTATTATGAAAGAGATAATTAAAAGTATTTTGCGACACACTGTACTTAGCTATTTACTATCGCTTTTTCTCCACCTGCGTTTTGCACTAGAGTTAACGTCAAAGAACGTTGCTAATTTTGTGCTTCAACGAAGAGTTTACGATAAAAACTTTTTTCTGTAGTTCATAACGTTCCTCTATTCATGCTTGTTCTTCTACATTGATATGTTCTCTGCAAAAGAATTGCTATCTAAGAACTTTTCTTACAACGATATATCTAAGATCAACCGACTCTGGAAACTTTGGAGATGGGCGATCTAGGTACTTCCAAACACAGTGCATGATGATGGGATGTTTCAGAGAAGAAGAGTAATCGATTTACAAAACTGTGGTCATATTGTTTCTTGAATATAGCGGTGTAGTATAGAACCCTCAGGTTAGGTATCAAATGCAGGTGTTGGAGGGGGTGTAAAGAAGGACTGCTAAATTTGTCTGGAAATTAGCGCAAAAACAATCAGCAATTTATATAATAAAGGAGCTGGAATGGGATTCACTGGAAGACAGGAGGGTGAAGAGAGCCATGGGAGTGTACAAGGCGTATATTGGTTAAGAATTAGTAGTAGTGCATGGAAGGGAAAAGATGATAAGTTGGTACTCAGTTTCAGGCACAAGGATGTGGGGAGATTTTCTGTTGTTGATAAGGGTGTCAGAGATTGGAATAAATTACCAAGATAAATGATGGTTTTGCCAAAAACGCTGAAAGAAATTAAAGTTGAAATTTGTATAAGGCAAAAGTAGGGGGGTATAGGAAACTGGAAAAATTTGTGTGTAGGGAAATTTCCACGGGCGAGCGCGTTCCATCGCATTTAAATTAAATTAAACTTTATCCAGTGGGTAATAAAAATTCATACATCGAGCAACAGAGTTTTGAGTTATAGTTGTGATTAAATTCACCATTTCAAATGTTCTACTCGGAGCACTTCTCTCTTATTGCACCTAATTCAGTTGCTAAGTGGTTCAGATTTACTCCCTTCCTGTTAGCTGAGCTTTATTGAAAATCACCCAGCACCCAGTGGATCAGTGTTAGGTTGTCGCTCAGTAACAAACAACATTACTTTGTTGGTTCCTAAAATAGATTTATTGCCACCTGCATAGCATTGCCGTCCTAGACAGATAAGATAAACCAGTACTTAAACGTCAGATGGAAAACAATTCTTTCATTAATCTCAGCAGCAACCAGCTAAACCAATAATTCTTTGATTCTTAATGTATTAATTTTTTCTATGAGTAATAAGTGCTATGTAAAAATTAACATCCTTTTTTTTTGAGCGATGAGTATTGATACGTGCTATTAATTCGATTCAAAGCCTTTACAACACCACTGAACAAACAACAGAAATTGAAGGAGTGCCTTTATTGCTACGAGATGGGTAAAAGAATTCGACTAAATGGGCTTTAGACACCAAGAAATTTACCCATATTAGTACTTGGAATGGTTTCTGACAGTAAACCAGCAGATGGGTAACAGAAAACAGCTTTCTGTTGTTTTCTGGCTTAAGAAGTGGCATTTGCATTATAACTACACGGAGGTAGTATTGGCGTTATTTGTTTAAAAATATTGTGAATTTCAATGCATATTGCTCATTTTGTGCTATAAACTACTTCGCGAACATAGCATCTCGATCACAACATAGTTAATACAATCTGTGCTCTTCGATGGATTCGTTAGAGATAACTGCTGAGTATACATTTAAAACAATTTTCCTTTCGCTCTTCATCGAACGTGATAGGCAAAGCGCTATCTATAATGTTACTCACGAACGAAGTTTCTCTTGGCGTTGATAATTTATAAAATGCCAAGTTAACGAAGTGTTATCAGACGATATTTCGGCGATCACACCACTGTCTCCATCTTCTGGCTATAGTGATTTGGTCGTCGAAATATCGTGTGATAACACTTCCTTAACTCTGATAGTTACCCGACAGCATTTCGTAAATATAATGTTACTGTCTATAATTATATATTAATTATGTCCTGTCTTTAGTTCATCGGTAATATCAGCGCTCCGTAGTTAGTCTGTACACACTAAATGAGTTGTACTTTAAAGCTTGCTGCTGTTCAGTGATAATTAGGGACAACATAACCACTTGGCGGGGAGCTACACCGAGAGGAGAGGCAGGCTTTAAAGGTGAATCAGAATCCTACATAAGGTGACAGTATGACTGCTCATATCTTACAAATTTTGAATTAGAAATGATAAGGCTCAATGCTGTAACACCCATACCCCTTCCCCCCCACGAACACTGACCTACCGCTTTCTGTTGCTTACGGCTTTATACCTCGTCCATGGTGAGATCATTAGATTCGGAAAAGGAATAGGGGTAAATAACGGAAAGGAATTCGGCAATGGCCTTTTGAAGGAACCATCCAGGTATTCGCCTGGAGTGATCTGGGGAACAATGGAAAACCCAAATCTGGATATCCGGGTGGGTATTCGAACCTGCGTTTTCCCGAATGCTAGGCAAGAGCTGACCTACCGTAGAAAGAAAAGGTTTCGTGTTGGGGCAAATGAATACATCATTATACTTCGACAGAAACAGGATTCTTCTCTCTCTCCTCACCAACATGGGTAGGGTACGTATTTAATAGCACACTGAGAAAATCTAAGGAAATATTTCGTACGTTTTATTTGGATGAAAAAATACTTCGAATCATCAAGATTTCAACCTTACCCTGCATTTTCACCGTGCATATTAATGCGTCATAATATGGGGAGATAGGACTGAATTTCGGGCCTAAATTGGTGGCCATAGTTACTAGGATAGTATCAGAGTACCAGGTGTTTCTCGGGGTCAGATATGAATGTTATGATGTTTCATCACGTTTGATCGTATTGTGCTAAACATTCTCAGTAACATGGGTGCACTTTTGTGATTCAAACCTAAACCATATTTTTTCACTTCTTTTAAAACGTATATATAAAAAAAGTCCCTTCGATATCCGATAAAACCTGTTGGTTTATATAAAGAACATTTGTAAAACACTGAATAGTTTCACGTGTAAATTTTACTTAAGTGTGGTAAAGGCGGAGAGGGGTTGTTTTATGTAAACAAATGTATACAGTATTTTGCTTTCTGCTTTTGAGTGTAGGTATGAAAAGTTTCATCAAGTTCTGGGTTTGTGTGTCACCACAATAAATTTAAAACTATTTTTCATGGTCATTAATTGTCCGACAGGAATCGGTCAAACACAAATAAAGAGGAAATTTTATTGGCTCTCAGAACATCACTAACCACTAATCCCTTCAGTTTTCCAGATGTTTTGTGTTGGGGGGATGAGGGAGAGGGAGTGGATTTTTGTAAGCTGAAAGTTGGTTTTATATTTCCTTTTGTTTCAAAGAATATGTGTGCCAAGTTTCATTGAAATTGGATAATAACAGTTAACGGTATAGTAGGTTTCCATAGTAACCTTGATGAATTCGTAACAAAAGTAACAGTGACATGTCATGAGACAATACCTTAAGCATTGGTGGTTAACTGAAGAACGAAAATTTTGTCCCTGAAAATTATTCCGGAGATTTCATCTTTATAGATAGCTACACACTTCCCATGCTAGAAATACTTATATTACCTTCCTTATTCTTCAGTATAAACATCTATGACCTTTTAAAACATTTAATACCATATAACAGAGTAGTGTACACAGAAGAACTTTATATATAATGTGAGGAAACGTAGGGGAAATTCTGTCAAGCATAAATAACGGAAGCAATATATAAACTTAAAGAATGGCCTTCTGACAACAATGCGTCGATTTTATACCATAAATCAGGAGATCAAGCGTATTCTATGCACAAAACCCTCATATATCAGAGCAACAGATTAAGAACATTTGTATTTCCAAAGCAGAACTTTTTATTTTAGTTAGTTTTTCGGTTTAATGACAAATTGAGTTGAGAAATGCACTATATAAGTAAAACGTGTGACGGTGAAACATTATCTCGTTTTGTGAGCCGAAGTATTTACCACAATATATTTAGGTTATTAGTACGTGGTTTAATGCTACCAATCAGCGCCTCAGCATCTAGAAATGCGCTCCAGTGATTGGACGGAACACAATGCAGGACCATTGCCACCTGCTTCAGCTTCATTGCAACGAGATATATCCTAAAGAGTGACTTTCTGGTAAAAGGCAAAGAACTTAAATTTGAGATAAACTTCTATTATTTGACACAAACAGTCTTCCAAATACGAGTTCGGAGAATAAACAATTCTTAATTGTCGTATACAAATCCTATTAATCGAAATTTTTTAGTTAGAACTTTATGCCTTTTCGACGTCGAGGTCATTACAGGCTGGATAGGACTGGGGGAAAGGACCTGGCCTACTACTGTATATCCTAAGACTAACACCCATTTACGAAAAACTTTTAAAGACGGAACCGATATGCATCAAATGATCTTTAGCATTTAAGTGTTCTGATCTTTAGTCCACTGCTGCGGATATATATTACCGGAACACAAAATCAGTAATGCCTACACACACAGTTGATCTTACTGTAGTTACCTGCGAAAATAGCACTTTTAGTTTTTAAAACATCTACCAGGTTGATTGACAGGAAAATAGTTGAATTGCCTTTGTAATTTGCGACGGAAAGACGATTATGATTTCCCTGGTTGAGATTGTAAAGCAAATTTTACTGACTCAGTTCAAAGAGGTTAATTCTAGTCAACGACCAAATTTTATCTACTACAACGTCAAAAATAAGATGATGCAGTATTCGTAAAAGGTAATGAAAATTCTTGAACTCTCGTCGTAAATTCATCCTCATCTAATTTATCTACACGTTAAACGATCAGGAATGTTTTTCCATGAATACCTGGAAGAAAGGGAAAATCGGTTTTTCGATCTACAAACAGACCACTCTCCCATGATGTATTTATTTCAAATTAGCAGGGTCCCTTAACGTTGGAGCACTGAAATGCACATATATATATGTATAAAAATGCAGTTTTTGGTATTTCTTTCTGGGAGCTTTATCTTTTTCTCGCAGCGTAGAGACGCTTATAATGAGACGTGTTTGATGTTTCTACGACTTCAGGTACTCCGCAATAAGCAACCAACGCAACAGATAATTGAGTAGATGGAATCTGGTTAATGGTTCGAGACCCAAGCTTTCTGATGAACTGCGTTATCCTCCTGATCATGAAGATCAACTGCACTAAATTTGGTCGAAATTTCTGGAACAGTGTGGAAACAAGCCTCCAGACTATCAGTTTTGTATATTGGTTGATATATAACTTGGAATTAATATTATCATAGAACTGGAAATCTCCAGAGAGTTCTTCGGATAAATCGGAGAAAACAGAAACTTCAGTCATTCAGCAGCATTTAAAAATGAACCTAACGTAACATAGCAAACGAGAAAATATCTGTTATGCCAAATGCATTCCCCTCAATGAATGCTGGGTCAGCAATGGACTGCTTTAACAAATTTAAAAACAAAATAAATAAATCACAAAATGTTAGAATCAAGCAACGTGGCACAGGCGCAGTTTGTTACGTACTATTTGAGGTCACAGCTCAAGTACGTTTGAATAATGTATAGCTGTTAACTAATAGTAGACCTGAAGTGGCTGTGAAACCCGCTGTGTTGAAAAAGAAAAACTTTTTTTCCCCTTATTTTGAGAAACAGTGAAACATGAAAATATATTACATTAGATAGGCGAACTTTGAGGTTAACAAACGAGACCAATCATCATCATTTTTACGAATTTTTTCCACTTTTGCGAGTCAGCCAATGCGCTTCCTCTTTCCAGTCATGTCCTAATTTTGAAACCATATTCATTAGTAAGACTTGTTAGGCCTGTCGGAGTCTTTTGTCGAAGCTGATGTGTTGCCATCTGTATGTGAAACGTGTAACTATATGCTGTTTGCGGTAAGTGTATTTTTGTTTGTTTATCGTGTAGTTTATGAGGCTGAACGTTTGTGAGGAAGCCCGGTGCACCCAGGCCACGACTCGACCCTCCCTCAGTTTGGTGACGTCTTAATTCGCGCAGCCACACTGTCGGGTAAACGTATTTAATATCGGGTACAAATATTAGGCAAAACAAGTAGAGTAACATAATTTTATTTAGATACACTAACCTCAAAGCCTACGTAAGTACAGGTATGATTAATGTAAAGTTTCACGAAAAAGAGATTGCTATGTTAAGCAATCGTGTTTATAAGAATTTATAGTTACCTGAAATTTATCAGTATAACAAAACCATATTTCGTTTGACAGAAGTTAGTGCATATGTTCGGAACGGTTATGCATCATGTACAGCCAAGTTTATGAAAATTAACAAATTTTTCAAATACCATCTACAGAGCGAGAAATTTTTTAAATTTAAACGGCAAACCAAATAACGTCTGTACCCTTCTAGAATAGGCATACTAAGCCAGTGTTTCAGATTTCAAAGATAAGAGGACCTATCTTCAAAGTTGTGTATAAAGGGTTGAATAATTCCCAGGAGGAAATGTACCTATGTGCTATTCAGGTTGTTCGGATACATACGAAAATGGTACTACACTAAAGGCTGTTTTCCTTTTGTGGTCTCACATTTCCAACCCCTATTCTTCTTTTCTGCCATTTCATCTTGATCACTTAATAAATCAGGTCCAAACCTGTATCAGCAATCAAAGATTTCAGTCTGCTACGTAACTTATGCCAAGAGTTCTTTTTACTTTTTCTCATTTTAATGTGCTTCGGCTGGCATATAAAAGCAAAAGTCAAAAGTGCATAATTTAATCCCATCATACTGCGCGATTATTGTAGGTTATTTCTTTTTCAATAACTTATTAAAATAACAAATTATTGTTTAGAAAAATTACCAATGCAACTGTTGGAATGTTTGTTTATTTCCGGACGGGTTTCCTCTCATTGAGGGTTCAGCGATTCAATAAATTCCGCATCACGTTTGCAGATTAGAAATTTTGTATAGATAGGTACTGTTTGAATGCTATTACAATCATTTAACTGTAAGTCCTTTATAATACCTCTCAATAAACGTATTTGTAACATAAAAAACAATCATATTTACAAATTTATAAACTGGGAACGTATTACAGAAAAAAGTTGATCACTGAAGATTCTCCTCGGAAATAAAGAAAAAATTCAAAAAAATCATTGGCTTTTTGCAAAATAAAAATTTATTGTTTTATCCCATTATGACTGAAAATATTTCTATCCCAAAGTCAGAAACATTGAGGTCGCGGGTTGACAGTCCATCTCCTATTTTCAAACTCCAGTATACCCTGTATTGGTACCTGATCGTAGCCCGGCCGACGCCAGCTCTATGGTTGATCTATGGAATCTTTTTAATATAAACTCTTAATATTTCATTACAGTATGTTACGGATACCACGTTCCATTGTGATACGTTAATAAACCTTTATCCTATCATTCTTGCTGGATATCTTCCTTGTGGTTTTACGGCCTTAAGACGAAGTCGTTAGACCCGTGAGGTAACTGTGGACAATGAACTAGAAGGTTATACGCAGTGGCCTTTTTGAAGAAACCAACCATTCCTTCACGTGGAGTGATTTCTGGAGACCACTGAAAAAAAAACTGAATTACCGAAATAGGTATCGAACCCGCGTGCCATCGAATGTTACTGCTCACCTAACGGGTTTAAATATGAGTCTTATTCTCTGAGTTTAGACAGAAATTACATGATTGGTTATGATCATCATGGTTACTAAAATTTTACGTTTTTTTCTGTTAAATATGTTTGTGTATCTGTTCCTAACTGGTTAGAGATAAGCTCCATGTGAATGGTTCTCAGGTATCTTTTAACAGTAAAATTTACTGTTAAAGTCTGACAGTCTAAGAGGGAAATGCAAGTACATCCTAGGTTTTTTTTTTTTTTTTTTTTTTTTTTTTTTTTTTTTTTTTTTTTTAAGAAATTATTTCACCTACTCATGTTTATCCAAAAGTGTGTCACCTTCTATTAGTTTCGTTTTTGCATCAGATGCTCTTGACATTGAATGTCAATCCCACCATGGCTATACTTAATAAACAGAAAATTTTGAAATACATAATATGAACCTTAAAGCATTTCACCCCAAACGTGCCCATAACTTCGGAAACTGAAACAAATGTCAGTTACACTGTCTTGGCAGTATCCTATTTATGTCATTCCGTTTCTCGCATAATCACAAGTATGTCTGTGATTTAACCATTTGATTCAATTTCTTTCTCTATATCCTGCTCAGAAATTTAAATACTCATATTTCCTATACGACGCAACTCAAATGTAGCTTTGAAATTTGTAAGAAGAACAAAGTGGTTTTAGGCCATGCATAACTAATGGGTTTGTCATAAAACAAACAATGACAAAACCGAAGATAATTTAATTTGAAGACGTAAGTAGCCTTCTTGTATTTGGTAAAAATATTTATTCGCACTGACAGGAATTTACTGTACGTAACATGTAATGGATCGGAGAGGTTTCCCCATCATCTAACTAACGGAAAGGTCTATATGACAATAGAAGCATTTATGTTGACACGGGAAATACAGAAATTTTTAATTAACCAAGAGGTACGATAAATGTGCAGTTTCTCACCTGCACTCCTTAATATTTATATCGACAACCTTTTAAGAAAATTGAAGATCTGATAGCGGAATTCAAATAGATGATATGTCTAGTCTTAATACACTGGTACTCCAGGAAATACGATATATGTAACTACTAAAGCAACTATAATCCGTTCAGTAAACAGAGGCGACTCAAGGTCATTCTGCTCTATCCCCACTCCATTGTCCTTACCCCTACATGTTAAGGGAATGTTTCCACTTTGCCTTCCAGTACACCACGTCAGCTGGCAGGGGTAGGTGAGGCGAGGAGCGGATGCAGGGTATAAGGAGACATGGTTTCCTTTATACTTAGATTTTGTTTGTGTATTTTTGTTTGTTCATACGTGTTATTCGTTTAATATTTTAAAGAAGTACTTTAAATTAAATTGTGTAGTAGATAAAACGTAACTAGGTGTTAGGTTTGTTTACCGCACACATGCAGTGTAGAGAGAGAGGAGCATCTCTGGAAAAGTTGTTGGCTGGTGAGGGAGAAATTTGGTGGATATACTGAGTGGTGCATCGCCATATTTGAAAGATAACGTTAATTGTATACTCAATCAAGAACAGTAAAAGGAACTAATAAGTATGTGACGTTTTGTTTGAACAGTGTTAATTTATGAATTATATGGTGGAAGGGAATTGTGATGGATAATATATACGCAAATGAAAGGAAGTACTGTATCTTACCTTGTAATGAATGTACGACTACGTGAACTGCAGTGAATAAAGATGAAATAGGCGACTCAATTGTGTAACGTGAATCAGATGAGATAAATTAACCACTTTGTTTTACAGCATACAGAACGGATTAACTAGCAGAAGAAGCAAGATAATTTTCTTGGGTTCTGCGGTGAGTTGTATTACCCAAAACATGTCCAAGAACCTAAGTGATTTAATTTCTTATAAGGGCAACATGAACTTGAGCAGCAAGTTCGGAGTGAACAAGTATAAGGAAAGAGTACAAGTTAAAACATTTTTCCAACATAACAAATGTTATGATATTTAAATAAAAACATATGATACGCTCAAAACTCGATATAGAAGATATAACTCTCAAAATATTAAAACAGGGAATTTACCTGGGATATGGATTGAATGTAGATGCGGAACCTGATTTTGAAATACTAAAAATATATTTGAAACATCCAGAAATCTTGGAAGAAAATCCATATTAGATATTAAAAAGTAGCAACTATAACAGTATAACAGCATTTTTTATGGGAGTCAAACAAAAGATGAACTGAATAAGCTGAAACGAGGTTACTGAGAGATTTTTAAGATCAGAAGTGTCTTTATTAGATAGTATTAGCATATATCACGAATAAATACAATAAGATCTGGGTACAACAGAAATAGATAAAACATCTAGTAAAAATACAAACCAGCAGGTTGCCAAACTGTGCTCTTACCCAGAAGAAAGAGGGAAAGTAACCACCCACGCAGGCAATATCCATGGATGAGGAACACCCTCTTCTCCTACAGACACCCCGACGATTTAAAATTTCGCACTGTTGCGAAAATGGACTGTAGGGTTTGCACTGTTAGCCCATTTTTCAGAACTAAATTTTTTTGTATATAATATATTTACGATTGAATTTTTGATACCCAGTGATATATTCCTTAACATTGTTTAATGACCATTTGTTTCAATATCTCAAGATTATCACACGTTTCTCCGATATGTTGCATCACATATTCCGCATAACTTTAAAACGTGTTGACATCACTTTACCGATATGATGTGTTTGTCTCATTACGGCATTTTTTCTTTGCTCTGCACTACTCAGTGTGAAAGACACTATCGTAGACTTCCGTTAATACGTCTCATTATTCCATTATCTAATTCTACAAGAACTGTTGCCAGGCTGTTAGTTAGTCACTGCTACTGAAGGGTTATTATAACACTTTTACACATCCTCAAGTTTTCTGAGTTTGACAGATTCAAACTTATCGGAGCTCACTGTTTCGCCTCATGAAATTTTATTTTTAACTTGGAGCGTTTCTAATTTTATTTACAGCCGACAGCGTGGTGTTTGCTGACTTGAATTGTAACCACCGAGGTTCCGTATGGATGTTCTGTACTTATTTGAAGCTTGAGTCATCACTGTAGTAGTATAGTATCAAGTCCTTACAATTACAAAATTATACAGCAAAGAAGATATGTTTCTAACCTGAAGAAATTTGGCTCATAGCATCCATCGTGTTTGTACTTCACCAATTTAGAGCATATAAATGGGTTCTCGTCCCAGTAAATGGGCGTTTGTCCCGAAAAGACGCTAAATTTTCTGTTGGACGGTAGACATGATGATTATAAATTCCTGGTTGTGGCTCCGGTTCCACGGCAAGAAGGTATCCTAAAAGACACAATTTTAGGTTTCTGTTGATTTATTTTTTAAATCGGTCGCGGTTTAGTAGAATTAAAGTTTCTTTACACGCAGCGACTGTACGTATAGCCCACGCGGGATGTACAGTTAATCTTTCTGATACCAAGGTGTTACTTTGGTTTTTATCGCAGTTAACGTATTAGGATAAAACACATTGTGTCATGACAATATCACCAAAATAATCTAATTATAATTTGAAATTTTTTGGTCCAGGTATAATAATATTCTATCCCATCATACATAATGACGGTATCTATTTCATGTTAAACAATGTTGCATGTAGAGATAAGGAGATTTTATTGGAGAAGAAAGAGTTGGGCGACTACATCAAATTAATCAAGAAGCTGATGACAAAATGGAAATACATTTTTTTGCAATATTACAACGATTTGCCAGTTAGTAATAAATACCGGAATTTAAATAGCTTTAAAATCTTAATGCGGCCATTATGACACAGAGGATGGTTTAATATGATCCATAGTATTCACAGAAATTACGTTATTTGAGGAAACAGTTCGTTTTGGCCTATTGGTTTGACCTACATGTGGAAAGGCGCGAATTTCCTGCGAACCTAAATAGCGTATAAACCAATGTCAACCGTGTTTAACGAACATTAACTAATCTCAGGCATTCTTTGTAATGAGAAGCGAGCTCGAACAGCAACGAAATTATGCACAATAATTACATGATTCGGATGACATTCTCGTCTAATCATCCAAATTTCAATTTTTCTACACTAACACCGAGCGTGGTTGGTGAGTGGTTAACACTCTGGCCTTGCATTCGCGAGGACAGTGGTTCAAATCCCCGACCGGGCATCCAGAATTGGGTTTTCCACGGTTTCCCAAAATCACTCCAGGCGAATGCCGGGATGCTTTCTTCAAAAGGCCATGGCCGAATTCCTACCAGTTCCTTGTCCCCAGTCCCATCCCGCCTCTAATGACCTCGACATCTACGAGGCGTAAAGTCATAAGTAAAAAAAAAAAAAAAAAAAAGAATCCCTCACTAACCGGAAATGAGTCCAGGCTATTGCCGGGATTGTTCCGTAAAACGTCATGGCGGAATTCCTTCTCGTTCCTTGTGCTTTCCTTCCTTTAGTGACCTTGATGTTGTACAGGAAAATTCTTGCCCTCTCCCCATCCCGCTGTTTCCCGCTTTCAAAGGCCGCGACGCTGTTAAGGCGCAGAGCACTAAGCTTAAAAACAACTGATTTTCTAGAACAACTGTGAATTTCTGTGATCTGAAGTGATGAATAAAAACACTAAGAATGCTGTGTGCCAAATCGCAGTACACAACGCGCAGTGTGTAGTGTGCCATGTATAGGTTCAGCTGCTGGCTTATGCTATTGCATTAATGGTTTTTTTCTTCCAACGCTTTGTGAGGCGCTTCATGTCACATAACACTGTAACATAAATCCTGATCCCTTGAAAACTTTAATAATAATAATAAAAAACACTGAAAAAAGAATAAAATAAAGTCACAGAAATTCTAATTTTGTGTTGTGTTCGCGTTAAAACGCAATTCCAGGTAAGTAGTTGTCCTGAAATAATGTTCACTCCACAATGTCTCAGATTAGAATGTTTTTCAAGCTGTGTCAAATATCTGAATTGTACTTAAAACAATAACTTAAATGACAGTTAATTTTTTAAAATATATGCAAAGAACTATTATAGGTGAAAATTCATATCAAATTTCTACATCCATTAATCATATTCCATTGATCAAACCCAGATTTCTACCTGTGAGGTGCAGAATAATGTTGAAATATTTTGCATTAAATAATACAGATATGATCGAAAGGTTAATAAGCATGATAGCAGCAGTTAATTAAATCTTATGTATTGGAGTATTACACAAAAACAGTTAACATTCCATTATTAAACTTATGTGTGGAGTATAAGCTATCGTCAGGTAGGCATCATCATCGCCATCATTTGACGATTTCGTTTTTGTGGTTGGCCTGACATAACCTCATCCATATTTCTTCCTGCCCCAGTACTCTCCAGCCAACTCTTTTTTCAGAAACTATAAACTTCATCTACAATTTTTCAATTTGTTCCTTTCATTCTCATTGTTCAAGGGCGCCAACTTCTGTATTCTGCCCTCAAATAGTAAGTTCTCTCATTTTTTCTCCAATCTTATACAGTCTCCAACCATTCATCTGGTATTTAATTTCTATATTACTGAAAAAAGTATACTGAAAGGTTTAAATGATTTTGTAATTGATTTGACAATTTAAGATTGTTGTAAAGATTGTGTTGAGTCAGAAGAACGAGTGTCAAGCCAGCGGAGATGTGGATAAAGATTATTGTACAAAAAGACTTACGTACCAATGCTTTACAATGACATTCATGTATGGCAATATACCGTGTTCACTCAACTAGCGGCTCCCCCGTCCCCGCTCCTCATCGTACGTTCCTACCTCTGCATTTGTAGTGTTATTACTGCAGATCCCTGAGGGATCAATATAACGTAAAAAAGTGCACAACTACAGCATTGCAAGACTACCTACGATTTGCCTCGTATGGCACACCTAAATTTGTGATATGTACAGTTTAACATTCAATCCGAATAACCGACGGTCCAGGCGAGACTCTGACGATCAAAAACAATTTTTAAAAATCTTTGCCTCCATGGAGATTTGAACCGGAGACCACAATGCAAACACCAGTAAGCAAGTGCTTTAACCATTGAGCTACCTGTAAAGGAAATACAGAGACCTAGAAATCCAACGTGTCTGTCTATCGCTGTTCAGTAATTTTTCTAAATTATAAGACAACATGTATTATTTATACAAATAATTTTTCAACCAAATGTAGACAGTATTTTTCTCCTTGTTTCAAAAGATAAGCGTGCAAAGTTTCATCGAGATCGGATGAAAACTGTGGATTTGTATGGAGAACAAAAAAATAAACATACATTCATCTTTATATATATTGGAAGCAATGCATAAAATCAAAATCCCCAGGAATATTCAGTGATCTGGCTAAGATCTTTGATTGAGTTGACATTTGGTTTCTCCTAGATAAAGCAGAACACCATGGAGTTTAAGATAGTCCAGGACTTTGGTTTAAATCGTATTTGGAAAATAGAAAGCATTGTGTATCCTCGAAAGATGCTAATATAGGTGAGGTTATAAGCTCAGAATGGTGAATTTCACACGATGCAGAATTAACGAGCGGGATATCGGCAAGAAGATTTCATGACTCTAATTTAGATTTTGAATTTTTTTGCCACTAGCAGTGGCTATTAACGTGTCTTAACTATTCTACTTCCTAACGTTAGTTCCTTAGTACTGCCGTATTTTCACAGTTAGGACCAACACGGAATTTAGTCCTCATGTTCTTTTTGTTTGTATTTGGTAACACTAGAAGATCAAATCCCTGTGATTTACGGGTTGTAACTGATTTTAAGAGTGAGTCAGCATGTGTTATGCATATTTTTAAATAACAATTTACCCAGCTTGTCTTATTAAACCAAAATTTTCAAAAAAACACGGCGTTAATTAATTACGCTGGGGTTACAACCACGGTGATCATGTGTTTCTAGGTTGCGTTCCGACAACATTTTCTCGACGTTGAGGTCATTAGAGGCGAGAGAGGATTAGGGACAAGGAACAGGAATGAAATCACCGACGGCCTTTTGAAAGAACCGTCCCGACATTCGCTTAGAATGATTTCTGAATACCTTGGGAAAAAAAAATATGGTTGGCGGGATGCGGATCCAAACCCGCGTCTTTCCGAATACGAGGACGAGAGTTACCACTCACCCACCACGCTGCCTAATTTATCTAAGAAACTTTATTAGGTTGGTTTGTTTTCGGAACAATTTTGAAATACGCCAGAACGCTTCCGCGGCTCAGATTCCACGTTAAACTGTAGGTCCCGAATTCCCAGTAGAATGACAGGGCGGCTACTATAGGAACGGATTGTGCAGCTGAGAAGAAACCTCGTTACCACGTTCACGCGAATTTACTTGTACGGAACACTTATTCCCTGAAATACTTTTACGTGCAAGGCAGATCTCGTTATCGTGCACTGAGCTAAGAAAAAAGTTGTTTAAAGGTGTTATAAAAAATACCAATGACGAAATTACCGAAATACAAATTGTGGCTGTGTCATAAGATTTGCGTAAGGCCGTATCATTTATACTATTGTTTAAATTATAATAATCCTGCTTGCCTGTCAACAGAATTTGGAGAAATGTTTTTTTTGAAAATTATGTGAGTATCTTCTGGAGAGTAGTACCCGTTTGATAAATAAACAAAACCAGTAAAGACATTTGAAAGAAACTCTTTATTTTAAATAAAAATAATTTACATATTTTTTTACATTGTAGATTCGAACACTTATAATAACGTGAAATGAATTTTTTGTGTCTCCCTCTTCTAATGATGCCATACCTGGTTTCGTGTGCAGGCGATTAGCTTATAGGGTTGCCTCTCCGTGGGAACTTTCTTGGATTGATTAACTGGAATGGATTCCAATTGCGTTCCCCAATATGTGTTACTAGCTGATACCCGCGACGTCGTACGCGTGGATTAAGAATTTCGCTGCCAGAATTGAATATAGAAAGCTGTTTGTAACGTAGGATTGGTTCCAAATAACACCGAGTCGGCATAATATGACAGGAATGCCATCACTATATCATTCTACTGTCGAACCTATTTCATGAAGAGAATGAATTTCCAACATTTTTAAAAACAGAAAAACAAAAGAAGGTGCGGGGATGTGTGTGTGTGTGTGTGTGTGTGTGTCTGTGTGTGTGTGTGTGTGTGTGTGTGTGTGTGTGTGTGTGGGAGGGGGGGAAGGACGGTTAACTATGGGCAGCTTTATTTCAGCTTGGTCTTTTCTTCTTTCTTCACAATGAGCATCCGATTCTTGGGTTCTAGTAACTTTAGCTGCTCGTGCTCTGCTATAGCTACACCTTAGGCCAGTTTACGCTCACAAGGCATGACAAAAAGGAAGACAAAATAAATTGATGCAAGAAACATTTAAGCTGACACAATATGTTGGTTAGCCTGAACTCGGATGTCACGGTTATTTACATAAACCTGTAAAATCTTGCGGATACACCACATTTTTAGTTCGTGGGGTAAAATAAAGCTTGTTCAATGTCCACCACGCTGTCGATGGAAGTCATTTTAATTATAAATTTCTCGGCTCCTAATTGCCCGATTTGAACCGGACAACTTCCAATCGACGGGAAATTTTTCAACCAAATTTAAACAGTACTTTTCTCCTTGTTTCCAAGGATAAGTGTGCAAAGTTTCATCGAGTTCAGATGAAAACTGTGGATTTGTATTAAGAACAAACAAACGATAGAATGTAGGTGTGGATGGCTGCGATAATATGCGTGTTGAGTATAGAGTGTTGTTTGTGTCGTATGAAATGAGAGATAAAGAAGGGAGTGAGGGAAACCCGGTGCCAACCCATTCAAGTCTACTCCTTCGAAACACACCGGGGAAACCGCCAAGGTTATATTTCCCATCTTACGGACGAATCACCATCAAAAGTGCTGTATACCCTCATTCCATACGCACTGTGGATATGTTTGGGATATTACCCAGGACACTGGCGCATAATCTGGCGATTAGGAATAGAGCACCACCCTCTCTCTTTCCCAGGTAACCTGATCTCAGCGTCGGGAACCATAACAATACCGCAGCCAACTGAACCAAAAGAGCGGGCGCGTTAGATCCCCGCCTCTTATCTCTCTGCCGCCTGTCCATTGAGAAACCCATTACTACTTTAGTGCGCGGTGTGTTGCGAGGAACTCTATTTTTTAATATATATATATACATATATATATATATATTTTTACTTATGGCTTTACGCCTTGTCGGCGTAGTGATTTGTGGAAACCATGGAAAACACAAATCTGGATGCCGGATGGGAATTCGAACCGTAGTCCTCCCGAACGCGAGGCCTGTGCGTTAACCGCTCACCCACCACGCTTGGTGCGAGGAACTCATCGTACACACATTTTTAATGATGAAATATGTAAAAGTTGCTTACTGATTTCACCCTGTGTGATATGCCAATCGTTCTTTAAGAATTCGTCTACTTGATTCAGAAAGTCACATGTAATGGTCGTTAGACGTCCTGTTCGCGCAACATTATGAACGTTCACTCTTCTCGCGTTAAAATTCCCACACCATCGCCGAACAGGTGATTCATCCATTTCATTGTCTACATAAATCTCTTTGATCTTACTTTGAATGTCACGTGTACTTACGTTTCTTACATTATGGACCCAAATAACACATCTCACTTCAAAATTGGTGGCGTTTTAATTTTTTTTTTTTTTTTAAATGTACGCACTGAGAGAAAAAAATAAGGCATGAGTCGTGGAACATGAACTTTCGAACTCCAGATCTGGAGTGTTACCACCAAGTGCAATGAAAATAGGCTTACGTCTCTAGTATATACAGTTCTGCCTAGGATATATATATATATATGTATGAAATTGTTTTATTATCTGTCGATCGTCCACAGTCCGAAAGTCATCTGGTGTCATGACCATCGATCCTGATTTTTTTTTAAAAGCATCTAGTAGTGAACTTAATCCCTTTAGGGGGTTTCGTTTTAAGTGGCCGTCCTCATCATGCCAAATATCATCGAAATCCGTTGGCCTTAGCTCGTGCTCTTCCCTTGCTAGCTGCAGATTCGCATAATATGCGGAAAGAAGTTGTTTAAGGTTTTTGCCGCACCGAATTTTCAGCATAAACCGTTTAATAATTTGTTATTTACTTGGTATAAGAACAATGGTATAGCAAAAATGATTAAGCTTCTCTGCAGATATCATTTTGCAAGCAGCCAAATTAGTGTTGTAAAATGTGAATGATAACACAGTCTGAACAGGTGAAAAGGTCGCAGAGAAGTTCCGTGCATGTCACGGGACGTCTCTGTGGTCGATATTCAAGTTTTATTCTTGCTGTGGATTTCTTGCTCCTAATCTGCAGCACAAGAGAAAATCCAAGCTTTCTTGCACGTATTTACTATAACATCCTACCTGCATCTGTATTTGTATTTGAAATTTGTAATTAACAAACTTCATTCGACTACCTCGCACGAAGCATGAAATTGTACGTTTGTATTCCACTCTGTAACAACATCGAGTGAGAAGAAATATTTACTAGTACAAGTGAGAGATCATGTTCCTATGAGAGCTGTCACATAAATAGTCTGACAAGGCAATCGATTATGAACAGCCTTTCAAAACCTGCATGTAATTACTTAGTAGAATACTGTCCCAATATGCTGGAATGAACCTTCATTTTATTACAGGTGTACGAGTAGATAGATGGCAGATGAGCTTTACGTTTAGTAGGAAGTAACGAAGAAATAATTCGTGCAGTTATCAAGTATTTTTGTATGAAAGAGATGTAACCAAACAATTTTAATGAGGATAAGTTGGAAAAATATGGGATGTTGAAAATACTCATGGCTGCAAGGACAGGCTATGTAAAGCTAAAGGGAAGCTTGGATACAACCCGAATGTTGATTGAACCATTTCGAACTTGGTATTGGAGACAGGGTGGCCAGTGCCTTCCTCCTTACCTGACCAGACCCGGTAATTCTATCGGGTGAAGAGGACCTACAGTTCATTGGGGAATAAAAACCACGGAAGCTTTCTGTCGTACTGCACATTACATTGCACGCTATGCCCTAGGAGAAGCTCGGGTTAAGTGTCTGCGAAAATCCCCATCGACATAGAGATTCGAACCGAGGATCTTTAGAGGTCCAGTCAAACGCCTGAACCACTGAGTCACCAAGCCGCTCGAAGCTACCTAAGTTAATAATATAAAGTAGGAAGACAATAGTATGGCAAATTGAGGAGATATCAGACATTCCAAGAACAGCAGTAGAAAATATTCGGACAAAGAAATTGAACATGAACACTTCAGCCCATTGGGTGCCGAGATTTTCGAGAGCAGATAAAAAGGCAGTGAAGAAATCGGTGCTTGGAGACAATCTATTCCTATTCATAGCCAAGCCACCGGATTTCGTATGACGGTTATAAAAGATACGTTGACTCATCATTTTGTTCTAGAATAAAAACAACAGTAAGTGCAACGGAAGCACAATTTTCTCTCGTAAAATAAGGCCTAGGTTGTTCCATCTGCATGGAACATGATGGTGTCTGTTTTTTGGGAGTTTGATAGTGTACTGCTTCTATATTTCTTGAAAAAAGGATTAAACCAATACCAAACTTGCAAAGCAACTGCTTGGGGCTTTAATGCTAGTCGACGCCTAGATAATAAAAGCTGTGAGAGGGAGGAGAGCAAGAAAACGGTAGGAATTCGGCCATGGCATTTTAAAGGAACCATCGCTTAGAGTGATTTAAGGAAACTATGGAAAATAGAAATCTGGATGCCCGGACGGTGTCTAAAATCCGTGTCCTTCGGAATGTCAGACCCTAGCGTAATCGCTCACCCACCAGGTTCGGTGCGAAGCCATTGCGAGTAGAAAAGAGAGAAAGAAACTTATCAAAAAAGATGGCATTTTATCAACACCATGTTCTTTCAAATGCCTCTTACTTCCACGTGTGCAATTAATTCGAATGCTTTCCAATTTCAACCGCAATCCTCGTATTCAAATGATCTGTCCTCATCAGGCTTCCACCTATTTCCAAACCTGGCGCACATTTAAAATCGTATGATGACATATGTACTCTGACCTAATTCTTTAGCAGCGTTGAGAAATATTTTTATGCGTGTGGAATAAATTCATGGCAGCATAATTACAGGAAAGACTAAGTTGTAAACAGACCACAAGTTTTAAGTTATTTGCGTCAGTGTCAGTCCACTTGCTTATTTTTTTTTCTTTCGCCTTACGCCTCTTCGACGTCGAGGTCAGTATAGGCGGGAAAGGACTGGGAAAGGAACGGGATATAATTCGATCATGGCATTTATAAAGGAACAATCGCTTCTCCCACCTGGAGTGATTTCGGAAAAACATGGAAATCGAAACCTGGATCACCGGACGAGAGTTTGAACTCGCGTCCTCCCGAATGCGAGGGCAGAGCATTACCCCTCACACAACACGCTTGGTACTTACTTGTCAGTCGGCTGTCATATATGTTATTCTCTCTTTTGTTACGGCTCAACTACATTGATCGGAACATCATCACATTAAATTCGAAGATCGGGTGTTAATAGATTCGAACCTGATTTTTGACAAAATGCCAAATCTCACAGTATGTGTTAAATTAAATAGTTAGAACTTTACGTATTTTTTCTGAGAAATCTTACATGTGTTCTTTGTGCATTTCCTACGTTGCATGCTGCTTTTTTAACTGGAGAGAGCAATTTTTCCCCCTCTCGTTACAGCCACTGAGGACAACTTAGACACCAACTACTTGTTAGCACAGGTAGCAAGTGTTAATCTAGAGGAAAAGGGGTGGGGGGGGGATGGAGGTCAGAACCAAATTTGCCGGAGCGTTTATCTTAAGTAAGGAATGTTTGTGTTGTGTTGTCATGTGTTTGCGATACATGTAGCTTTTATTCTGTAAATGTGTAGTTTGTGTGGCAGAGATTGGGGATCCATCCCTTGTCAGAAACCGCCTATAAACTGCAACCAGTATATACTATAACCCGGTAGTTGCTACTGTTGGCGTAGTTTCTCACCTTGTTATGGCCTCCTGACTATTGGCTGATAAGCACGATGTTGAACAGTGTCTTTCGGTACAGGAGCTGATTATCCAGAAGAACGTTGAGGTGGTCGAGTTCAAGATAAATTTATACTTCAATACAGTGAGAATGATTAGTTTATTTTTAATCTTTAGCGTACTCGATAACAAGTAATGGCAAAGTCCTCGTGTTCCTGAGACAGCTGCTCCATGAAAAGCAATCATCGGCTTTGACACTTGCTATGTGTACACTGATAGGTGGATCATTAACATATTTTCTTTGGGTTTTACGCTTGGTCGACGTCGAGGTGATTAGAAGCGGAAAGGGATGGGGGACAAGGAATTCACTCTTGGCTTTTCTAAAGAATTATCCCCACATTCGTCTGGAGTGACTTTTGGAAATCATGCACACCACATTGACACAAATTACATAGCTGTTTGCACAGCTTGCTAATATGAATCAAAAGGAGAGGAATTGGACGTCCACCATACTTAGTCTCAGATTTGTTAGACATGGAGCGTTTCATCCTAAGGGTGGGATGTTTGTATTGCCACCTGTCTGCGAAAAGTGGAACTTGTGTTTTGTGTGATACGAGTATTGTTATTTGCGGGATGTGCATTGCGTGAGATGGAGATTGGGGACCATCTCAGCATTCGCATAGGTGATTGCGGGATACCGCCTAGAAATCACAATCAGGGCGGTCGCGTGGTCCTGGGATCGAACCTGGTACCTCTACGATTCAGTATAGCACTCACCCACACTGGTGGGTATGGGGTTGGATTTAATATTATCATTATAAATAAATAAACTTTATTGAATTATGAATGTTTGAAAACCCAAATTTTTATCTATTAAAGGTTAGTTTGCAATACAGAATTCAGTTAAGAGTACACGCTGATCTTGATATAAATCGTTTTACAGTTAATGAATGATTTGAGGATAATGGATCTATTGAGAGTTTGCTGATACGATTTTAAAAAAATTGAACGCTACGGTGTAGGCAGACAGCACCCGTTTGTGATTTCGTGAATACTATAATCTACTGTCGCACATTATTTGAAAGATTTAAACTTACTAAAGATGTGATAATTATAGAAGTGTACACATTTGTTACATGGGTTACACTTTAGAGGGTAATGCATTTATTGCAATTAGCTCTCCGTTTTCCAAAAGTTGCTCGTTCCTGGGACCATCAAGTTTGGAAACTTTTTTCCTTGCTATTGATTTTTTCGCGTTATTTTGTTTTCAGTCGGAAGAGTTTACAAATCTCTGAATTTTACATGGATTTGTTTAATTTTAATGATCTGATCTTGAAGTTGAAATCGGGTCATTAGCAAGGTTGTCTGAATTTTGTTCAATTTCCTCGGCTATTTCTTTCTTCATACAAATTTTCGTTACCAACCCCGGCAGCGTAGGGGGTAGCTTGCAAACTTCACGTTGCAGGCTTCGTCGCTTCGAATAAGGCCTCGGGCATGGGAGGTTTAAATTAAGTGTTGTTTGTCTTGTGTTGTCTATACTAGACAGAATTTAGAAAGGAATGTTCCACGAAATAGCTGCAGATTGCCATAATGACATGTATGGCCTCGTAGTCAAAGGCAATATATTTTTTTTTCCGACATGTATTTGCGTTTGGTTTTGCTCAGAGTTTCGGGTAATTTAGATAGTTTTATTTTCCCACATCAGGACATTTTATGATTCAGCTGTTATTTTTCGGAACTATTAGACGAGAATCCATTTTTTTATTTATATTGTTGTTACTATGCATATCTTCCAATTTCAATTGTTAGAAATCACAGGAACACTGTTATAGCGTCACCTCTCTCGTTGAAAGTTTGACTCGCATTGAAGTCGTGAGCTGAAATATTAATGTCCAATGACTTCAAAAGTGAGCAGAGGTAGTGTGCAGAACTTCACAAGTTATGTTAAAGCCAAGCACTTCAGATTCACGTCTAAATCGTCCGATTTGGTCAGAGTTATAGCGATGTTTAAGTACACTGAATTCGTAAAGGTCTTTTTTGCTAGAATTCACCCTCGTCAAACAAAGTATGCGAATTTTATAGTATTCTCTTAGAAAAAAAAAAAAACAGAAATGTTATGCTAGACACACTGTAACAGCCCTAATACCTGAATTGAGAAATAATATTGTACTGTGTGAAATATTTGTAGTGAGCCAAAGTTTGCTTGAAAGTGATTTGATATGTTTATTTTGTAATTTCTTGTAAATAAGTGTATATAGACTTTGTTTTAAGTAAGAAAATTATTTAAAGACCATTTAATATGTTTAAGAACCGAATGGTGCAAGAGAATTTCTTAAAAGTTTGTAATTCCATGTATTACTGTAATTTACGATGTCTACAGGACAATTTTCCACCATTTGAAAAGATTTCTGTAAATAATTTTGTATTTAAGTATCTATAATTACCATTTCTAATCATTTTGTAATGTTATTAATTAATTTTGTATCAATTCCGATTGTTTTTAATGTGTTTGATTGTTTGAGTGATTGTTAATGATCGAGAAATATCGGGCGGATGCCTTTGAAGAATTCTCGTAATTTCGATAGACTCTATATAAACAGATCGCCTGGACAGAGAAGTCAGTTTTCATTAAGTTTGCATTAAGTATTCATTCAGTGTTACAGAGACATTCATGCAAGTATTCAGTAAGTCAGTATTGCATCTTTGGATTGTAACAACTATGCTTGTGAATGTCGCAGACTTGTTTTGATTTGTTCAAGATAAACGAACATCTCAACATAACCTTGTTTTTGGTGGACTTTATTAATTAATTAATGCAGTAATTAAACCACCAAAGAACCTTAACATGGCGACCGTTGACATGACGAGAAGTTCTTAAACATCTGTGGGATGTTTATCTTCTAAAAAGAATTTGCAGAAAATTGCGAGGAAATTTCGACCGGCTAGACAGGTAGAGGTTGTACAGACGACACGGATTTGACGGCAAGCTGACCTACTTCGGCCTAAGGCGGAGATTTTTCCATCGGGAATCGGATGTAATCTTCCGACGACGAGTGGATTTCCTTCGGCCTCAAAATCGTCTTCCTACAGTGAATTGTGAAAAGTGTGGTTAAGTGTTTGAAGTCAGTGTGGTGTTTAATAGTTAAATAAGTGCTTCTAAGGGAAATTTAATGTGATACAAAAGTGAGGAATAACTGTAAGTACGGCATTGAATATTCAAGGGATTTATTTTGCATGTTATAGTGTGACAGATTGGAACGATTTTAATTTTACTTAATTTTGTTTTTTATATTGATTTAGCTGATTACTAAAAATGGCTGATAATCAGAACCTGCAAGCTTTTCTAGAGTCTTTTGTAGCCAAATTCGATAATAAATTTTCTGAATTTAGAAATGAATTAATAAGTAATACAGATAGCAAGTTTTCCAAATTGGATAGCAAATTTTCTGAATTTAAGAATGAGTTTAATCTTGACAGCAAATTTTCTGAATTTAAGAATGAGTTAAATCTTGACGCTAAGTTTTCTGAATTTAGAAATGAGTTAAAAAGTGATAATGATAGCAAATTTTCTGAAATTAATTCTCAGTTTGCTGTAATCAATGATCAGTTTTCTCAACTGCAACAAAACAATGACAAAACATTCTTTGATTTGACTAAATGTTTTGATGTTAAAATCGCAGAGCAATTTCAGGGTTTTAGCTCTCAATTCAAGGAAGATATTAACAATTTAGATTCTAAATTGGGGAAGGTAGTAACAGAATGTCAGGAGAAATTTGAGAAAGTTACAAAATTTTGTGAACAGAATAAGGCTGAATGTGAAAATTTGATTTATAAAGAGGTGAAGGAAGTCAGTGAAAATTGTGATAAGATGAAGCAGGAATATGTTGCTTTATTCCAAGCCAGTGATAGTAAAGCTGCTCAAAGGGTCAATGAGTTGAGACAAGAGGTGGGATTAAATATTAATACATTGGTGCAGCAGCAGGAACAGTTAGCGCATGGATTAGAAAGTAATGTAAATCTGTTAGAAAAAAAGGTTACTGGGTTACAGATTCAGTTAAGTCAGGTTCCTTAACAGGTAATCCAAATTTCAGTGTCGATGTAAAAGAAGAATTTGAATTCTATGATGATAGTGGGAGGCTTCACCCTATTGAATTTATAGATAATTTTGAAAGATCAGATTATTTTAATTTATTACCCGATAGTAAGAAAATTGCACTTGTGGGTAAACATCTAAAATCTTATGCTAGGGCATGGGGTGATAGACAAGCTAGGGAAGTGACTGACTACAAGCTGTTTAAAGAAAACTTTTTGAAACATTTTTGGTCAACAAGCAGGCAGATTCAAGAAAAGAGAGAGTTGATGACTGGAAGGCCCTATAAACCTGGTAGGGAAACTCAACATGACTTTTTTCATAAATGTTGGATCCGTTGTAAGTATTTAGACCATCCTTATGGAGAGGAGGAATTTATTGATTTGATAGGAGCTAGGCTACCTCAGCAAACAAGGAATTTAATTGCCACTTTGGATGTAGTAAATGTGGATAGAGTTTCAGAATTGTTAAGACGCTTGGATGCCCAGGAGTCATTCACTGAACAACATTACCACCATAGGAGGGGCAGCAGGAGTCCCCCTAGGAGGGGTAATGGGTCAAGGGATGCTAGATCGAGGGGACGGGATCGTAATAATTATGCAAGAAGGAATGATAATGGGGAAGTGAGAGAACAGAACCCTCAATCTGAAAGGGAAAGGCAGCATGGGGGGCAGGTAAACTAAAGACCACTCCTGTTATGGGCCCCGCAGTGGTGGACAAGAAGGTGGGTCCAGGTACCAACTGCTATAGCGTTAATACCCTTTTTATGAATAATCCCCGAGAAGATTTATTGGAAGAGGTGGGGGTAGCAGCAAGTGAATTTCAGGATAAGGTTATGATAGATGTAATTAATGATGTTGATGAGGTAAAGGTTGATAATAAGATAAAGCGGGAAGGGGAACACCATAGTACCTTATCACTAGAATCAGTGTGCGAAAGTAATAATTTTCATGTAGAAGATTTTCGAAATGGTCACTGCCTAATTACAAAAAGGGGTGCAGAATTTATAGTGCATACTACAGTGTGGCTATCGGAAACTTGTAAGGTCCAGAATGGCATAGTTGGGACTATGTGTGCTAGGATAGGTGGTAATGAAGTTTGTAGAAGTGCTGAAATCGAGGAGTTTCTCAAATATCTTGAAGATGAAGGTGATACAGTGGTATGGATAGGAGACCCAGATGAGGAGGAGAATTGTAAGTCAAAGTATTTGTCTTCTGAAGAGAGAGTGGTTGAAAAGCCTTATGTACCAATCCCTAAGTTGGAAAAATGTCCTAATTTTGACCTAGCTGATACGTTATTTAGCTCTTTATTTGGTGTAGATGATGACATTGAAGAAATGGGTGGGAGTAAGGATTTATTTGAACCAGTTTCTAATTTGGAAAATTGTACAGAATGTGACTTAGATGACACTATGTTTTGTACTCTCTTTGATATGGAAGCTAATAGTGAAGTAGTAGTTGCTGAGAAAAATAATTATTTTGTGGAGGAAGTCAGTAAGTCGGATGTTAAACTAGTTTTAGGTAATGATTCAGATAATTTGGTAAGTTTGAGTAGTAATCAGATGATGAAGAGTGGGGTTGGAAGTAATGATGGGCTAAACTGTAGTAGTGAGAATAATAAATCTGTATTACCAGTTGAGTCAACAGCATTGCTTTTAAGTGACAATCAATTTGCTAAAACAGAACCATTGTATGTCTCAGCTGTTGCGTGGTTGTACCAAAGTCTGTTGTCTGAGATGATTGGAAGTTTGTTTTTCTGTCTGTATATAATGAAGCTTTGTGAAAATAGAAATGTAATATTAAATGTGTATACAAAAGTTGAAGAAAACTGGAAGGTTAGGAAAAAGTAACTTACATGGTTCTGGGTTTCCAGGGAAATCCTGAAACCCACTTATGAGAATTAATTGAAATGCATGGTTTGGGGAGGGGTCAATAGCCTGTAAATATCTAGTTTTGTAAATAAGTATGTCAATTGATGCATGTAAATAGTTTGTGTGAGTACTTAAGCTCAGATGCAGATGTAAGCATTTCAATGTTTAATTTGTGACAGTTTTGTGTAGAGACTTTTGGTATTTTCATGATGTTGTTACTTTTTACATTGTGGTGACAAATTATCAGCTGTAAAATGTAAACAGACTGGTGTAATTAACAAGCAGACATCAAGTGTGTAATTTGGAGTGAAAAAATTGTAACTTAAGGTGATGGCATTGAACGTTTGTTGTGTAAAAACAGTAAATGATAAAATGGTTGGATCTGAGAAAAGACAATTATTGTAAAATCAGTGTCATGGACTATGTGCAGATGTTGTATGTATGAAGAATTGTATTTGTTCATTGTAAAAGTCATTATGGTTGATTGGTTGTAATCTGTTCGTGTCTGCATTATGTGTACATTCAACCTGCTTAGATTCATGACGGATTCAATCAATTTTATCTGTGTAAAATTAAGTGAATCCTGGGGAGGGGTTGTAACAGCCCTAATACCTGAATTTTGAATAATATTGTACTGTGTGAAATATTTGTAGTGAGCCAAAGTTTGCTTGAAAGTGATTTGATATGTTTATTTTGTAATTTCTTGTAAATAAGTGTATATAGACTTTGTTTTAGGTAAGAAAATTATTTAAAGACCATTTAATATGTTTAAGAACCGAATGGTGCAAGAGAATTTCTTAAAAGTTTGTAATTCCATGTATTACTGTAATTTACGATGTCTACAGGACAATTTTCCACCATTTGAAAAGATTTCTGTAAATAATTTTGTATTTAAGTATCTATAATTACCATTTCTAATCATTTTGTAATGTTATTAATTAATTTTGTATCAATTCCGATTGTTTTTAATGTGTTTGATTGTTTGAGTGATTGTTAATGATCGAGAAATATCGGGCGGATGCCTTTGAAGAATTCTCGTAATTTCGATAGACTCTATATAAACAGATCGCCTGGACAGAGAAGTCAGTTTTCATTAAGTTTGCATTAAGTATTCATTCAGTGTTACAGAGACATTCATGCAAGTATTCAGTAAGTCAGTATTGCATCTTTGGATTGTAACAACTATGCTTGTGAATGTCGCAGACTTGTTTTGATTTGTTCAAAATAAACGAACATCTCAACATAACCTCGTTTTTGGTGGACTTTATTAATTAATTAATGCAGTAATTAACCCACCAAAGAACCTTAACAACACACTTGCAATTTTCTGTCGCTGCGGTAGAAATCCCAGTTAACGTAAGATACCATATTGGGTATGTCTTCTTAATTCTTCTAATTTTTGTGTAACAAGTGTTAGGAACTAAGATGAATTAGTCAGAAAATTAGACATTGTATTACCTAAAAAAAAAAGCATTATGAACACAATCTGACCATTAAAGGAACTCTTGTCTGTAACACTGAAATGAGACAATATCATTAATTTTAGTGAACAGTTTCATTATAAACGCCTAATTAACCATAAAGAAGATAGAACGCTTATTTTTATAAAATTGTTAAATCAATTATAACACTGCCACATAATGCTCATCTTGGTTAGTGGGAAGGGAAGTAGAATAAATTTTTATTGTATTCACACTGTAGTTGCAGGGTATTGCAAGTGATGTGGTTGGAAGTACCAACTTTACCGGAAGCTATGCGCTTGTTAGCTGGCATACGTAGGTAGATTAGGGAAAACCGCAAGATAGTTTGCATTTCTTACACCTTTCTTTATCGCTTTTCATCTTCGTTTAGATTTTTAAGAATTGGAATAAGCATGAGAGAAAATTTTTTATCTCCCATTTGCAAGCAGTGTAGCAAAATAAACTTGAAAATTTGTTTACATCTGACCGTTTATCAACCTCTGAAATCAATTTTTCTGTATCCAAAATTTACCGATATAATTTAACAACAAACTCGTTGTCAGACATAATATTTCAGTGAAATATGTATTGCATCTAAACAGCAGCAGACACAAATGAGGGAAGGTTCACTCCTGTCAGTGCAACCCATTATTATTTGTGACGATTGCAACGCTTGAAATATTTTTAATCGCTGCAATTTTTTGTTCACATTTGCGCTGATTTTCAATGAAAACAATGTCTTCCATTTTTTGCGCGACTAAATAATCGCACCACTGAAAATAGATGTGTGCGCCTAGTGTATAGGCCGCCAGAATCTCATCTCCCTCCGCCACTTCCGAAACTTAACATCCCGCTGTATCAGACACCTCTCGTCGCTCTTGACTTGATGTTCCTGTCACAATTTCGAGTTAAAAATTATACCTAGTTTTGCGCGTAGTCGAGTCAGGATCTCGGAGACTGTGGAAGTCATATGACTATACATGATGACATGATTCCAGCTACTCCGATTTTTACATTTCATCTACTATTATTGCTATCATTTCTGCTACACTCCATCAATTTCGCCTTATCTTGGGTTATATTCACTAAAAAAATCTTCCTTAATATTTTGTTCATGCATTCAGTAATTTCTCAGTACCGTTACTTTGTTCTGCCAACAAAACAATGTCACCAGCAAATCAAGACATAGTCATTGTTTCTCCTTGAATATTTATGCCGCATTCACAATTTTCTTTTACTTCTGTTATTGGCTGCTCCACATTAAAGTTGATTATTAGTGGGGATAGACTACAATTTTATCCCATATACTTTTAGCTTATGCTTGTCTCTCATTATTCTCTACTTTTATTATAGCCACTTGATGCTCATTCTTACATGGATTATAAATTATTCTTTGATCTCGATATTTTAGATCTTTGAAATTTTGAACATCTTGTCGCGCCTGATATTATCAAAAGCTTTATATATATATATATCAACAAACTCTATAATAGAAGCCTTGTTTTCAGAATCTGTACTGCAATTATTAATTTTAATACCAGAACTGATTTTCGTGCAACCATATGTTCCCTAAACTGAAATTTACTTTACGTATTATCTATTCTATTATTTTTTCTGCTTTTCTGTATACTACCCTTGTCCGTAATTTTTTAAGCGTTTAATGTTAGTCTATAATGCGGTATTTTCACATTCATTAGCTTGATTCTGAAATGTGGTATCCCAGTAACAGTGTTTCCAATGTGCTTGACTGGAAGGAACCCTTTATGAATGACACGTACCATAACACTTTAGAGGAGGGAAACATATCTCTCGACTGGATGATCGCAAAGATTATTCCCATTTCCAAAAATGGAGAACGAAGAGACCCCGATAACAACCGTCCGATCTCCGTTTGCTGTATAGTTTTGGATCAGGTTATATGTTCTAACGTCATGAAATTTTTAGAGGATAGCAAATTAATTGCACCAAGAAAACTTGAATTTTGGCTTTTTTGCTTATGGCTTTACGCCTCGTCGACGTCGAGTTCATTAGAGGTGGTAAAGGACTTGGAGCAAGGTGCGGGAAGGAATTTGGCCATGGCCTCTTGAAGGAAGCGTCCCGGCATTCGCAAGGAGTGATTTGGGGAAACCACGGAAGGCCAAAATCTGGATACCCGGACGAGGATTCGAGCACACGTCCTCCCGTATGCAAGGCCAGAACGTTACCGCTTACCCACCACACTCTGTCTCGAATTCTGGAAGAATATTTGCATGACGTGTAAACGTTATTGATGTAGGATATAATTTCTTAGCTGAATGGTCGATATATGTCATCATTGATGGAGGAGAGTCTACTTATCTGAAAGTTGAATGGGAACCACATCTTTTGCTGATATTTATAAATTAACTTGGGGAAAATGTAGTACCAGTCTGATTTTCAACAGTTATCTGTAATGAAGCAAAGGGTTATGTTGATTGTTTATATATTCAATGTGTTCTTGGCATTTTTTCAACACTGCGCAATGAAAAGTGCAATAAAAGGTAGATTAAGATAAATTGCAATGAGTGCAAGGTAAACTAATAAATAGATAACACTTTCCTATGTGTACGAATAAGCTGTCAATTCTTAGGAATGTTGAATCCTTTAAGTGTTCAGGTGTAATAATACCAACCAATATGACCAGAACACAGCACCAGTAGCTGTAAAACTAATTGGGTACTGCTATTCACTTTTATATATATATATATATATATATATATATATATATATATATATATATATATATATATATATATATATATATATATATAACTGATTAACGTCTTTTAACAGCAAGGTCTTTAGAGAGGGGAAAGGATGGGGGGGCAAGGAAAACCCAAATATGGATGCCCGGATGCGAGGCCAGAACGCTAACCGTTACACCATCACTCTCGGTCAATTCACGTTTTGATTTATGGAGGATTGTAAAGTATAAGCAAAAACGACAGCGTATAAAACTCTTCAATGTCATCATTTGGAGTATTCTTACCTTATACAATTAACTGCCAAAAGACTTGGGATATGGAGAAGCACATATCCACGTGGTGGTAGCTCCACGAAAGAACATATAAATGTGCCGTGCGGTGTCGGGGCTTTCATTTGTACTCTCGTGCGTTATATAAAAAGTAATTATGGCCGGTTTACATGAATTAACAGTCTTTGGAATTTGTTCGTACTTTCACCATTCGTCGATCCTCAATGTCAAAGGTGCGCGGTGAATATATAATTTCCGGCATTACCTCTCTCGTCGGCACTGAGAGGTCAGTGATGTCATACAGGAAATACTTCTTCAAAGAACAACAACATTCAATTTGGAAGTGTCTGTACGAGCATTTAAGTGAAATTTGTCGGTGATGGGATATGGCAGCAGATAAGAGTGCATCTGCTAGGAAAACGCTGTAGGCTACAGCGCCTCTGCTGGCATTGTAAACATATCAGATGGACTCTGGTAGACTGGAAAAAGGTTACATCGTCAGATGAGGTCACAATTCCAGTTGGTAAGAGCTGATGGTAAGGTTCGTGTGTGGCACAGACCCACGAGGCCGTGGAGCCAGGTTGTTAGGAATCACTGTGCAAGCAAATGGTGGCTTTATACTGGTGTAGGCTGTATTTATTTCATATGGACTGGAACCTCTAGTCAAATTAAACCTGACATTAACTGGAAAATAGTTATTTTCAGCTACTTGGAGACGATGTGCAGCTTTTCACGGCCTTATGCTTCAAAATAGTCATAGATTTTTCCAGGACAAAAATGCTCCATGGCACCAGGTCAAAATCGTTGACGATTAGTTTGAGGTTCAGGACAACTAATGATTTTATACGTAGATCACCCGACATGAATCGAATCGAATATATCTGTGATATAATCGAAAGGTCAGTTCATGCACAACGTCCTGTATACGCAACACTTTTGCAGTTATGGATGGCTGTATCATTGCTAACTATTTCCTCACGAGACTTCCGACGATTTTTTGAGTCAGTTCCACGTAGGGCTGCTGTACTTCGCCGGGCAGAAGGTGTTCCACATTATAAAAGGAGTTATCCCAGTCAACCTTAGTGAATATTATTCGTGTCTCAAGGATCTGTAACGCTCAATGCGGTATTGCGGGTAATTTCTTTACATATTATCTAGCTAGCGTGTAGAGATATAACCACGCGACACCATTGCAACAAACTGCAATGTTTTCTTCGATCGTAAATATGGGTTCATTTATTAATTTCGATTTGAAATGCATTTGGACACTGAATTATCAGTTATTAATTCTTGGAATGAGATGAGTTTTCGTTTTTAACATTCGTTACGTTAAATAAATATTGAAATTTTCCTCATAAAAAAATGTAATTAACACCTATACATGAATTGTACATCATATCACGCAGGATATGAGAAATCAATTTACATGCCCGTTTGCCATACATAAAGGCAAAAGTATAGTTACAACTATGCATTGGTCAAAACATATATACAGATTGCAGAACCCAACTGACAATTAAAAATGAATATTAACTCCGGAACGAAATATTCTTACAGCACGTGATGTGCTTTCCAGCAACAGTGACACTTATACAGCTCGGAAAAGATATTTGAACACTTTTCAAACCATGCCAACTCAAGTCAATTAAAAGTTTATGGGATCAAAGCATGAGTACTATTCAGAGGTTTTTCTATCAGGACTTTTCAGGTCCAGGTTAGGTGAAAACAGAATGCAGTGATGGAATATTAATAATACTTTACCATGAAAATAATGGATTTACTTTGTTTCCTGGTTTAAGCATCGTCGATATCGCATACATGATGACGGAGAATTTTGCAACAGCTGAATATGCAGAAGTAGTGAAATTTTGGAATTGGCTGTGAAATCAATTTCAGTCGCAATTCGTAAATATCTCAAGCAATGAATTTCATACGGTAAATGCCGCTAAAAATGGAAAAGTTAGGTTTTGTTGTGAGGTTAGCTGTCGAAAATTGGACATTGTTTACAAAAAGTAAGATTAATGAGTTGAATTGTAAAGTGGAACATCTTGCAGGAACCAAAGAGAAAAATGAAAAAAAGTTAAGAAAAACTCTCTTATAATTAAGGAAAAGTGCCAAAATGATATTAAGTGTGCTTCGTCATTGTTTTTTTAAACAAAGTGCTTGTTCTAAATGAAGCAATCAATTAAGAGACAAATATAACTAACAACAGCGAGTGTGAACTGAATAAACGGAACCACATTACAACAGAAGAGAAGCGGATAGCAACAAACGGAAGGAAAAAACCCGGGTATGCAGGAACTCAAGTGTTCGAAGTCTCAAAATAATGAGAAGAAAAAAGTGCTCGTCCTGTCTGACAGTCAAGCGAGGTATTGTTCCTAAATTCTAATTTCTCTACTTGGTGAAGATTATCAAGTAGAAAGTGTAATGAAGCCAAATGTGTCAATTTCATAGGTTATCAGCAGTATTTCTGATTTCATATGTCATTATGGACTTAATGAGACGGTTATAGAGATGGGTGGAACAATTTACATAGAAATAGCACAAGAAAACAAGAATATATCACGAAAACTGATAGAACTAAGTAAAAGAAAAAATGCCATCTTAAATCCGTGCCATATAAATATGACAAACCATATACGAACAATATAATTTGGGATTTTAATGATAACATGTTAAAAGACATTAATAGCTCAAGTAGAGATAATAAAAGGCTTTGATTAAACTTTGAAATGGGAAGGTTATAATGTTAAGATTACAATAACATCTAAACTATAGTGGAAAAATGAAAATAAAAAATGCAGAAACTCAACATAAAAAAGATGTGAAACATCAAAAGAAATTTACTTTTATTGACAAGTGGTTGTCAAGCAATAAGAATGTTAGCAATGTCAAGAAAGGAAATAACATAAACAAAGAAACTAACATTAAAACTAACAGTATACTCACGTTCCTAGACAAATGGCTATTGAAAAGTAACACAGTAGAAACACACAGAAACATCAACAGAGTCAATAGCAAGTAATTTTTTTGGTAAAGTAACTCAGTATCAAGCAAAGAAATGAGATTAAATACTAAAAGTATTCTAGAAGAAAATATAAAATTAGGAACAGTGAAATTAGACATTATAAAATCATACATCAAAATGTACAGTATATCAGACCAAAAAAAAAAAAAAGGAGTTAGAATTATTAATAAATGAAACATGTGCCAACGTAATTAACATGTATTACAAAATGAATTAATTCCAGATCTACACATTTATGGAAAACTATGGGAAATATTTACAGTAGGGAAAGTTATAAAGATGGCGGAATTTTGATTTTAGTAAAATTTTGATTAGATTCTAAAGTATTAAAAGCAAAATCGCATTTATTGTCTCAAAAAAATTGAAAGTGTGTGGTATTTCAATCCCTTTACAAGGCAAAGTAGTGGCTTTGAAGTATTCTATAAAAACCTAAATGAGATGCGGGAATCTCTATGTATTAACTCTGATAGGAGGATATGAATATTGATGTATTACAGAGAAATAAGATTTCAAAAGAACTTGGAGACATTTATAGTTGTTTTGGACTTAATATTTGCATAAACCGCCATACAAGGGAAACAGGCACTTCAAAAGTAACAATAGATAATATAGCAGCTAACTACCTTGAGGATCAATATGCAACAAAGAAATTAAACACAACAATATCACATCACTATGCACAAGAAACTAGTATTAAAAATGAAGTAGAACATCAAGAAACTTGGCTACTTGATGAATATAGGCCCAACACTAAACAAAATATTAAATTATTTAAGGAACTTTTAAGCATAAAAACTTGGAGTGAAACATTTAATTCCTTTACAACTGAAGAAAAATATTAGTCATACATAAGTATGGTTAATTGTTACAATGACATAACTTTCCCAATAAAAAAGAAAAAAAACACAATTAATAAACAAAACAGCACAGAGAAATGAAACACAGAAGATATTATAGAATGCAAGAAACATACAAAATTGATTAGTGCATTGTGTAGAGAAGGGTCACTGAAGAAATATCTTTTGAAGTGTAGAATGAATTAAAAAATAAGATAAAATCGGATGACATTCACAGCATACTACACAGAAGTGACAATTGACAAAGAGCATTATAGAAAATTGTTAATAGGGAGTGGGGGGGGGGAAATCAGATTATGAGATATCCAATATGCTTATAAAAGAATGTAGTAGTTATCTCTTACAATCTATAGTACACATAATAAATCATTCATTTATAAGTGGAATATTTCCAGATTCCCTAAACATTTCTAAAGTTATACCTGTATTCAAGAAAGGGGAATGGTCAGATGTAAACAATTATAGATTATTGTCACTAATCTCTAGTATATCTAGTATATCAAAATTGGCTCATTGACTTCCTTAATAAACGCAACATAATTACAGATGCTCAACATGGATTTAGTAGGTACAGGTCTACAGAAACAGCAGTTGCGACATTTGTAGATTTCGCAAAAAAGTCTTTGAATGGAGGAGAGTAGACGCTGTACTTATGGATCTATCAAAAGTCTTTGACACATTCAGTCATCAAAGGCTATTCAACAATTAAGAAAAGTGGGGAATAAAGGGTAAGGCTTATGAATGGATAAGGTCATTTCTGTCAAAAAGAAAACAATTTATGATTATAAAAGGCAACACAGACTTTAATAATGTAACGGCAAGCACACTCACTATAAAATCAGGAGTACCACAGGGCTTGGTGCTGGGGCCTCTGTTGTTCTTTCTATATATAAATGATGTACAAGGCCAAAGCGAGAGAATGACGCAATAGTTCTTTATGTAGATGATGCAACTGTGAAGATGTGAAACATCAAACTATTGAATCTAGAGAGAAAGCTTAATATGTACTTTCAGAAACTAGCAACATGGTTGAAAGATAATTATCTTGTAATTAATTAAAACTCTATGATATCATTTTTTTTTTTTAAAAAAGATACTCTGTAAATTTAAACATAAGCAGTGAGTTGATACAAAAGCAACTGTACTAGGGATTCGAATTGTCAACTATATAAATTGGGAAAATCAGGTGGCTCAATTCTGTAACCGACTCCTATCGTATTTATGGTCAGCTATTTCAGAGAATTCTGCAGAAGGGATATTCTGATGAGTGATGACCATCTATTTCTCTCTTTTTTAAAGATACGGTATATCAGCGTGAGGAAGACCCACAGAGAATAATACGATGAGAATATTAAAAATACAAAAACAGATAGTTAGAACTATACTACTGTAGAAGAATAAAATATATAACTGTTTCGTGTTACAAATATTTTGTAGGTTTGAAGATTCTGACACATCCTTGTACAGGGAGATTCTAAAGTCACTATACATTTTGTACTTAAACAAATTTTATTAACCAATATATAATGGCACTGAAACGTTTGTCACAATAGGACATAATTCAGTATATTTCAAAGTGACCACCTTGTATGTCTAGGCATACCCCCAAGCGCTGAACTGTAGACCGAAAAACCTGCCCAAGCATATCTGGTGTAATCTCAGCAGCTGCTGTTCGAATCCGCTGTGTTAAGTGTTCAGTGCTGCGGATCTTCACCGGGTATACCTTAGACTTGATAAACCCCCATGCAAAAAAGTCTAAGGGTGTCAAGTCAGGAGAGCGGGGTGCCCACATCCGTGGAGAGGCACGACCAATCCATCTGCAGGGAAATGCTTGATTCAGATAATCCAGAACAACGAGGGAAAAATGGGGTGGTGCACCATCCTGTTGAAAAACAACAGTATCCATTATCCCATCAGATATCAACTGGGGCTCCAAAAACTGTTCCAACATATCTAGGTACATGGTTCCAGTAACGGTTTGTTCTGCGAAGAAGAGCGTCATTCCACGAAGACGAGCAGAAACAACAGCGATTCGTTCTTCTTTGGTTAGCATTCTGTAGTACTACCTACAAGAAACATATATTCCGTTACTATATCACTGAAATGTATAATGACTTTAGAATCACCCTGTATATACATATATAAGACTATACTCCTTCCACTCAGTAAGAATGTTGATAAAAAGAATGAACAAGTACAGGGGTATGAAGCACATAATAAAACTAATTTCAATTTACAAGTGCAAACCACACACATACGCACAAATGAAAAAAGTACTTCCTATTCTGGAGCCCAATTGTTCAAATAGATTCCTACAGGTATAATATTAACCAGTAACAAGAGAGAACAATTCAAGTATAAGCTTTAACAGCAGACCCAGGCAGCACAGGGGGGGAGTGGCTTTGCTTCGCGTTACAGGGATTGCCGGTTCCAGTCCAACCTAGGACATGGGTGGTTTCAACTATGTATCGTGTCCATCTTGTGATGTCCTTACCAGATAGAGAAAGGTAATAATGATGATGATACGATAGGTACACACGGGAAAATCACAAATACATTGAGCTGGCTGTTTGGCTAACATGGGCAAATGCCATTTTTTTTATTTAAAAAAAAGCTTAAACAGTACTTATGATAAAGCCTTTTACTCAATCAAAGAGTATTTGAAAGGGAAAGAATGGTATGTATAAAAATTGGTTTGAATTAAATAATTTATAATTTTATATACCTTACTAGCTGATACCCGCGTCTTCGTACTCGTTGATTAAGAATTTGGTTGTCAGAATTGAATATAGAAAGATGTTGGTAATGCATGATTGGTCTCAAACAACACTAGTCAGCATAATATGACAGGAAAGCCATCACTATATTATTCTACTGTCGAACCTGTGTCACGATTCTAATAACATTAGCTGCTCTTGCTTTGCTAGAGCTATACCTCAGGCCAGGTTTACGCCCACAAGGCATGTCAAGAAAAGAAGGCAAAATAAACTGGTGCCAGAAACATTTAAGCAGACACAAAGTAATAGTACAGAGCAAATCGACATCTATACTAAAATAACTTTTGTCCGTAAACGAAATTTACTAAAAATCATACATAACTGACTGCTCGAGAAGCACCAACGTAACATTACACACTAGCACACGCATCCGTCCGTTTGTCACCATTCGATAAGTTCTCAAAACATCGTGACTAAAACTGTTTTCATACCGAAAAAAATGTCCTGTGCTCTTCCTACAGATACAAACTATTTCCTTGTCAAATTCCATCAATATAGGTATAGCTATTTAGTTGTCAAAACGTATTTATAGTATTATTAGTGCAGATCACACACACACTGACTGCGAGATTAACAACCCCTGAGGGATCAATATAACATAAAAAAGTGTACACCTACAGCATTGCTAGACTACCCACGATTTGCCTCGCATCGCACCCCTAAATATGTGATATCTACAGTTTAACATACAATCCGAACAACCGACGCTCGAGGCGTGACTCTTATTTTTTTTTTTAACTGCTTTATGTCTCTCAACAGCTAGGTCTTTAGAGACGGGAAAGGATGGGGGGCAAGGAATGAGAAGGAATTCGGTCATGGCCTTTTTAAGGAAGCATCCCGGCATTTGCCTGGAGTGATTTGGGAAACCATGGAAAACCCAAATCTGGATGCCCGGACGGGGATTCGAACCGCCGTCCTCCCGAATGCGAGGCCAGAACGCTATCCGTTACACCACCACCCTTGGTGTGACTCTTACGACCAGAAACAATATTTAAACATCTTTGCTTCCACCGGGACTTGAACAGGAGACCACGCTCCTAACATCATTAAGCACGCACTTTAACCACTATGGTATCATCCCGTTGTATGGAGAGATAGACAGACGCGTTGGATGTGTATGTCTCTGTACTATCGCCGTTCAGTGATTTTTCAAAATTATATGACAACACGTATTATTTATGCAGAAGAAAGTATGCTATGTCCATCCGAATTCCAAATAGCATCTCCTCGTCAAATTTCATCACGATCTGATTAGTCTTTTAGCCCAAGAAACGTAACAAACAGACAGGGTGACAGATAGACAGAGTTACTTTCGCATTTATAATATCAGTATAGATACACAGCACACTTATAACAATGATAATACACGAAAATTTCAAGAAATTCGGTTAAGTCGTAAACATAAATACATATGGCGTCAAATAGACTGTAGCATAAATAAACCGAAACACAACGCCATCTACTAAATGGTTACCCAACCTAGATAACCAAGTACTGTGTCGATAAATTAACTCATCGCCAACTGTTAGAAACTTATCGAAATATAATAATAATTTCGTGCGGTCGTGATGACATGGTGACAGGGTTTCTATTGCCTGCGCATTACAATCCTGTCGTAGCCGCCTTAACCTAGCCCGTCAATCCTACCGGGTGCAGGGGACTTACAGTTTAACGTGGAATCCGAACCACGGTACCGTCCTGGCGTACTTCACACCACACAGCAAGCTGCGCCAGAAGTGAATACCGGGTTAGATGCCCATGAAAATCCCCGGCCAGACAGGGATTCGAACTGGGGCCTTTTGATCTCCAATGAGACGCCTTAACCCCTGAGCCACCATACCGCTCAAACTAACGGAACTTACAAATATTTACAAACCATTGTCCTATGGCATAACATTTAATGAACATTTAATTCGCAATAATTAATATTGAGGTCAATAATCCAGATAATAACTATCCTATCTTTTAAGTTGGGCCAAATTATACACATTAAGCCAAATTTCATCAAAATAGGTTACGTAGTTTGGAGTTTATCTCGGACAAACAGACGCGAGATTTTTTGTATATATATCTATACACTGAAGAGCCAAAGAAACTGGTACACATGCCTAATATAATGTAGGGCACCCGCGAGCACGTAGAAGTGCCGCAACACGACGTGGCATGGACTCGAGAAGTAGTGCTGGAGAGAATTGACACCATGCATCCTGCAGGACTGTCCATAAATCCGTAACACTACGATGGGGTGAAGACCTCTTCTGAACGGCACGTTGCAAGGCATCCCAGATATGCTCAATAATGTTCATTTCTGAGGAGTTTGGTGGCCAGCGTAGGTGTTTAAACTCAGAAGAGTGTTTCTGGAGCCACTCTGTAGTAATTCTGGACGTGTGGGGTGTCGCATTGTCCAACTGGAATTGCCCAAGTCCGTCGGAATTAACAATGGACATGAATGGTTGTAGATGATCATCCAGGATGCGTAGGAACGTGTCATCTGTCAGAGTCCTATCTAGACGTATCAGGGGTCCCATGTCACTCCAACTGCACACGCCCCACACCATTACAAAGTATCCACCAGCTTGACAAGTCCCATGCTGACATGCAGGGTCCATGAATTCATGAGGTTGTCTCCATACCAGTACACGTCCATCCGCTCGATACAATTGGAAACGAGACTCGTCAGACCAAGCAACATGTTTCCGATCATCAACAGAGCAATGTCAGCGTTGACGGGCCAGGCGAGGCATAAAGCTTTGTGTCGTGCACTCAGCAAGGGCTCACGAGTGGGCCTTCGGCACAGAAATCCCGTATCGGTGATGTTTCGTTGAATGGTTCGCACGTTGACATTTGTTCATGGCCCAGCATCTAAATCCCCAACAATTTGGGTTGCAATTCTGTCACGTTGAACGATTCTCATCAGTCGTCGTTGGTCCCGTTCTTGTAGGTTTTTTTCAGGCCGAAGCGATGTCGGAGATTTGATGTTTTACCGGATTCTTGATATTTGCGGTGCATTCGTGAAATGATCGTACGGGAAAATCCCCACCTCATCGCTACCTCGAAGATGCTGTGTCCCATCTCTCGTGTGCCGACTATAACACCAAGTTCAAACTGACTTAAATCGTGATAATCTGCCATTGTAGCAGCAGTAACCGATCAAACGCCTGCGCCAGACACCTGTTGCCTACATTGGTGCTGCCGACCGCAGCGCCGTACTCTGAGTGTTTGTATATCTCCGTGTTTGTATACGCATGCCTATACCAGTTTCTCTGGCTGTTCAGTGTATTTGTCAATGACGTGTGTAATAAGGTAAAACAACTATGTAAATCTATAGTACATATGTATAAAACGTAAGCGACTGGCATAAATTACATAAATTAAAAATGTAATATTAGATAGTTAATAGTTTTATATTTATAGTTAAGGTGGAATTTACGCTGATCAGCCAAAACATTATGACAACCCGCTAATTAGTACGTTGAGCGCAATACAGCAGCGATTCGACTTGGCATGGATTTGAAAAGTCTTTGTTAGGTTTCCGGAGTTGTCTGGCACAAGATATCTATGCACATGTCATGCAATTTCCCTTAAATTATTACGGGCCAGTGGTTTGTGGTCGCGGCTCCTGGGAACGAGCATAAGGGAAACGGCGAGGAGGGTCGGCTGTTCGCGTGCTTCTATAGTGAGTATCTATGCAGGGTGGTTGAAAGACGGTGAAACCACGACTGGGCGACAAGGTGGTGGACGTCCACGCCTCATCACAGAACGTGGAGGTCGGAGGCTTGCCCGTTCTGTAAAACGGGATAGGCGGCGATCTGTGGTAGATCTGACAGCAGAGTGTGCTCCGAAACACTCGTGCCTACGCCAGCAATTTACTCTTCCGTAAGATCTGCCATTGATCGTCCTCTATCGTGCTTCACAGAGCGGGCAGCACCAAATCCATGTTCTGTGATGAGTCAGCAACCACATTCCATAGATTCTCACCATGGTATCATGCGAACAGCCGACCAGCTTATCCGTTTCCGAGATGCTCGTTCCCAGTTGCCGCGCCAAAACTATCTGCCCTTTGTCGATGTTACATAGGTCAATGAATATCCCCCCGCCCCCCCCCCCCCCCCCATTCGTCTCAGCTCCATGCCTCATGACGTACACGCGACGTTACTCGATTTCGCTGTGTGCACTGTTCGTAATATAAGGTGAGCAAATAATTATCCTGCAACACAGTTACTTTTAATAAATTGTTTATTTATTAATTTATGGCGTGACGCGTTTCAAGATCTGAATCTCATTTTCAAACGCCATTTTTATTTTTACATTCTTGATGTGACGAGTGCTCGTGTAAGCTATCATCCAGCAGAAACTTTCTGCTGTAAGGATAATTATTTGCTCACCTTATATTTCAAAACAGTTACAGACTTTCAAAAGTCCATTTATCATGGATAAAATAAAAACTGTTCGTAATGTTTTAACTCAACAATGTACGTAGATGTAAAATTTGAAGGTTTTTACGGTCACAATACATTGTTTTATGAGGCGACAAAAGAAGATATTTTTCATTCCAAATCGTGTCGTGTACCTTTACATTGAGGTACATTCATTTTTAATGTAAATTTAAACAAGCTTTAAATATTTGAAGTTTTATGACGTAATAAGTACACTCCTGGAAATTGAAATAAGAACACCGTGAATTCATTGTCCCAGCAATGGGAAACTTTATATACACATTCCTGGGGTCAGATAAAACACATGATCACACAGACAGAACCATAGGCACATAGACACAGGCAACAGAGAATGCACAATGTCGGCACTAGTACCGTGTATATCCTCCTTTCGCAGCAATGCAGGCTGCAATTCTCCCATGGAGACGATCGTAGAGGTGCTGGATGTAGTCCTGTGGAACGGCATGCCAAGCCATTTCCACCTGGCGCCTCAGCTGGACCAGCGTTCGTGCTGGACGTGCAGACCGCGTGAGACGACGTTTCATCCGGTCCCAAACATGCTCAATGGAGGGACAGATCCGGAGATCTCGCTGGCCAGGGTAGTTGACTTACACCTTCTAGAGCACGTTGGGTGGCACGGGATACATGTGGACGTGCATTGTCCTGTTGGAACAGCATGTTCCCTTGCCGGTCTAGGAATGGTAGAACGATGGGTTTCGATGACGGTTTGAATGTACCGTGCACTGTTCAGTGTCCCCTCGACGATCACCAGAGGTGTACGGCCAGTGTAGGAGATCGCTCCCCACACCATGATGCCGGGTGTTGGCGCTGTGTGCCTCGGTCGTATGCAGCCCTGATTGTGGCGCTCACCTGCACGGCGCCAAACACGCATACGACCATCATTGGCACCAAGGCAGAAGCGACTCTCATCACTGAAGACGACACGTCTCCATTCGTCCCTCCATACACGCCTGTCGCGACACCACTGGAGGCGGGCTGCACGATGTTGGGGCGTGAGTGGAAGACGACCTAACGGTGCGCGGGACCGTAGCCGAGCTTCATGGAGACGGTTGCGAATGGTCCTCTCTGATACCCCAGGAGCAACAGTGTCCCTAATTTGCCGGGAAGTGGCGGTGCGGTCCCCTACGGCACTGCGTAGGATGCGACGGTCTTGGCGTGCGTCCGTGCGTCGCTGCTGTCCGGACCCAGGTCGACGGGCACGTGGCACCTTCCGCCGACCACTGGTGACAACATCGATGTACTGTGGAGACCTCGCGCCCCACATGTTGAGCAATTCGGCGGTACGTCCACCCGGCCTCCCGCATGCCCACTATACGCCCTCACTCAAAGTCCGTCAACTGCACATACGGTTCACGTACACGCTGTTGCGGCATGCTACCAGTGTTAAAGACTGAATGGAGCTCCGTATGCACTCGGCAAACTGGCTGACACTGACTGCGGCGGTGCCCAACCGCCTGCGCATCTAGCGCCCTTCGACGGCCAACACTGCTGTTCCTGGTTTGTCCGCTGTGCCGTGCGTTTGATCATTGCTTGTACAGCCCATCTCGTAGTGTCCGGAGCAAGTATGGTGAGTCTTTCACACCGGCGTCAATGTGTTCTTATTTCAATTTCCAGGAGTGTATATGGCAACCAAACATTCCGTTCAGTGTATTCCACACTGTGATATACAACTATTTGTTTAACGACCAGTTTTAAAAGTCGAAATTCCTTAATGGTTGGGAAGAACATATTTTTACCAGTTCACAATTTGAAAATCAAATCATTTTTTACTAAATAACGCCTATAACATAGTAAATTAATTGAATAAAATTGTTTCTCATTAAGCTTTAATATGCTTACAAGGAACACCTATGACCTCGAACGCTCGGAACCGCACGAAAACATGTTTAGAATAACAAGCGATCATAAACAAAACAGTGGTTGTGTGTCATTTTGACGGAAAACATTGCAATCTACCTCAAGTAACATACTGACGTTGTAAGACTACACTGTGCCAAAGCACAAGTGAAGACACATGATCTTTATTCATCATGAAACTTAATTCTGTAATTTACAATCAATTTGCTGCACCTACGTATAAGTCTATGATGCAATTTGCTTGGCGAAAGCCAGGTTATGACATTGACCTACCAACATCATCATTTGAAAATGTAATTCGGTCGCTTTTGATATTGGACTGCGTGAATGCGAAAGTGATTTGGAATGTGATAACGTGACTTCAGTGAGGTGGACATTGTTCGCTTCCACTTTGTTTTAACGACGTCATAAAAATCCCGCATCTGTATTTTTAGGACTAATATAAGCACTATCAGGCGTGTGTACTGCTGTATATGCGTGCTTTGCACTATATTAAGTACTTTAAGCTGAGAGTTTTTTTTGCACTGTTGATTGGAAATGTATTGATACACTGACGTCATTGAATTACGTATAATTCCCTTCAAGTGATATTGATGTATTTTTACTTGTTACTCTCTGTTAAAATGTTACTTGAGGTAGAATACAACGTTTTGCATGGAAATAACACACATCATTGTTTTGTTTATGATCGCTTGTTTTTCTAAGCATGTTTTCGTGCGGTTACGAGCGTTCGAGGCCAATGGTGTCCCTTGTTAGTGTCCTTAGGACTCCAGAAATTGCCGCGCTACATTGTTTGATCATTTTCATTCGCATAAATAGTTACAATCCAAGGAATTAGTTAAAACTATTTAGTGAAGTGCATTACAATATTTACAGGGATAAAGTCGGGCTAAATCCATGAGACTGGATACCTGCGAAGATTACATCATTACGTCGGAAATGTTTCCACTCACACTTAATGATAGTTATACCAAGCTGTGTTATTTTTCTCTGCCTGATTTAACAAGGGTTGTATTCATATAGCATATTCAGGAATTTTACCCTTTCCCCTTCTAATTACTGAATTTAAATCAGTGATCAAACTTGTGGTCCGTCTGCTGATACTTCAATACGTCTTAGGGGTAAACCATAGTTAATATTGTTTTTAGAGGCACATGCGGCAAAATAACATTTTCCGCTACGTAGGCTGAGGTCATCTAGGTAGCAGGATGATGTGCAGCTAGGGTTGCCAATCATACTTTATTTTTGGCCTTTATACATTTTCATACCAATAAAGTATACGAAAATATTTTATTTCAGATAAACTATAGACTGTAATTCATGGAACCGAACGATGTTGTGCTTTATTAATTTACAAATGCCATGTTAGTGTTTATGACGAAACGAAACGAAAAGTGCTGTTAGCAATGGACTTTTACTTAGATCGACGGAATTCGACATTGAATCACAACACTATACTTATGTATATATTTTAAAAAGCACTTGATAATTTATCAAATATAAAAATGATTATTTCGTACCTTCTGCCGCTCTCATCGTAACAACTTTCACCGAAAGAATAATTAATGCAAAATGGTGGGAAGGAAGAAACAGAGTATGTTTAAACTTAAATGAATTGTAAAGTTATTAATAATTCCACTTTTAGGATGTGGTACCAGCTATAATATTTTAAATGATACCAAAACTTAATAGCTAGCCTCGTAAGAACTAAAAATTATCTATGAAGTCAATAAGTACCTAAATTTAAAATACTTTTTACTTTTTTCTCCAAGACATATATACTACTTTTTTTTCAAATAAGTTGGCAACCCAATATCCAGTGACTTCAACCGGGTTAGCTGGTTCTAGTCCGGGTGGTGGAAAACACTTTTTCACAATTATAGCCTTTTTCGTAGGTGGAGAGGGGATAGTGCTCTATTCATATCATCTGATTGTGTAACAATAAATGGGCTTGCTTCCAAATCTCTCCGCAAGGCGAGTATAGAGAGGTCGTACGACTGTTGATGTTGATTCGTCCGTTGGATGAAGAAGTTACACTTGGTGGCATCGATGGTGCCTTTCCAAAGAATAGGCGTGAATATGCTGGCACTGGGTTTCTCCCTCTCCATTCTTTCATCTCCGTATAAAGAAAAAACTACTATGACAACAGTCATCTGCAAATATGTAATAACACTATAACTGTTATCTCTACGGGGAGTGTCAGACACCAGGAGAGAACGCGATACTACTTACGTAATGGGCTTGTGTCCACTTAGAATAAATCGGACGCATAACAGTTTTTAGTGATTAAAACAAAATTATTTATTATAAAAGATAAAGATTATTATTTTTAGAAAATAAATGCTGCAAAATCAGGCAAACTGTCACGTGTCAGCGAACGCCATTGAGAAATCCACTAACATACGAGACTTTAACGAAAGGCAAATTTTATGAACCAGTCCCTGGGAACGAGCATCTTGGAAACGGCGAGGCTGGTTGGCTGTTCGCGTGCTACTGTAGTGAGCATCTATGGAAAGTGGTTGAAGGACGGTGAAACCACAAGTAAGTGACAAGGTGGTGGACGTCGACGCCTCATCACGGAACGTGGAGGTCGGAGACTTGCCAGCTCTGTAAAGCAGGATAGGCGACGATGTGTGGCAGATCTGACGACAGAGTATAATGCTGGGGCAGACAAAAGTGTTTCGGAATACACAGTTCATCGCACATTGCTGAATATGGGGCACTGCAGCAGACGGCTCCTACATGTCCCATGATGACCCAATAACATCGTCAATTACGATTGCGGTGGGAATGAGATCATCGAGACTGGATCGTGGAGCAATGGGAACGTGTCCCTGGTCGATTGAATCACGTATTTTGCTACGCCAGGTCGATGATCGTGTCCGGATACGTCATCTTCTTCTTTTTTTATTTTTTAACAGTTTAACGTCCCTTTTTAACAACGTGGTCTTTAGAGACGGGAAAGGATGGGGGCAAGGAATGGGAAGGAATTCGGCCATGGCCTTTGAAGGAGGAAGCATCCCGGCATTCACCTGGAGTGATTTGGGGAAACCATGGAAAACCCAAATCTGGATGCCCGGACGGGGATTCGAACCGCCGTCCTCCCGAATGCGAGGCCAGAACGCTATCCGTTACACCACCACCCTTGGTGTGACTCTTACGACCAGAAACAATATTTAAACATCTTTGCTTCCACCGGGACTTGAACAGGAGACCACGCTCCTAACATCATTAAGCACGCACTTTAACCACTAAGGTATCATCCCGTTGTATGGAGAGATAGACAGACGCGTTGGATGTGTATGTCTCTGTACTATCGCCGTTCAGTGATTTTTCAAAATTATATGACAACACGTATTATTTATGCAGAAGAAAGTATGCTATGTCCATCCGAATTCCAAATAGCATCTCCTCGTCAAATTTCATCACGATCTGATTAGTCTTTTAGCCCAAGAAACGTAACAAACAGACAGGGTGACAGATAGACAGAGTTACTTTCGCATTTATAATATCAGTATAGATACACAGCACACTTATAACAATGATAATACACGAAAATTTCAAGAAATTCGGTTAAGTCGTAAACATAAATACATATGGCGTCAAATAGACTGTAGCATAAATAAACCGAAACACAACGCCATCTACTAGATGGTTACCCAACCTAGATAACCAAGTACTGTGTCGATAAATTAACTCATCGCCAACTGTTAGAAACTTATCGAAATATAATAATAATTTCGTGCGGTCGTGATGACATGGTGACAGGGTTTCTATTGCCTGCGCATTACAATCCTGTCGTAGCCGCCTTAACCTAGCCCGTCAATCCTGCCGGGTGCAGGGGACTTACAGTTTAACGTGGAATCCGAACCACGGTACCGTCCTGGCGTACTTCACACCACACAGCAAGCTGCGCCAGAAGTGAATACCGGGTTAGATGCCCATGAAAATCCCCGGCCAGACAGGGATTCGAACTGGGGCCTTTTGATCTCCAATGAGACGCCTTAACCCCTGAGCCACCATACCGCTCAAACTAACGGAACTTACAAATATTTACAAACCATTGTCCTATGGCATAACATTTAATGAACATTTAATTCGCAATAATTAATATTGAGGTCAATAATCCAGATAATAACTATCCTATCTTTTAAGTTGGGCCAAATTATACACATTAAGCCAAATTTCATCAAATAGGTTACGTAGTTTGGAGTTTATCTCGGACAAACAGACGCGAGATTTTTTGTATATATATCTTATACACTGAAGAGCCAAAGAAACTGGTACACATGCCTAATATAATAGGGCACCCGCGAGCACGTAGAAGTGCCGCAACACGACGTGGCATGGACTCGAGAAGTAGTGCTGGAGAGAATTGACACCATGCATCCTGCAGGACTGTCCATAAATCCGTAACACTACGATGGGTGAAGACCTCTTCTGAACGGCACGTTGCAAGGCATCCCAGATATGCTCAATAATGTTCATTTCTGAGGAGTTTGGTGGCCAGCGTAGGTGTTTAAACTCAGAAGAGTGTTTCTGGAGCCACTCTGTAGTAATTCTGGACGTGTGGGGTGTCGCAAACTGGAATTGCCCAAGTCCGTCGGAATTAACAATGGACATGAATGGTTGTAGATGATCATCCAGGATGCGTAGGAACGTGTCATCTGTCAGAGTCCTATCTAGACGTATCAGGGGTCCCATGTCACTCCAACTGCACACGCCCCACACCATTACAAAGTATCCACCAGCTTGACAAGTCCCATGCTGACATGCAGGGTCCATGAATTCATGAGGTTGTCTCCATACCAGTACACGTCCATCCGCTCGATACAATTGGAAACGAGACTCGTCAGACCAAGCAACATGTTTCCGATCATCAACAGAGCAATGTCAGCGTTGACGGGCCAGGCGAGGCGTAAAGCTTTGTGTCGTGCACTCAGCAAGGGCTCACGAGTGGGCCTTCGGCACAGAAATCCCGTATCGGTGATGTTTCGTTGAATGGTTCGCACGTTGACATTTGTTCATGGCCCAGCATCTAAATCCCCAACAATTTGGGTTGCAATTCTGTCACGTTGAACGATTCTCATCAGTCGTCGTTGGTCCCGTTCTTGTAGGTTTTTTTTCAGGCCGAAGCGATGTCGGAGATTTGATGTTTTACCGGATTCTTGATATTTGCGGTGCATTCGTGAAATGATCGTACGGGAAAATCCCCACCTCATCGCTACCTCGAAGATGCTGTGTCCCATCTCTCGTGTGCCGACTATAACACCAAGTTCAAACTGACTTAAATCGTGATAATCTGCCATTGTAGCAGCAGTAACCGATCAAACGCCTGCGCCAGACACCTGTTGCCTACATTGGTGCTGCCGACCGCAGCGCCGTACTCTGAGTGTTTGTATATCTCCGTGTTTGTATACGCATGCCTATACCAGTTTCTCTGGCTGTTCAGTGTATTTGTCAATGACGTGTGTAATAAGGTAAAACAACTATGTAAATCTATAGTACATATGTATAAAACGTAAGCGACTGGCATAAATTACATAAATTAAAAATGTAATATTAGATAGTTAATAGTTTTATATTTATAGTTAAGGTGGAATTTACGCTGATCAGCCAAAACATTATGACAACCCGCTAATTAGTACGTTGAGCGCAATACAGCAGCGATTCGACTTGGCATGGATTTGAAAAGTCTTTGTTAGGTTTCCGGAGTTGTCTGGCACAAGATATCTATGCACATGTCATGCAATTTCCCTTAAATTATTACGGGCCAGTGGTTTGTGGTCGCGGCTCCTGGGAACGAGCATAAGGGAAACGGCGAGGAGGGTCGGCTGTTCGCGTGCTTCTATAGTGAGTATCTATGCAGGGTGGTTGAAAGACGGTGAAACCACGACTGGGCGACAAGGTGGTGGACGTCCACGCCTCATCACAGAACGTGGAGGTCGGAGGCTTGCCCGTTCTGTAAAACGGGATAGGCGGCGATCTGTGGTAGATCTGACAGCAGAGTGTGCTCCGAAACACTCGTGCCTACGCCAGCAATTTACTCTTCCGTAAGATCTGCCATTGATCGTCCTCTATCGTGCTTCACAGAGCGGGCAGCACCAAATCCATGTTCTGTGATGAGTCAGCAACCACATTCCATAGATTCTCACCATGGTATCATGCGAACAGCCGACCAGCTTATCCGTTTCCGAGATGCTCGTTCCCAGTGCCGCGCCAAAACTATCTGCCCTTTGTCGATGTTACATAGGTCAATGAATATCCCCGCTCCCCCCCCCCCCCATTCGTCTCAGCTCCATGCCTCATGACGTACACGCGACGTTACTCGATTTCGCTGTGTGCACTGTTCGTAATATAAGGTGAGCAAATAATTATCCTGCAACACAGTTACTTTTAATAAATTGTTTATTTATTAATTTATGGCGTGACGCGTTTCAAGATCTGAATCTCATTTTCAAACGCCGTTTTATTTTTATTTTTACATTCTTGATGTGACGAGTGCTCGTGTAAGCTATTATCCAGCAGAAACTTTCTGCTGTAAGTTTCTGCTGGATGATAGCTTACACGAGCACTCGTCACATCAAGAATGTAAAATAAAAACGGCGTTTGGAAATGAGATTCAGATCTTGAACGCGTCACGCCATAAATTAATAAATAAACAATTTATTAAAAGTAACTGTGTTGCAGGATAATTATTTGCTCACCTTATATTCAAAACAGTTACAGACTTTCAAAAGTCCATTTATCATGGATAAAATAAAAACTGTTCGTAATGTTTTAACTCAACAATGTACGTAGATGTAAAATTTGAAGGTTTTCACGGTCACAATACATTGTTTTATGAGGCGACAAAAGAAGATATTTTTCATTCCAAATCGTGTCGTGTACCTTTACATTGAGGTACATTCATTTTTAATGTAAATTTAAACAAGCTTTAAATATTTGAAGTTTTATGACGTAATAAGTACACTCCTGGAAATTGAAATAAGAACACCGTGAATTCATTGTCCCAGGAATGGGAAACTTTATATACACATTCCTGGGGTCAGATACAACACATGATCACACAGACAGAACCATAGGCACATAGACACAGGCAACAGAGCATGCACAATGTCGGCACTAGTACCGTGTATATCCTCCTTTCGCAGCAATGCAGGCTGCAATTCTCCCATGGAGACGATCGTAGAGGTGCTGGATGTAGTCCTGTGGAACGGCATGCCAAGCCATTTCCACCTGTGGACCAGCGTTCGTGCTGGACGTGCAGACCGCGTGAGACGACGTTTCATCCAGTCCCAAACATGCTCAATGGGGGACAGATCCGGAGATCTCGCTGGCCAGGGTAGTTGACTTACACCTTCTAGAGCACGTTGGGTGGCACGGGATACATGTGGACGTGCATTGTCCTGTTGGAACAGCATGTTCCCTTGCCGGTCTAGGAATGGTAGAACGATGGGTTCGATGACGGTTTGAATGTACCGTGCACTGTTCAGTGTCCCCTCGACGATCACCAGAGGTGTACGGCCAGTGTAGGAGATCGCTCCCCACACCATGATGCCGGGTGTTGGCCCTGTGTGCCTCGGTCGTATGCAGTCCTGATTGTGGCGCTCACCTGCACGGCGCCAAACACGCATACGACCATCATTGGCACCAAGGCAGAAGCGACTCTCATCACTGAAGACGACACGTCTCCATTCGTCCCTCCATACACGCCTGTCGCGACACCACTGGAGGCGGGCTGCACGATGTTGGGGCGTGAGCGGAAGACGACCTAACGGTGCGCGGGACCGTAGCCCAGCTTCATGGAGACGGTTGCGAATGGTCCTCTCTGATACCCCAGGAGCAACAGTGTCCCTAATTTGCCGGGAAGTGGCGGTGCGGTCCCCTACGGCACTGCGTAGGATGCGACGGTCTTGGCGTGCGTCCGTGCGTCGCTGCTGTCCGGACCCAGGTCGACGGGCACGTGCACCTTCCGCCGACCACTGGCGACAACATCGATGTACTGTGGAGACCTCGCGCCCCACATGTTGAGCAATTCGGCGGTACGTCCACCCGGCCTCCCGCATGCCCACTATACGCCCTCGCTCAAAGTCCGTCAACTGCACATACGGTTCACGTACACGCTGTCGCGGCATGCTACCAGTGTTAAAGACTGAGATGGAGCTCCGTATGCCACGGCAAACTGGCTGACACTGACTGCGGCGGTGCCCAACCGCTGCGCAGCTAGCGCCCTTCGACGGCCAACACTGCTGTTCCTGGTGTGTCCGCTGTGCCGTGCGTTTGATCATTGCTTGTACAGCCCTCTCGTAGTGTCCGGAGCAAGTATGGTGGGTCTTACACACCGGCGTCAATGTGTTCTTATTTCAATTTCCAGGAGTGTATATGGCAACCAAACATTCCGTTCAGTGTATTCCACACTGTGATATACAACTATTTGTTTAACGACCAGTTTTAAAAGTCGAAATTCCTTAATGGTTGGGAAGAACAATATTTTTACCCAGTTCACAATTTGAAAATCAAATCATTTTTACTAAATAACGCCTATAACATGTAAATTAATTGAATAAAATTGTTTCTCATTAAGCTTTAATATGCTTACAAGGAACACCTATGACCTCGAACGCTCGGAACCGCACGAAAACATGTTTAGAATAACAAGCGATCATAAACAAAACAGTGGTGTGTGTCATTTTGACGGAAAACATTGCAATCTACCTCAAGTAACATACTGACGTTGTAAGACTACACTGTGCCAAAGCACAAGTGAAGACACATGATCTTTATTCATCATGAAACTTAATTCTGTAATTTACAATCAATTTGCTGCACCTACGTATAAGTCTATGATGCAATTTGCTTGGCGAAAGCCAGGTTATGACATTGACATACCAACATCATCATTTGAAAATGTAATTCGTCGCTTTTGATATTGGACTGCGTGAATGCGAAAGTGATTTGGAATGTGATAACGTGACTTCAGTGAGGTAGCACATTGTTCGCTTCCACTTTGTTTTAACGACGTCATAAAAATCCCGCATCTGTATTTTTAGGACTAATATAAGCACTATCAGGCGTGTGGTACTGCTGTATATGCGTGCTTTGCACTATATTAAGTACTTTAAGCTGAGAGTTTTTTTTGCACTGTTGATTGGAAATGTATTGATACACTGACGTCATTGAATTACGTATAATTCCCTTCAAGTGATATTGATGTATTTTTACTTGTTACTCTCTGTTAAAATGTTACTTGAGGTAGAATACAACGTTTTGCATGGAAATAACACACATCATTGTTTTGTTTATGATCGCTTGTTTTTCTAAGCATGTTTTCGTGCGGTTACGAGCGTTCGAGGCCAATGGTGTCCCTTGTTAGTGTCCTTAGGACTCCAGAAATTGCCGCGCTACATTGTTTGATCATTTTCATTCGCATAAATAGTTACAATCCAAGGAATTAGTTAAAACTATTTAGTGAAGTGCATTACAATATTTACAGGGATAAAGTCGGGCTAAATCCATGAGACTGGATACCTGCGAAGATTACATCATTACGTCGGAAATGTTTCCACTCACACTTAATGATAGTTATACCAAGCTGTGTTATTTTTCTCTGCCTGATTTAACAAGGGTTGTATTCATATAGCATATTCAGGAATTTTACCCTTTCCCCTTCTAATTACTGAATTTAAATCAGTGATCAAACTTGTGGTCCGTCTGCTGATACTTCAATACGTCTTAGGGGTAAACCATAGTTAATATTGTTTTTAGAGGCACATGCGGCAAAATAACATTTTCCGCTACGTAGGCTGAGGTCATCTAGGTAGCAGGATGATGTGCAGCTAGGGTTGCCAATCATACTTTATTTTTGGCCTTTATACATTTTCATACCAATAAAGTATACGAAAATATTTTATTTCAGATAAACTATAGACTGTAATTCATGGAACCGAACGATGTTGTGCTTTATTAATTTACAAATGCCATGTTAGTGTTTATGACGAAACGAAACGAAAAGTGCTGTTAGCAATGGACTTTTACTTAGATCGACGGAATTCGACATTGAATCACAACACTATACTTATGTATATATTTTAAAAAGCACTTGATAATTTATCAAATATAAAAATGATTATTTCGTACCTTCTGCCGCTCATCGTAACAACTTTCACCGAAAGAATAATTAATGCAAAATGGTGGGAAGGAAGAAACAGAGTATGTTTAAACTTAAATGAATTGTAAAGTTATTAATAATTCCACTTTTAGGATGTGGTACCAGCTATAATATTTTAAATGATACCAAAACTTAATAGCTAGCCTCGTAAGAACTAAAAATTATCTATGAAGTCAATAAGTACCTAAATTTAAAAATACTTTTTACTTTTTTCTTCCAAAGACATATATACTACTTTTTTTCAAATAAGTTGGCAACCCAATATCCAGTGACTTCAACCGGGTTAGCTGGTTCTAGTCCGGGTGGTGGAAAACACTTTTTTCACAATTTAGCCTTTTTCGTAGGTGGAGAGGGGATAGTGCTCTATTCATAATCATCTGATTGTGTAACAATAAATGGGCTTGCTTCCAAATCTCTCCGCAAGGCGAGTATAGAGAGGTCGTACGACTGTTGATGTTGATTCGTCCGTTGATGTTGATTCGTCCGTTGGATGAAAAAGTTACACTTGGTGGCATCGATGGTGCCTTTCCAAAGAATAGGCGTGAATATGCTGGCACTGGGTTTCTCCCTCTCCATTCTTTCATCTCCGTATAAAGAAAAAACTACTTATGACAACAGTCATCTGCAAATATGTAATAACACTATAACTGTTATCTCTACGGGGAGTGTCAGACACCAGGAGAGAACGCGATACTACTTACGTAATGGGCTTGTGTCCACTTAGAATAAATCGGACGCATAACAGTTTTTAGTGATTAAAACAAAATTATTTATTATAAAAGATAAAGATTATTATTTTTAGAAAATAAATGCTGCAAAATCAGGCAAACTGTCACGTGTCAGCGAACGCCATTGAGAAATCCACTAACATACGAGACTTTAACGAAAGGCAAATTTTATGAACCAGTCCCTGGGAACGAGCATCTTGGAAACGGCGAGGCTGGTTGGCTGTTCGCGTGCTACTGTAGTGAGCATCTATGGAAAGTGGTTGAAGGACGGTGAAACCACAAGTAAGTGACAAGGTGGTGGACGTCGACGCCTCATCACGGAACGTGGAGGTCGGAGACTTGCCAGCTCTGTAAAGCAGGATAGGCGACGATGTGTGGCAGATCTGACGACAGAGTATAATGCTGGGGCAGACAAAAGTGTTTCGGAATACACAGTTCATCGCACATTGCTGAATATGGGGCTCTGCAGCAGACGGCTCCTACATGTCCCCATGATGACCCAATAACATCGTCAATTACGATTGCGGTGGGAATGAGATCATCGAGACTGGATCGTGGAGCAATGGGAACGTGTCCCTGGTCGATTGAATCACGTATTTTGCTACGCCAGGTCGATGATCGTGTCCGGATACGTCATCTTCTTCTTTTTTTTTTTTAACAGTTTAACGTCCCTTTTTAACAACGTGGTCTTTAGAGACGGGAAAGGATGGGGGCAAGGAATGGGAAGGAATTCGGCCATGGCCTTTTGAAGGAAGCATCCCGGCATTCACCTGGAGTGATTTGGGGAAACCATGGAAAACCCAAATCTGGATGCCCGGACGGGGATTCGAACCGCCGTCCTCCCGAATGCGAGGCCAGAACGCTATCCGTTACACCACCACCCTTGGTGTGACTCTTACGACCAAAACAATATTTAAACATCTTTGCTTCCACCGGGACTTGAACAGGAGACCACGCTCCTAACATCATTAAGCACGCACTTTAACCACTAAGGTATCATCCCGTTGTATGGAGAGATAGACAGACGCGTTGGATGTGTATGTCTCTGTACTATCGCCGTTCAGTGATTTTTCAAAATTATATGACAACACGTATTATTTATGCAGAAGAAAGTATGCTATGTCCATCCGAATTCCAAATAGCATCTCCTCGTCAAATTTCATCACGATCTGATTAGTCTTTTAGCCCAAGAAACGTAACAAACAGACAGGGTGACAGATAGACAGAGTTACTTTCGCATTTATAATATCAGTATAGATACACAGCACACTTATAACAATGATAATACACGAAAATTTCAAGAAATTCGGTTAAGTCGTAAACATAAATACATATGGCGTCAAATAGACTGTAGCATAAATAAACCGAAACACAACGCCATCTACTAATGGTTACCCAACCTAGATAACCAAGTACTGTGTGGATAAATTAACTCATCGCCAACTGTTAGAAACTTATCGAAATATAATAATAATTTCGTGCGGTCGTGATGACATGGTGACAGGGTTTCTATTGCCTGCGCATTACAATCCTGTCGTAGCCGCCTTAACCTAGCCCGTCAATCCTACCGGGTGCAGGGGACTTACAGTTTAACGTGGAATCCGAACCACGGTACCGTCCTGGCGTACTTCACACCACACAGCAAGCTGCGCCAGAAGTGAATACCGGGTTAGATGCCCATGAAAATCCCCGGCCAGACAGGGATTCGAACTGGGGCCTTTTGATCTCCAATGAGACGCCTTAACCCCTGAGCCACCATACCGCTCAAACTAACGGAACTTACAAATATTTACAAACCATTGTCCTATGGCATAACATTTAATGAACATTTAATTCGCAATAATAATATTGAGGTCAATAATCCAGATAATAACTATCCTATCTTTTAAGTTGGGCCAAATTATACACATTAAGCCAAATTTCATCAAAATAGGTTACGTAGTTTGGAGTTTATCTCGGACAAACAGACGCGAGATTTTTTGTATATATATCTTATACACTGAAGAGCCAAAGAAACTGGTACACATGCCTAATATAATGTAGGGCACCCGCGAGCACGTAGAAGTGCCGCAACACGACGTGGCATGGACTCGAGAAGTAGTGCTGGAGAGAATTGACACCATGCATCCTGCAGGACTGTCCATAAATCCGTAACACTACGATGGGGTGAAGACCTCTTCTGAACGGCACGTTGCAAGGCATCCCAGATATGCTCAATAATGTTCATTTCTGAGGAGTTTGGTGGCCAGCGTAGGTGTTTAAACTCAGAAGAGTGTTTCTGGAGCCACTCTGTAGTAATTCTGGACGTGTGGGGTGTCGCATTGTCCAACTGGAATTGCCCAAGTCCGTCGGAATTAACAATGGACATGAATGGTTGTAGATGATCATCCAGGATGCATAGGAACGTGTCATCTGTCAGAGTCCTATCTAGACGTATCAGGGGTCCCATGTCACTCCAACTGCACACGCCCCACACCATTACAAAGTATCCACCAGCTTGACAAGTCCCATGCTGACATGCAGGGTCCATGAATTCATGAGGTTGTCTCCATACCAGTACACGTCCATCCGCTCGATACAATTGGAAACGAGACTCGTCAGACCAAGCAACATGTTTCCGATCAACAGAGCAATGTCAGCCAGGCGAGGCGTAAAGCTTTGTGTCGTGCACTCAGCAAGGGCTCACGAGTGGGCCTTCGGCACAGAAATCCCGTATCGGTGATGTTTCGTTGAATGGTTCGCACGTTGACATTTGTTCATGGCCCAGCATCTAAATCCCCAACAATTTGGGTTGCAATTCTGTCACGTTGAACGATTCTCATCAGTCGTCGTTGGTCCCGTTCTTGTAGGTTTTTTTCAGGCCGAAGCGATGTCGGAGATTTGATGTTTTACCGGATTCTTGATATTTGCGGTGCATTCGTGAAATGATCGTACGGGAAAATCCCCACCTCATCGCTACCTCGAAGATGCTGTGTCCCATCTCTCGTGTGCCGACTATAACACCAAGTTCAAAACTGACTTAAATCGTGATAATCTGCCATTGTAGCATCAGTAACCGATCAAAACGCCTGCGCCAGACACCTGTTGCCTACATTGGTGCTTCCGACCGCAGCGCCGTACTCTGAGTGTTTGTATATCTCCGTGTTTGTATACGCATGCCTATACCAGTTTCTCTGGCTGTTCAGTGTATTTGTCAATGACGTGTGTAATAAGGTAAAACAACTATGTAAATCTAATAGTACATATGTATAAAACGTAAGCGACTGGCATAAATTACATAAATTAAAAATGTAATATTAGATAGTTAATAGTTTTATATTTATAGTTAAGGTGGAATTTACGCTGATCAGCCAAAACATTATGACAACCCGCTAATTAGTACGTTGAGCGCAATACAGCAGCGATTCGACTTGGCATGGATTTGAAAAGTCTTTGTTAGGTTTCCGGAGTTGTCTGGCACAAGATATCTATGCACATGTCATGCAATTTCCCTTAAATTATTACGGGCCAGTGGTTTGTGGTCGCGGCTTCCTGGGAACGAGCATAAGGGAAACGGCGAGGAGGGGTCGGCTGTTCGCGTGCTTCTATAGTGAGTATCTATGCAGGGTGGTTGAAAGACGGTGAAACCACGACTGGGCGACATGGTGGTGGACGTCCACGCCTCATCACAGAACGTGGAGGTCGGAGGCTTGCCCGTTCTGTAAAACGGGATAGGCGGCGATCTGTGGTAGATCTGACAGCAGAGTGTGCTCCGAAACACTCGTGCCTACGCCAGCAATTTACTCTTCCGTAAGATCTGCCATTGATCGTCCTCTATCGTGCTTCACAGAGCGGGCAGCATCAACTCCATGTTCTGTGATGAGTCAGTAACCACATTCCATAGATTCTCACCATGGTATCATGCGAACAGCCGACCAGCTTATCCATTTCCGAGATGCTCGTTCCCTGTTGCCGCGCCAAAACTATCTGCCCTTTGTCGATGTTACATAGGTCAATGAATATCCCCGCTCCCCCCCCCCCCCCCCCCTATTCGTCTCAGCTCCATGCCTCATGACGTACACGCGACGTTACTCGATTTCGCTGTGTGCACTGTTCGTAATATAAGGTGAGCAAATAATTATCCTGCAACACAGTTACTTTTAATAAATTGTTTATTTATTAATTTATAGCGTGACGCGTTTCAAGATCTGAATCTCATTTTCAAACGCCGTTTTTATTTTTACATTCTTGATGTGACGAGTGCTCGTGTAAGCTATCATCCAGCAGAAACTTTCTGCTGTAAGTTTCTGCTGGATGATAGCTTACACGAGCACTCGTCATATCAAGAATGTAAAAATAAAAACGGCGTTTGAAAATGAGATTCAGATCTTGAAACGCGTCACGCCATAAATTAATAAATAAACAATTTATTAAAAGTAACTGTGTTGCAGGATAATTATTTGCTCACCTTATATTTCAAAACAGTTACAGACTTTCAAAAGTCCATTTATCATGGATAAAATAAAAACTGTTCGTAATGTTTTAACTCAACAATGTACGTAGATGTAAAATTTGAAGGTTTTCACGGTCACAATACATTGTTTTATGAGGCGACAAAAGAAGATATTTTCATTCCAAATCGTGTCGTGTACCTTTACATTGAGGTAAATTCATTTTTAATGTAAATTTAAACAAGCTTTAAATATTTGAAGTTTTATGACGTAATTAGTACACTCCTGGAAATTGAAATAAGAACACCGTGAATTCATTGTCCCAGGAATGGGAAACTTTATATACACATTCCTGGGGTCAGATAAAACACATGATCACACAGACAGAACCATAGGCACATAGACACAGGCAACAGAGCATGCACAATGTTGGCACTAGTACCGTGTATATCCTCCTTTCGCAGCAATGAGCAATGCAGGCTGCAATTCTCCCATGGAGACGATCGTAGAGGTGCTGGATGTAGTCCTGTGGAACGGCATGCCAAGCCATTTCCACCTGGCGCCTCAGCTGGACCAGCGTTCGTGCTGGACGTGCAGACCGCGTGAGACGACGTTTCATCCGGTCCCAAACATGCTCAATGGGGGACAGATCCGGAGATCTCGCTGGCCAGGGTAGTTGACTTACACCTTCTAGAGCACGTTGGGTGGCACGGGATACATGTGGACGTGCATTGTCCTGTTGGAACAGCATGTTCCCTTGCCGGTCTAGGAATGGTAGAACGATGGGTTCGATGACGGTTTGAATGTACCGTGCACTGTTTCAGTGTCCCCTCGACGATCACCAGAGGTGTACGGCCAGTGTAGGAGATCGCTCCCCACACCATGATGCCGGGTTTTGGCCCTGTGTGCCTCGGTCGTATGCAGCCCTGATTGTGGCGCTCACCTGCACGGCGCCAAACACGCATACGACCATCATTGGCACCAAGGCAGAAGCGACTCTCATCACTGAAGACGACACGTCTCCATTCGTCCCTCCATACACGCCTGTCGCGACACCACTGGAGGCGGGCTGCACGATGTTGGGGCGTGAGTGGAAGACGACCTAACGGTGCGCGGGACCGTAGCCGAGCTTCATGGAGACGGTTGCGAATGGTCCTCTCTGATACCCCAGGAGCAACAGTGTCCCTAATTTGCCGGGAAGTGGCGGTGCGGTCCCCTACGGCACTGCGTAGGATGCGACGGTCTTGGCGTGCGTCCGTGCGTCGCTGCTGTCCGGACCCAGGTCGACGGGCACGTGCACCTTCCGCCGACCACTGGTGACAACATCGATGTACTGTGGAGACCTCGCGCCCCACATGTTGAGCAATTCGGCGGTACGTCCACCCAGCCTCCCGCATGCCCACTATACGCCCTCACTCAAAGTCCGTCAACTGCACATACGGTTCACGTACACGCTGTCGCGGCGTGCTACCAGTGTTAAAGACTGAGATGGAGCTCCGTATGCCTCGGCAAACTGGCTGACACTGACTGCGGCGTTGCCCAATCGCTGCGCATCTAGCGCCCTTCGACGGCCAACACTGCTGTTCCTGGTGTGTCCGCTGTGCCGTGCGTTTGATCATTGCTTGTACAGCCCTCTCGTAGTGTCCGGAGCAAGTATGGTGAGTCTTTCACACCGGCGTCAGTGTGTTCTTATTTCAATTTCCAGGAGTGTATATGGCAACCAAACATTCCGTTCAGTGTATTCCACACTGTGATATACAACTATTTGTTTAACGACCAGTTTTAAAAGTCGAAATTCCTTAATCGTTGGGAAGAACATTATTTTTACCCAGTTCACAATTTGAAAATCAAATCATTTTTTACTAAATAACGCCTATAACATAGTAAATTAATTGAATAAAATTGTTTCTCATTAAGCTTTAATATGCTTACAAGGTACACCTATGACCTCGAACGCTCGGAACCGCACGAAAACATGTTTAGAATAACAAGCGATCATAAACAAAACAGTGGTGTTTGTCATTTTGACGGAAAACATTGCAATCTACCTCAAGTAACATACTGACGTTGTAAGACTACACTGTGCCAAAGCACAAGTGAAGACACATGATCTTTATTCATCATGAAACTTAATTCTGTAATTTACAATCAATTTGCTGCACCTACGTATAAGTCTATGATGCAATTTGCTTGGCGAAAGCCAGGTTATGACATTGACCTACCAACATCATCATTTGAAAATGTAATTCGTCGCTTTTGATATTGGACTGCGTGAATGCGAAAGTGATTTGGAATGTGATAACGTGACTTCAGTGAGGTGAGCACATTGTTCGCTTCCACTTTGTTTTAACGACGTCATAAAAATCCCGCATCTGTATTTTTAGGACTAATATAAGCACTATCAGGCGTGTGGTACTGCTGTATATGCGTGCTTTGCATTATATTAAGTACTTTAAGCTGAGAGTTTTTTTTGCACTGTTGATTGGAAATGTATTGATACACTGACGTCATTGAATTACGTATAATTCCCTTCAAGTGATATTGATGTATTTTTACTTTGTTACTCTCTGTTAAAATGTTACTTGAGGTAGAATACAACGTTTTGCATGGAAATAACACACATCATTGTTTTGTTTATGATCGCTTGTTTTTCTAAGCATGTTTTCGTGCGGTTACGAGCGTTCGAGGCCAATGGTGTCCCTTGTTAGTGTCCTTAGGACTCCAGAAATTGCCGCGCTACATTGTTTGATCATTTTCATTCGCATAAATAGTTACAATCCAAGGAATTAGTTAAAACTATTTAGTGAAGTGCATTACAATATTTACAGGGATAAAGTCGGGCTAAATCCATGAGACTGGATACCTGCGAAGATTACATCATTACGTCGGAAATGTTTCCACTCACACTTAATGATAGTTATACCAAGCTGTGTTATTTTTCTCTGCCTGATTTAACAAGGGTTGTATTCATATAGCATATTCAGGAATTTTACCCTTTCCCCTTCTAATTACTGAATTTAAATCAGTGATCAAACTTGTGGTCCGTCTGCTGATACTTCAATACGTCTTAGGGGTAAACCATAGTTAATATTGTTTTTAGAGGCACATGCGGCAAAATAACATTTTCCGCTACGTAGGCTGAGGTCATCTAGGTAGCAGGATGATGTGCAGCTAGGGTTGCCAATCATACTTTATTTTTGGCCTTTATACATTTTCATACCAATAAAGTATACGAAAATATTTTATTTCAGATAAACTATAGACTGTAATTCATGGAACCGAACGATGTTGTGCTTTATTAATTTACAAATGCCATGTTAGTGTTTATGACGAAACGAAACGAAAAGTGCTGTTAGCAATGGACTTTTACTTAGATCGACGGAATTCGACATTGAATCACAACACTATACTTATGTATATATATTTTAAAAAGCACTTGATAATTTATCAAATATAAAAATGATTATTTCGTACCTTCTGCCGCTCTCATCGTAACAACTTTCACCGAAAGAATAATTAATGCAAAATGGTGGGAAGGAAGAAACAGAGTATGTTTAAACTTAAATGAATTGTAAAGTTATTAATAATTCCACTTTTAGGATGTGGTACCAGCTATAATATTTTAAATGATACCAAAACTTAATAGCTAGCCTCGTAAGAACTAAAAATTATCTATGAAGTCAATAAGTACCTAAATTTAAAAATACTTTTTACTTTTTTCTTCCAAAGACATATATACTACTTTTTTTCAAATAAGTTGGCAACCCAATATCCAGTGACTTCAACCGGGTTAGCTGGTTCTAGTCCGGGTGGTGGAAAACACTTTTTTCACAATTATAGCCTTTTTCGTAGGTGGAGAGGGGATAGTGCTCTATTCATAATCATCTGATTGTGTAACAATAAATGGGCTTGCTTCCAAATCTCTCCGCAAGGCGAGTATAGAGAGGTCGTACGACTGTTGATGTTGATTCGTCCGTTGATGTTGATTCGTCCGTTGGATGAAAAAGTTACACTTGGTGGCATCGATGGTGCCTTTCCAAAGAATAGGCGTGAATATGCTGGCACTGGGTTTCTCCCTCTCCATTCTTTCATCTCCGTATAAAGAAAAAACTACTTATGACAACAGTCATCTGCAAATATGTAATAACACTATAACTGTTATCTCTACGGGGAGTGTCAGACACCAGGAGAGAACGCGATACTACTTACGTAATGGGCTTGTGTCCACTTAGAATAAATCGGACGCATAAGAGTTTTTAGTGATTACAACAAAATTATTTATTATAAAAGATAAAGATTATTATTTTTAGAAAATAAATGCTGCAAAATCAGGCAAACTGTCACGTGTCAGCGAACGCCATTGAGAAATCCACTAACATACAAGACTTTAACGAAAGGCAAATTTTATGAACCAGTCCCTGGGAACGAGCATCTTGGAAACGGCGAGGCTGGTTGGCTGTTCGCGTGCTACTGTAGTGAGCATCTATGGAAAGTGGTTGAAGGACGGTGAAACCACAAGTAAGTGACAAGGTGGTGGACGTCGACGCCTCATCACGGAACGTGGAGGTCGGAGACTTGCCAGCTCTGTAAAGCAGGATAGGCGACGATGTGTGGCAGATCTGACGACAGAGTATAATGCTGGGGCAGACAAAAGTGTTTCGGAATACACAGTTCATCGCACATTGCTGAATATGGGGCTCTGCAGCAGACGGCTCCTACATGTCCCCATGATGACCCAATAACATCGTCAATTACGATTGCGGTGGGAATGAGATCATCGAGACTGGATCGTGGAGCAATGGGAACGTGTCCCTGGTCGATTGAATCACGTATTTTGCTACGCCAGGTCGATGATCGTGTCCGGATACGTCATCTTCTTCTTTTTTTTTTTTTAACAGTTTAACGTCCCTTTTTAACAACGTGGTCTTTAGAGACGGGAAAGGATGGGGGCAAGGAATGGGAAGGAATTCGGCCATGGCCTTTTGAAGGAAGCATCCCGGCATTCACCTGGAGTGATTTGGGGAAACCATGGAAAACCCAAATCTGGATGCCCGGACGGGGATTCGAACCGCCGTCCTCCCGAATGCGAGGCCAGAACACGTCATCTTCAGGCGAACGTCTGCTCGAGACATGCACCACAACACGGACGAGGCCTATGGGGGCAGTATTATGCTATGGGGAACATTCGCCTGTTCTCCCCTGGGACGTGCGACAGTGATCGAAGTCACCACAACATCTACGATCAACTAAATTTCTTCATGCTACATGTCTTCAACTAGAGCGATGGTATCTCTCAGCGGGGTAACTGCCCGTATCACAATGCCAGAATCGTGCTACATTGGTTCTAGGAGCATGTTAGTGATATCACGGTGATGTCTTGATCACCAAATTCGCCTGGTCTCAACCCTACATAACACATCTGGGACGCTATCGGGTGCCAGCTCTGCACCCACAAATCAATCTGCTTGTAATTTAAGGGAGTTGAGTGACCGGTGCGTAGGAATTTGATACCAGATACCTCCGGAAAACTACCAAGGACTTGCCGGATCCTTTACACGCAAAACACCTTTAGTATTGCGATCCAGATGTCGACCAACAAGCTATTAAGCAGGTGGCCATAATGCTTTGGCTCATCAGTGTATGTTCAATTGAATTCATGTCTGTCGATCTAGGTGGCTGAATAATTCGCTGGAATTGACCAGAATGTTCCTAAAACCAATTTTCAACGATTTTGGACCGGTGATATGGCCAATTTAAGACCTGGAAAATTCCTTCATTGATTGAGAACATAAAGGCCACGAATGGCTGCAACTGGTCAGAGTAGCTGAATGTAATCATTTCCAGCAATGATCAGTTCAGTTTGACCATAGGTCCCAATCCATTCCACGTAAACACAGCCTGTATCGGAATGGAGCCACCAGCAGCTCCCACATTGCCTTCCTGACAACCTGGGTCAAGTGTCTCGTGGGGTATGCGCCGCATTCGAACCATACCATCAGCACTTTCCAATTGTAATAGTGACTCACCTGACCACTCAACGTTTTCCAGTCATCAAGGGTCACCGATATATTCACGAGCTCAGTAGAGCTGCGATCGATGGCGTTTTGTTAGCAGAGGCACTGCCAGTGGTCTTCTGATGCCATATGTCATCAACAGCAAATTTTGCTGTACTGACCATACAGATTCATAAGTCGTATGTCCCACATTGAGTGTTGCTGTCCTTTGACGCAGTATTGTCTGTCTGTGAAAACTGACTCCCTGGCGAAGACGTTGCTGGTCTTGGTCATTAAGTAGACGTAGGCGGATACTGCGTTGTCCATGGAGGGAGGTGATACCAAAAATTACATATTCACTGCACACTCTTGATATTGTGGAGCAAGGAATGTTGAATTCGTGAACAATTTCCGAAATGGTATACCCCATGCGTATAGCGCCAAACATTCCGCATTCAAAGTGTGTTAATTCATGTCATGCGGCCATAATCAAATCAAAAAATCTTTCACACGAATCACGAAAGTTCAAATGAAAGCCCCCGAGACTGTGCAGAACATTTATACGTTTCCTCCACGATGTTACCACATGTATGCATTTTCTTATCTCATGACTTTTGGCACTTAAGTTTATTTCATAATGAGCTCTGTGATATGCTTACAATGAAGGATTGTTCTGCTTTTCTAATACAGGATAACTAAGCCTTCGAACAGTGTAAAGCGGTGATAGGGATTTTTTTTTGGTCCTTGGCTTTCGCCAATATTGACCAGCTAACAATGTTACATTTTTGACCAAATTACAAAAAAAAAACATTCTTGCTCAGTTGACATTAATACATTTTGCATAAAAATCAACACTTGTTTGGCCATCATTTTAAGACACAATTAGCAATAAAAACTTTTACATACTTCTCTTACTTTTATCCTTCTATCTTTATTAATAACATATAATCCCTATATCATTATTTAGTGGGAACTAAACCTTTACATATTACCTATACATTTTATATTAAGCATATACGTGATACCCATTACATCGTACAAACAGGGGCATCCAAAAAATTAATTTTTCGCCCGCTTTCTATCTTTTGTAATTAATTTGTCTATCTAAGTCCTTATATATTTCATACAAAAACCTAATTGATATTCAGAATTGTACATTTGTTTATAATACATTATTTCTCCACACAAACATTTTCCTATCATCCTGTACTGGATTTGGAAAACTTGATAGTTTCCTCATAAAAATAGTTCAAATCTAGCAATAATATAAGAGATACCTTTTTTATTTTAACACGAATTATTAATATTCCTGCTCACAACAAAAATTCCTTAAAGAATAATTTGTGTTCTCTTGTACAAAGTAGCTCTCATATCTACATATATACACTCTTACATGGACGCATACACGAACACTTGCATATCTATACCCATACATATATTTACATACCCATATCCCCACAAACATACAAAAATTAGTCCATTTGATATGAAATATACTACGTTCCTTTATAATACATCATATTTTCCTATTACATTTAGATATATATTTACATAGTTGTTTTATCTTATCTACCGTAGGAGTCCCTAGAAATTGTCGTAGGCTCTCATAGTCCGTTATCTTCTTGCCTCCGTCTTTCTGTAAGATTGATTTCCTGTGTTCGCTGTATTTGCGGCATTCCACCACAAGATGCACTATGTCTTCATATGCCCCCACAATGCTCGCAGTTCGGTGATGTTGTCAAACCTAGTATAAATTTTTTGGAGTTTAGCATAACGTGGCCTGATCGCAACCTGTTTATCATTGTTATTTCTTTTCTACTTGCCTTTACACTAAACCATGGCTGTTTCGGTATGCTGTGTTGTATTGCATGGTACCAGGCACCTTTGGTTCTGAATTGGACCTCCCCTACTTCTTCCCACTCATCTGTAGATTTCTGATTTTACTTAGTAAGTATCTATATGATACCCTGCCATCGATATTTTCATGTTCCTTTGCTCCCCTTGCAAGGTGGTCAGCATTTTCATTCCCCACTACTCCTACATGTCCCGGTACCCACTGAAATTCTATTTTCTTCTTTAACTGTTGTGCTCTGCTTAGCTCATTTATGATGTCATATACTAGATGGTTCTTTGTTTTCCCTTTTGGCCCATTTTTCAAACATAATAGTGAACTTAGTGAATCGGAGCAGATTAAAATTTTTTCTTCCCCTGTTTCCAGTGCATATTTGATGGCTTCTAATATTGCATATAGCTCCGCTGAGAATACTGACATATCCACCGGTAGCTTAACTGCTTTTCCCACATCTGATTTTTCTTCGTAAAACGCTGCGCTCGTATTTGAGCCTGTGATTTTGGAGCCATCCGTATAAATTTTACTCCATGTCTTCCATTTCTCATTCAGGATTTGTAACGTCGTCTTACAAAGATCTATCGTAATATTATCTGTTTTCTTGGCTCCTAGCTTGCCTATCCTTTCATGTGTTTGGACCTCGATTATTTGGGGCCACGTATCCCCTATAAACGCTGGATTCATTTTATGTTGTTTTATTGGCCACTTTCATTTCATTGTAATTTTTAACTGTAATTGGGGTTGCCTTTTTCCTCCAGTATTTCCTATACATAATTTGGCTAAAAGCCCCTAACTTCCAATTTAATGGGTGGTTGATCATAGCTCTGACTTTCAAGATAAAACGTCTGAAAAGCATACTTCGTCGGAGTGAGAGCGGTGGTGTACCTGTTTCCATCTGAAGTACGTTAACGGGGGTTGTACGTAGAAATCCTCCACTTATGCGTAATGCCAATGATTGTAGGCGGTCTAGTTTGGCTAGGGGTGATGTAGTAGCTGCATCATATAGCATGCACCCATAGTCCATTTTACTACGTATTAGTTGTCTGTACAGGCGCAGTAACACTGTTGGATCGGCTCCCCAATGATTACTAGCTATCCCTTTCAGGATGTTTATTCGTTTCATTGCTTGGCCGTGTAACTCCATTACGTGCTTCTTCCATGTTAATCTCATATCTACCCACATCCCTAAAAATTTCACTTGGTGTATTGCGGTAAGAGCTTTACCGTTGAGTATTATCCTAACATCCTCTGTGTCTCTGTGTCTTGTGAATACCATTAGCTTACTTTTTTCAGGTGACAGCTCCATCTTCTTTTCTTGCAGAGCATTTGTCATACTGTTTAGGCCATTTTGTAATTCTCGTGTTGCCTTTTCTTTCTTTCTATTTCTTACGTATACCACCACATCATCAACGTACTGTATGTACAAAATCGATCTACTCAGCTTGCTGAACACATTGTGCATATGAATAATAAACAATAGTGGGCTAAGGGGGTCTCCTTGCGGTAAACCAGAGAAGACATGTCTAACTATTACCTCTCCCCTGTACATCTTAAGCTCCAGGATCCTTAGTGAAAGATAATTCGTACACCATTGTACTATTGTTTTTGGGATATCGCATTTCAGCATCACCTTTACCAGTTCCGTAATGTCGACCTGTCCGTATGCATTTTGTATGTCCAGGAAAGCAGCTATAAGGTACGAGTTGTAACTGTTACTTATTTGTATATCTGTTATTAATGTTGCTATTGCATCTATAGTACTATATCCCTTTCTGAACCCCATCACACGATTTGCTAGGAGTTCACGGTGTTCCACATACCATTACATTTGCTGTTTTATCATCACATTCATCAATTTGCAAACACATGATATCAGTTATATGGGTCTGTACGATGTATATAAATTAGGATCCTTTCCGTTTCTGGGTACCGGAGTGATTTTAATTCTCCTCCATTGATGTGGTACTTCGCTTTGCCTGAATAAATTGTTTAGTATTGTCAGTAACAGTTCTTTGCCACTATGGGGTAGATTATACAACATTGAGTATGATATTTGATCTATCCCTGGAGCTGTGTCTTTCTCTTTTAGGCTGTTTTCCATCTCTGTCAGGGTAAAGGGTCTATCTAGGTTGCTGTTATTATGTATTAAAGGTTCGCTGCTATCTGCCACTACCAGCGGTGCGTCCTCTACCGTAGCGGGAGCTATTTTATCCATAAATTGTTCAGCTGTTTCTTCATTTACTCTTATGCTCTCAGCACTTTGCTTTGGTTCTTTGTACCATCTAACCTTTTTCCATAGCTCTTGTGTTGAGATGTCTCCGCTTAATTCCGAGCAGAACTTTTCCCACCCATCTTTCTTCGCTTTCTTAATGGTCTTGCTCGCTTGTGCTGCTATCTTCCGAAGATAGATAAAGTTTTGGTACGTCATATTCTTACGATATGTTTTAAGGGCTAATCTTCTTCTTGCTATCGCTTTCGAACATTCTGGAGTCCACCATGGCTTCCTTTTATGTGTATCGCCACCACCGTGTTTCATAACAGGCGCGCTAATTTTCAGCCGCTGCTTTGATGGTTTCTGTAAACCAGTTATAGTTTTCCTGCGGATCTGTTATGCCAGGATATTTGAGCATCCTTTTGCTAACTTCTTGCTGATACTTGTGCCAGTCAATATGTCTGTAGTTTATCGTATGTTCGAGACCGTCTACCCTATTTTGAGCCGTAATGTTAGGGCTGCGACTCTATGGAGACTTTGATCACTCTGTGGTCACTACCCAGTGTGTCATTCATTGCTACCCACGAGCATTTCATTGCCATTCTTGACGATACCAATGATATATCCGGCGAGGAGGGTCTTTGGGATGGTGTTCCTATGCGGGTATTGGTCTTCGTGTTTAGTACCACTAAATCCGATTGACATATTGCTTTTGCTAACTCTTCGCCTCTATGATCCGTTACTTCATCGTACCACATCTTACTGTGCGCATTGAAGTCTCCTGCTACAATACTTTTATCCGGGAGTTGGGAGAAAATTTGGCTCCATTCAGTTTCATGAGTTCCAACATGGGGGGGGGGGGGGGCACATAAATAGCTGTTACATTCCTGATCTGATGCAGATTCAGCACATCCACCGTATGATTTCTATGTTGTCGTTGCTGCACTGCAGTGTTTTGGGCACCGCTACTATATTCTTTGCTATGATGACTGCTACTCCACCATATCCGTCCTCCCTATCTTTTCTAAACATTTTATATTGTCTGTCTCTTATCCTGGTATCTTCTGTCAAACATGTTTCTGAAACTATAGCGATATTTGCTTTACATTCACTCATTAAATTGGTGAGGTCATTCCATTTGGCCTTAACACTTCGGGCGTTGCACTGAATCACATGTAGTTGTCTTATATCACCTGTCCTCTGCATAGTTGGTAATATGGATAATTTGGTTGTACTATTAATTCGATAGATTTCCTAATTTCATCCAGTTGCAGTGTCTCTAACCCACTGTCTTTTATATGTCTCGTTACTATCATGATTAGATTAAAAATCTCTTCAATTAGCCTGCTTTTCCCGTTTGTAGTATTGGGATAATTCGTTATCCCCTACATCCTTGGAGGATATGGGTTTTGGGCTATGGGTGTAACTGGCACTTGTGTTGGGTAGAGCCAAAGTTGTCGATAATCCTGTGCGTTACCGCGCTGTTGGGTTTCCTTGAGCGTCGATCTACTCCCGGCCAAATCTCCGTTGTTGTTTAGTTGTGCTGTACCCAGTGAAAAACCTGTTAAATCAGATTGTTGTTTTCTTTTGTCTGGTATCAGCTGGGACTCAGTCGGATCCTCTCCTAAATCTTCCTGAACCTGTATAGAATCTCCACTGAGGTATTGAGTTGGCCCAGTTGCTATCCTAATTATTCCATTTCCCATCTCTTGTGCTGTTGGTGCTGTTGTCCCACTACTCAGCTTTATCTGCGGGAAGTCGATGTAACTTCCCGCGTCTGGTACTACAGTGGGCTGAAATATCGCCTTTTCTCTATCGTATGTTTAGGCTGCTTGTGCATATGTTCTGTTGTTTAAGGTAGCTTCCGCTTCCCTTAGGGAAATGTTATTTCTAGTAGCAACTTCTTGAATATTTTTACGTCTATTGTATTCCGGGCATGTTCGGTCCGTGACATAGTGTGCTCCCCCACAGTAAAAACACCTAATGTCTTGAGTCATGCACTGCGTATCAGGGTGTGTCCCACCGCACTTAATGCAACGTGTTTGCCCCTGACATTGTTTACTAACATGTCCATACCTATAGCAGTTATTGCATATTTTAACCGACGGGAAGAAGGGTATCACTTCACATCTCGCCCCGTGGATATTCACATACCTTGGGATAGTTTGGCTATCGAACGTTAATACACACGTTTGTAGGTTAATTATCCGTTTTTCTTTATTTTGTATCACTGTTTTGTTCATTCTCCGGGCATTAATAACCTTGACCGGCGATTGAACTTCTGCTACCAGTTCATCCATTGTAATACTTTGATGTTGTAACGGGACGTTATCACGTCACGCTACAATTATTTTTATTATTAAAATTAATATTTTTATTTAATTTTATTCAGATTAAATTTGTAAATTAATCTCGGGTAGCCCAGAATTGTTTTTATTTAAATCAATATGCAAGGGCATTTTATTTGTGGGAGCTCGGCAAATGTATGCGAGTGTTAGAAATGTGTTGAAGATTGGGGTGCGTCGTCTTGAGCTGTGGCGGAAGCGTACCGTTAATCCCTGCCCGCCGGACAATGGCCCGACTTGCTGACGCCTGGCCAAGGTCAAGCGGACGGCCACCTCACAGCTTGCCTCCCCCCCCCCCCCCCCGCCGCGCCAGAGACATCGCAAAGCTGCAGTAAATGTTAACCCTTTCTGTACAATTGATAGTGATTTGTAATCCTTGTGAATATTATATTTATTCCTAGTATTATGGCTATGTATGTCAGCATTAAGATTGAAGTGTTCAGGATTTTCCACTACAAATATAGTACGGAGTATACATACTGTGCTGGCATTGTTAGTACACCCAAGTTTTTAAATAGATTTCTTCACGGCGTCTGTGGGCTTGCTCCACAAATAGTTCTTATAGCACGCTTTTGCAATTTAAATACCCTCTTTGCTTGTGACGAGTTTCCCCAGAATGAGATGCCATAACTGAGCAGGGAATGAAAATATGCAGAATATACTAACTTTCTGGTTTCTATATTAGCTATTCTAGATATTACCCTCAATGAAAATGTTGCAGAATTCAGTTTTTAAGAAGTTGTTGAATATGTTGTTTCCAGTTCAATTTGTTATCTATATATACACCCAGGAATTTTGTGAAACTGCTTTCATTGATTGCTTTTCCTTCTGATATCACATTATAGCTGTCCTTTGTTTTATTTTTTGTAACAAACTGAAGTAACTGTGTCTTTTCTACTTTAAGTATTAGTTTGTTGGCATTAAACCACCTGTTAATTTTCTTTATCACATCATTTGCTGTGTTTTCGAGGTTTTGTGCTGATGGGTCTTTCAAGGATATGCTGGTATCATCTGCAAAGAGCACCATGTGTTCATTGTCACCTAGTGTATGTGGGAGATCATTTATATAGATTAAGAACAGCAGAGGGCCAAGAATTGAACCCTGAGGCACACCACGTTTAACTATACCCCATTCTGAGTTTATAACATCTCCTGTATTCTTTATTTTTTACTGTAATACCATTATGTACATTTCTTAAATAACTCTTCCTACTCTTGACATTTGGCCTAAAAAAGACTGAGTCCTACCATCAATTACCACTGGGATGGGGTTCACATCCAACCTGCCCCTCCTGATCCAGGGTTGATCACAACGCTTGAAGAGGTCAACAAAACCAACATTGGTTGGAAACCATGGAAAACCCTAATCTGAATGCCCGGACGGGGATTCGAACCGGCGTCCTTCCGAATGCAAAGCCCCTGTTGCTTTCCCTGTTTTTCCAACACTTGTCAACATGGTACAACGTAAATCTGGATACATCAAAACATTCACGTTCTTCCTCAGACAGAATTCAGATTTATATCTACGTTACTATCACTGGCAGTCAGCACGTTAATGTAGAAGAACGTATGCTCTCGTACAAATGTCGATGATGTATTGTGATACGTTACTTCATATAGAGTTTTCAGGTTTTTTACCACGTGTCAAATTGAACCAGATGTCTTCAATGAGTTTTTTTTTTCCCCTTCAATATGCTCCAAGTCGTCTGCTATTCCGAAATCCTGTGGTCAGTGGTAACAGATTTCGCTGAACGAAATAGTGTGTATCCTCCGATTTAAGGCGGCAGACTTCATTTGTGTCGACAGAACCCACCATCTGCTGTTGAGTGCAGCCCGCCCTCTCAGTTTTATTCAGGATTGCTAGTGCCACATCTTGGATCAGCCTTTCCAGAATATATGTAGAGCGGACGTTGGATTTCTTGGGTTCTCGCAATTTCCCTAGAGATTCCAATCACTCGCCTCACATTTGAGCTTCCAACCATCAAAACCCCTTCTCTTTTTACTCAAATCTAGTCGTCTGGGGGTGGGGGGAAAGGGCACCAACTTGCAGGATGCTGACTGTAGTGCAAAGTGAGTAGTGCGTCAAACTGGTTGCACAGCGGAACTAGCTCGGCATACGAACCACTTAATTTGTGCTCCTGTCCCCGCATGCAATTTATACTTCCGGATACATCACGCCAGTTACCTACAGGTGACCGATTCACTACATTCGGTCTTTCAGTCTGGGTATGAGGTGGAATTTTTGATTGGGATGAGCCTGTAAGCGCGCTTTATTCGTAGGAATTTTTTAGATCTGTGTTTGATCATATGATTTATGCCAGATCATTCCGTCGTTCGGATTCCACGTTAAACTGAAGGTCCTAGAGGAAATGAACTTGGTATTCTACCTCTGAATGGCTTAGTATGCCTCCTTCGGGAGGATCCAACCAACCATCGGGTTGTGGACTACGATAGATACAACCACGTACAGCATGAAGCTGTCCGCTTAGGACGCATCATTACTTTATGAAATCGCTACAAAATAAAAGGCACAAGGAAGGCTGTATGAAGTGATATTCTATTTTCAGTGCGGACTTTTTGCTCCAAACATAGCGGGACCTGCCTATATGCGACCTTGTGATCTGGGTAGGCACAGGGATGTGGTCTTTGTAAAGGTGGCTTCCAACTGCCCGTGTATTTGCCGCCCGCGCTGATCCAGCTATCAACAGCGGGCTGTAGGAAGGGACCCGCCTCCACTGGCAGGGATAGCGCGCCTCTATCCTTCACCCAGTTGGTAAACATCAAACTCCCGGCTAGCTGAAACGACACTAGGCAACGTGGTGGTGAGGTGGCTGTGAGGAGGTGGGGGCTAGCCTATGGTGCGTGCTGATCAGTACAATTTGGCTGCATTGCGTGGCCTACAAAACCATGGGCCGTGGGAAGCCACCATAACGGGGACGGATAGCGGCGTCCGGACGAGGTGAGGGGTGCAGCCGACCGTACTGAAGCTGGAAGTGATAGAATTACGTTCGCGAGAGAATACGAGCACGCAGGAGATGGTGAGAGAATGCCCATTTTACGTGCATCTACCAGCCAACCTGGACAAAACATTGCGTGCGCTGTGGCAGTGCGAATATGTTAGCAAATCACAACATGTGATTTTGTTGTTACGAGCTAACGAACTGTATTTATATTTTCGTGGCCAATGGACAATGCCCGTCCTGGATTGTTGGGGTTAGCTAGCTGTAGTGAAGAAGAAAGGAAGAGAGTTGCGGTAATACGAAACCACCAATGTGGAAGATTTGTTGCTGGGTCCTTGTTTGGAGGAGTTTTCTTTTTACTTGTTGCTAAGACTTGGTACAGGTTGCTTGCACTTGGTGCTTATGCACTGATCTGAGATGTTCAGGTATCTGTCGCATATAGTCTGTGCTGTTGAAGTCTTCTGTACATCAGTAAAATTTCGCCGAGTATATTATTACTGGGTGACCAGTTAAGTAAGTGAAGTGAGTCAGTACGACTTTTGAGAAATAGATGCGGGAGAGGACTAGGGGCAAGGAACGGGAAGGAACTCGGCCGTGGCCTTTTGAAAAAATATCCTGGTGTCCGCTGGGTAAACCATGGAAAACCCAGATCTGGATGGCCGGACGGGGATTCGAACCCGCGTCGTCCCGAATGCGAGGTCAGTGTGTAACTGCTCACACTTATCATATTCGTTAAAGTCTATATACAAGTGTATATTCGTGCAAGCTTGCAATGTACTCATGTTTCAGCGTTCCACCTAACATATCAGGTTCAGTTTAGACACCAGGCCGGTTATGTCAGACTATAACACGTTCATTAAGGACGCGTTCTAATGATAGTTCCTCACCGGTCAACGACTGCGGATTCTACTTCGTACATTCTTCGAACAATCACCACCGCAAATGAAACCTTGATTTGTTGAGTCCCTCAGCGACCTTGTGACTAACGGCACAGATATTAGAACATCTTATGCTCTCTGTAATTTTGTCTCAGAAGATAGCCATATTATTCCAGTGAATAATATTCTAAATCATTGCTTCTTTTGATTTGTGTAATATGGTTTTGGTTATTTCTTTACAACAATTCTATATATTTCTCCGTTTTTTAATGATAATAAACGCGTTGTGCATTTTTAAGTCAAATAGTTAACGTTATTTCCTCTATGACCCTATATTTGCAATGTGTAATGTATTAAAAATAATTGTGTTTATATTGTGGTCAAATGGATCATAATGATCTCAAAATAGGGCGGTAATGACTCGACTTGGTTAACAACCTAATGGTACAAGGTCACAAAACTACTGAAAGTTACTTGGAATGATTAACTTTGATTACTATTAGAGTCTGACATGATATGTCTCAGAAGATTACCTTAAAAAAATGGGTTCCAAAAAAAATAAATTTTAATTTATTCACAAACGCAAACTATTTGTTAATAATAGTTTACAAATACTTAACGAATATATAATAAACACTCAAGCCTATGGCTGACTAGCTCTCAGGTTCGGACATGAGTTTCAAGGTCGCTTTTTGAGATGCTGACGGTACACATTACCCCAATGTCGTCTAGTTGGCTTAACGCACGGCATCCACGACGGCGGTTTGTGCAGGTGAATCAAATCTATATAACCTCACACAGCTCAATCACAGAGTGACTCCAGGGGTAGCCCACCTATGAGGCAGATGTCCTCTGCCCCGACCGCTCATCTTGGCCTCCAGAAACCGACTCCTCTTCCCTCAGCGCAGCTCTCATAAATTCTACCTTTTCTCGCCGTACCACCTCCACTTCACGTTGATTGGACGATGACATACACTGGCCGAAATTAAAAGTGCAACACCAGACATCAATGGTGGAATTTTAGGAAACTTTGTAGATATATCCAACGTCATGCCCAGAAGAAATGATAACAAATTGAAATGGACGAGGATACGTTTATTACCTTTAAATACTGTTGTAACTACGAAATGCGCCAACCTTGAGCACATATACATTCGTGGATCCTTGACGGCATTGGATCATTAAGTGTTCGGATGTCTTCTTGAAGTATGTCTCTCTTTGCCCGTACGTCTAGTGCAGTCAGTTGTTGCACAGTTTGTGTTGGGTGACCATGTGATCTAATGTGTCTACTCCTGGCATCCCAGACATGCTTTGTTGGGGGAAAATCTGGGGACCGTCTAGTCCAAATTGTGAGCATAACCCCTTGCAAGGCTTGTCTTGTGATGGCCACAGTATGTTGGAAGTTACGATTTGCATGGTAGACATGAAGGGTATCACAATAGGTTTCAGCACCCCGTTCAGATAGTAGTAGGCTTTCATTGTGCCTCCAACAACAACCAGCTCAGTCCTGCTATCGAAACTGATTGCCCCCAAACCGTGACACCAGTGACTGGACCTGTGTAACGTTCTGAAATCACAGCAGCGTAAGCAATTTCTCCACTTCGCTTGCGTACATGTTGTCATTTATCACTATGCCACAGACAGAATCGAGACTTGTCTCTAAACAGAAATTTACGTCAATCACGCGTCCATTTGCGTTTTGCAGTAAACCAGTTTAGACAATGCTGGCAATGTAATCAGGTTAATGGAACACATTGCATAGGTGCCATAGAGCGTAACCCAGCTTCAAGCAATTGGTTTACATTCATCCAGGGGGCAATTCCCTCTGTAAACACTCCTTGGATCTGGCCTGCAGTCACCCGTCTGCCAGCAATAGCCACCCACACAATTTGGCGGTCTTCACGTGCTGTTGTCCTTCTGTATGGACCTGTGCCTGCTCTAGGAGAACTAGAGCCTTCTTCCAACCACCGTGTAACAAGTCTGTATACTGTCATTGTACTACGGCCATTCCTACAGGAGATTTGATGTGCCCATTTCAATCACACCAATTCTCCGACCTCTCTCATAGTTAGACATTTGGGTGTAGAGGGTCGTCACTCTTCGTCTTGTTGACCAAAAAGTGACATGTTACAACACACTGTTCTCCACTTATACTCTAAAAAGCTTAGCAATTTTGCATAGTAAATAGCCCCATAATTCTCATACTAATACATATAAAACTTTCAAATTTTAATCATTTAATATTCTTCATGTGGGGATACTTGGGGCCAAATTTCATTCATTTACCGCAACTCCGTCTGGATGCTGGACTTCTAATTTCCGCCAGCGTAGAGCATTAAAAAAAAACCGTTGGAGTCGCATTAGACCCAACTCACTCAATTCGTTGGCTATCCCACATTCTGTTGCCACATACGGCGCACCTTTCATGAAAAAGGATACTTTCCTTCTAAACAGTCGGTCGGCCTCCACTTTTAACAACTCAGAATGGCCCAGGGCAATAAAATAAAGGAATAACCGTGGGTTTTAGGGCAGGCCACTGTGCCAACAAAGTCTCTCGCCCCGGCAGACGTCTGCTCTCGTCCGTCAGTTGGTGATAGGTTTCTGTGGCGCCCGGCGCTGATTTAAGAACTAAGAATTTATGCAGATATCATAGATAGCCTTTTTCATAGGTGTGCTAATTAACTACTCATACAAATTAATTAATCATAAAAGGGGAACACAACAAGCAGCCTCCAGTGTTGTCTGCTCGGATGGGTCACATCAACTTGCTTATGCACACTGGAGCTAGAGCTCTTAAAATGTTTTGTATATTTCTGAAAATGAAACAGGTGTGAGTCGAGCCCGTCACAATTAAGGTTCCACAATCAAATGATCATAGTATGTTGCCATTGTTGCTATAGTCTTTGGCGCTCTAGATCGCGCCACGTTGCCGCTCATTCTCCAAGCCAATAGTTTCGGTTCAGATCCAATGTAGTCTGAATTATGAGCACTTCCAATAAAATAATATTAATATATGGCAAAGTAACCATAAAATCTAAACTATTGTCTGTGTTACTCGCAACTAAGAAACAATATTAGATGCAAGTGTTTTTAAAGTTTGTCACTTCAACAGAGTATATGGTCGATATTTGGAACAAATTTCTATTTCCATGGTAATACCGTTTTCGAGATTCACGACATAACATAAATAGTTTAAAATTTATAATTTTAACGGCCACACATGTTTTTTATTTTCAAGTCAAAAATTGATAAAAATTGTATGGTGCTCTACTTGAAGGACTTTAAAGATCTAACACTCAGACGCAGGGATAAAAGAAATGTACGTATTATTTCTACTTCTTTTTTTTTATGAAAACCGCTCTGAAAATAACTTACAAAATTTTAAATTCGACATTAGGCCTTGCGCTAACAAAACACATAAAATATTCAAATTTGAATTATCAAACCTTTTCTGTTTAATTGCTGGAGAAATCCGTTCAATATATTTTTAATGTATTTCGTTCAAATAACATTCGTTCAAAATATTAAGAGTATAGAAAGGTCTGTTGCTACTAGAAGTGTTATTCATTGGTACTATGCTGATTTTTGACTCGACTGATGTTCGTTAAGTTTGTACGTTAAGCAAGTGTTATAAATATCACAACGTCTCCTGTATCGTTTCTGAATTATAAGAATCTTTTGAGCACCAGCGTCCAATATGGCAGGCAAAACTTTGAATTAAAAAAAAAAAAAAAAAAGCAATTTAAGTGAAGAAAAATTTACCTTGTAGTAATTCTCTTTTTGATTCGTTTCTTGCTTGTGGTATGTCTTGCTTCTTCCATCCAAATATTAACCTCTCTTTCACGACGTAAACCTTGTTTTCACGGACAGAGCTCTGGTGACTGAATGATTCCACTGTAAAAAGGTGGCCATACACGATCGCTCCATTTGGATGTCATCCGTATGGATGACATCCATGCGGATGACGTCCAAAAGCGTAGCACATACACGATCATTCCATCACTCCACCAGTCAAAGGTGCAACGGCGCTAGTGTTCCTTCACAAATTGAACGACGCGCCTGCCGCCATTTTGGTGGCAACTGGTAGCTTTCAGTGTTTACGTTTGTACAGTTGATACGTGTTGTCCCGATCGAGTATTCGTATTTTTTTGGCTTACCAAGTGTTTTGTACCATGGTTAAGTCTTGCGCTGCATATAATTGCACCAACCATGCTACAAGAGCCACAAATTTATCATTTCACAAGTAAGTATGCATTTAATAAGTTCGGAATCTTCTACTATCTTATTGCCTGGATGTGGTTTGACCGTGTTTAATATTTTCTTTCGATACAGATTTCCGCTCCGAGATTTAAATCAATTGAGGGAGTGGTTAGCTCAAATACGCCGGGACAGTTTTACTCCCTCAGAACATAGTGTAATATGTTCACAACACTTTGAAAAAGAATGTTTTTGGGAAAACGGAAATAAAAAGATCCTGAAACCTTCTGCAGTGCCAACAATTTTCCGCTTTCCAGACAATATATCGAAGGTAAGGACTACAAGCTTGGCAATAATGTATAAGCAAAGTGCTGTAATTTTCTTAGTATCAAAGCTTTGTTATTTTAGCTGCACCATATGTAGAAGTAATACACTATCTGTGAATAAATATTTGGGTAAATTATTACTACCATGCTATGTGAAATGTATACTATCAACAGTGTATAATATTTTTCAGAAGACTTGCCAGACCACCTCCAAAGGAAAGAAATATCCCAGTTCTTTCTGAAAATGTTTGTCAAGAAGTCAGGAATCAAGAGTACTATGTACAGCATAACCGTACATATGACATAGCAAAATCTGTAAAATGTGTGAAATATGAAGCAGTAATAGAGAGGGAAAAATACAGCATTGTTAAGTACAAGAACAAATATGAAAAGGAAGTTGCCAAGAACATAATAAAGTGCAAGAAAATTGATTCTGTGTTGCAGTTGGTGCAAGAGTTAAAAGAAAAGTGCCAAATTACTGGAGATGTGAGCCATATTTTAGAGAATTCTTTGTTTAGTGTTTTTACAGAGTTGGTTGCTCTGTCAAAATCTGGCAGAAATGCTGGTTACAGTAACAAATTAAAAACATTTGCCTTGACTTTGTATTTTCATTCACCTGCAGTGTACAAATTTGTCAGAGAATCATTTGACAATTGTTTACCTCATCCATCTACACTTCCTAGATGGTACAATGTGATTGACGGCAATCCAGGCTTTGCTGCAGAGTCATTAGCTTATATTGAACAGTTTACATCTGTTTGTAAATATGAAATATATGGATGTTTAATACTGAATTAGATGGCCATCAGAAAAGGCATTCTGTGGAATGGTGAAGAATTTGTGGGTTATGTGAACATGGGACATATACATTGTGCTGCAAGTGAAGAAGGAAGGGAAACAAAGGAAGCTTTTGTGGTGATGTGTGTTGCTATTAATGCTTCTTGGAAAATCCCTATAGTTTACTTTTTAGGGGATGGCATAAGTAGTAGTGATAAATGCAACAATATACTGCAAAGACTAAAAATTTTAAATGATGTTAGAGTTCGTATTGTATGTGTGACATGTGATGAACTTTACACAAACTTGAGTATGGCAAGACAGTTAGGGTGTAATTTTAATGCAGATGAGTTCAGATCATCTTTTAAACATCCTGTTTATGTTTTGTTGGATCTGTGCCATATGATGAAATTGGCAAGGAATGTCTTGGGGGACATGAAAGTGTTGAAAGACCAGCAAGGTAGACTAATAAAATGCCAGTATATTGTAGATTATACCCTTTCAGAAAATCTTTCCAATTATATTGAAAATGTAATTGTTTATGTTTCAGGATTTCTTGCCATGAAAGTTTTAAAGACAATCTCTTGCAAGATTTGTACATCTGCTCTGTTTGCAGAAAGAATGTTTCCTCTACTGCTTTGTGTATTGCTGCTAAGGATAATGGGGGATTGCATTATCCCTTAGCAAGTGTTGTACATATATGCAAAATTGCTGAAAGATGTATAAGGAATGAATTCATTCAATGGTGATATGAAAGTAATGAAAGGTGATTTAAAAGAAAAATTAAAAATAGTTATTTTGCAGGGATGTAACTTTAATAATTTGTTTACTGATCTTAGTGATCACATGTTTGAAAATGTCTATCCTGAAAATCATATTATCCTGCTTACAAAGAAAATGATTGATACCGTATGTTTGTCAGACTGAGAATGTATCATGATGCAAAAATACACAATGAAAAACAGAAAATGTAAATCAGACAGAAATTAAACAAAACTGTGTTATTTTATAATCAATAAAAGAAGTAAAAAAGTTATTTTCTCATTTTTACATCCCTTATGTTCTCATATGAATGATATGATTGTTATTAATTTAAACTTTTTATTCTATAGATTGATTGTATAAAATTAATGCAGACATTGGCACCTGCCCAACTAAACTGGTCTCTGTGAACAAAAATTAATGGAAACTGGCTTTAGCATACAAGGTTATAATTTCAAAACAGTGGGTGCACTTGCATTCAAGTAGTATGCAATATGAAAAAATACATATTTTGTTGGCTTGGTAAAATTTGATTAACAAGGAGTATCATGCTTAGATTTGCTTGTGCCAAGTGCTGAGAAGTCTTCAGAAGGGAAAGAGCTCAGTATACCAATGAACAAAAAAAGATAAAAATATTCACACTAGAAAACCCAAACCTTTCCTTTTTTGGTTACCTTTATACTGAAAGAACTGCTCGATCACATTCTTCATTTCAATGTTATGAATGTCAGATTGTGTCTTTGAATTGAAAGGAATATGTTTGCTCAACTTCTGAAGAAACCTTAGTTTGGGATCAGACCTCTTAAATTTGTATACCTGTATTTCGTCAGTTTATCTTCATTATACAGGGCGTTCGCCGGGAAACGCAACCCACTGTTAGCGCTACAAGGAAGAAACTGCTCGCGGCGAGCGAGCGGTCAGCTCCCGGCATTGTTCGACCGTCGGCCGCGGACTATTTCATAAACTTGTATGTGCTAAGCATTTAAATGTGACGTAATTCATTAGCTTACCTTATAAAAGATGCTGGAAGTGTTGACACTCTTGTGTAATGCACATTTCACATCTTCTGAACATATTTCGAGACACACGCTGCCCTAACTGACTTAATGATTTTTTGGGTGACTGTTCTAGTCGAAAAGCGATATCGTCAATTTTCTCCTCTGTGAGAATACGGTTGCCGGCAGTCTCTTTTTGTTAAAAAATGAACCCGTTTCTCTTACTTTTTTAACCAGACGCAGAATTGTTGATTTAGCTGGCAGTAAAGCGCCAGAATATTCGCGACGAAATTTACTGCGACACTTTTTAAACGACTTCTTCTTCACATATGTATCGTAGAGAAATATTCTTTGTTGCAAACTGTAACGTACCATAATTTTACTCACACTCAAACACGGTACAGATTAGTAAGAGTATGAAGCCCCAAACCAGCCAAACCGCAAAGAAACGTTTATTCACAACACTGATTAATAAGAGACTGAAGTCACAAACTATCTACAATGCAAAGAAACCGTTCTAACAATGTAAGGGTCACTGCACTGCACTGTTGGGGCAGCGGAGGTGTTAAACAGTGCGGTGATTCACGGTGGCGTGTGGCGGAAACTGCTGGCTCCGCTGTCCGAGCAAGTTGCCGACGGCAACAGACTGGGAGGGTTGCGTTTTCCGGCGAACGCCCTGTATTTATAAATGGGTTTCTATTATTGTAATGTTAACATCTTTCCAGATCAGTTGCATTAGCCTGCTGGAAGAGAGAGAAATCTTAACATTGCTCAGGGTGAAGAAAACAACTCCGAAAGTTAATATAGTTGGTGGAAATTCTGTAATTAGCTTGTGGTTAACGTCATTCGATCTTCTTTGAGCACGTCAAGACTCTTAACAGTATAAAATTTTTCATTCTACAGTGGTTTGTTATATAACTGTACGAGGGTTACAAATTTCCCGCAAACAGTTGCCACTATATCGAATACTGAATAAAAATCCTGAAAATTAAATAAACGTCCAAAAAAGTGCGGAATTATGCAAAATAAGCTCTGTGATATTACGAAAACTTTTAAAAATTCTACAAAATGATTATAAAACAGATTTATTAAATTTAAGTACTTTACCAGGCAGAAAATAGTGAGAGGTACGTCACATGTTGTAAAACAACATATTTAAACAAGTAGGCTCATATAAAATTAATCTTATCATACTATAATCTTTTTAAAAAGAAGACCGCAAAGAATTTTTTTTTTTTTTTAACACGGTTTCTCTGTTGGCGTTTATGTCTTTATTTTTAAATAATATTAGCAATTGATCTATTGTCACATTTATTTATATTTTGTCATGGTAGTCAGGATTAGAGATCTGGCACAAGCATGGTAAGTCCTTATCCTTCTCAATAATCTCCAGCATAAAGTATTATTGAGACGACATTATTATTAAAAAAAAAATAATCGTTCTAATTGTAACTTAATAATATTTAAAACTGTATTATTTTCAATTCTACACTCAAAATAATATTTAACTTGTAGCAAAACAAATATTTCTATAGCAGATTCAAAACAAAAAAGAAGTGGTACAATGTTGCATAGTCCACTCAAGGCACTGATGTTGCCTCCTCGGTGGTCAGCGACAGAATGAGAAGAGTTTGGACCGCGGTTTCGCCATACACGAGCCGACTGGAGCGATGGCTTGGTGTCGCTCCACGTGGTTTTCCCCACACACCGTCAGTCGGCTTGATGGCATGATGGACGAAACTGATGGATATTGGACTGACCGGATATCCAAATAATCCTGTCACTCCACGTCATCCACATGAGTTTCCCCACACACGACGCGATAATGGAGTGACATCGCTCCATTTGGACGGATGGAGCGATCGTGTATGGCCACCTTAAGATGCTTAATGCAGTACTTCCAATAAGAGGAAGGAAGCGTGAATAGTTTTTCAGGCAACTCGTTTAGTCCTGATGCTGGAAACTATAAATAAAACATTCAAGTGAAAGAAAATTAGTACGTTTTGTGGAATAAGCCAACAGATATCAAGTAAAAGCATATTTAGAAATAGAGCTGTAAGTTATAGTGGTTGCACAATACAGTACTTGAACACCGATTGTTTAGTAGTGGAAAGTGACGAAGATTTTAGTCTCAGAGCTAACATGCAAAGCAAAAATACTACCATCTACAGGGTTATTACTCGTATAAATGGTTGTAGCGATTGATAAATTTACTATAGCTACATTATTTGACACATCGTAAAGAATCTTATCAGTAATATAAAAAAATCTCAAAAATGTTTGTAGCCACGTTTCTGTTCGTGAATTCTTGGACAGGAGATTGAGAAACCGATTGATCAGTCGTGGTGGGAATAACTATCAGCAATTACTGTCATGGCCCCACAGTCACCCGAACTTACCTCACGTAATTTTCTTATGTGGGGTTATGTGAAAGATTCATTGTTCCAACCTCCTCTACCAGAACTGTGAGCTGGCATCGACACTGTCTTTCAACCGATTGAAGAGACATGCTGCACTGAGTGTGGCAAGAACTTGATTATCTATTTGATATTTGCAGATTCAGTAAGAAGAGACACATAGAGCACTTTTAATATGTCAAAACACATTCTTGAGTTTTCGATATGACTATAAAGTTTTGTGACACTACGTCAAATAACATAGCTATATGAAGTTTATGAAATCGTTTCAGTGATTTATAATAACCCGCAGTTTCCTCAGCTGTCAGGCTAGGAGGGGCTGGGGAGCCGTTTCGGACGACCAGCTTCGCAGAAAAATCCTCGGCATAATCGGAGCTGGAACCCCGATCGTGCGTGCCACAAACAGAAGCTCTATGGCCTAAGTTACGCATCCACGCGTAGCGTTTGTGATTCATTAAAATAATTGACAAATGCAGCACTTTAAAATGGTTTTTTGAAAATCACATTATAATGGTGCTAAGAACGTTGCATACTATATGTGGTTGTTGTACCATAAGTAACTGACCTCTAATGGTTTTATTATTGGTTTTAAGAACAACATCTAAAAATAGTTGAGGGGGAAGGATGCAATGTGTTACGTGTATATCTGCGTCGTAATATTACTGGCTTTAAAAAAATTATTATTAAATTTTATTGAGCTTATACCTCGGTTTTAACGAACTATTATATTACTAGAATTTTTCCTATATATTCCTTCATTGCTTGAGTTAAAGTATTCGAAACCTTCCTCGATTATTTATTCCAATGCCAATAAATCAGAGGAGACGAGGCGGATTTAATGAGTATGTGTATGTGTTGAAAAGATAATAATTCAATCATTTCATTGAGTGTATTTTCACAAGAACGAACAGCATTTTGTTGGTAACTACAGCTAGAGGAATGTTTAGGCAGCAAGCAGGCACGCACGGGGGAACAAAAGGCTGGCGTCCTGTTGTGCTCCTGTGAGCCAAATGTTCGAACACAGCAGGCGTTGAGACCTGGCGAGGTGTGATAGCGTTGTAGAACACAGTGACAAGAGAATGAGCCGCAGATTTATGTGCCAAAATGCAAAGTACCCTCTAAAAGAGGTGTCTGTTCTTTTCTCTGACCAAACGGAGCCACGGCAAGACTTCGGAAGAGAGAGGGATACCGGTGGGCGACACCGTCGTGGTCGAACTGACGAGGAGCCAATTGTTATACAGTGCTGCAGATAGTGTAATCTGCCTTGGTGATGAGTGCTCTTCAAGAGTAAACAGCAAGTGACGGGGCTGGTGGGATTGTTTGCCGTGTGTGGTCTAACGCAGCGTGCGCAGATTGGCTGCAACAACCGTAATCATCGTTGAATAACTACAGAAAAATATGCATTCCACTTCAGTTTCGTTGGGACCTGAAGTGATCCTGGCAGGGAGACCTGCGTGATAGAGATTCCTCAGTGCTCTCTTTAATTGTTAGCTGAGGTGACGCCCTTTTCAAATTAAAAACTTACATGTCCTAAATGTTTTTATTTCTAATAAAGAATGTAGTGTTTTTTTTTCTTAAAATTGTCATGTTGTTCGTATTAATAAATGATAAATCGTGAAACATCAAACTTGCTCTTTTTAAATGCAAAGATATCCCAGCAAGTTAATTCATTATAAATTCATAAATAATTTTAATATATCAAAATTAATAATTTCTCTTCCCAACCCAAATTAATTTTTTTATTGTTATTTTAAATACCAATTTCAGTGTGGAATTGATAATGGCTTTACGAATGACGTCTAAACATATGTGAGGACTTACATTGTAATGTGAATATAGAGATAAAGAGACTAGAGAGAAAAAATATTTACTTTCATCCCACCCACTATTCCTTACAGAAGTTGTTCTTCATAGTGTAAAAAGAAAACTTTGCCACAAAGTATACATGCAGCTTTTTTTTATATTATAGCTGAAACAATGAAACAAATTTATTTCTCTAATCTTAATATATGTTTTCACGTAATGTAAAATTAAGTGGCTATAACGCGTGACATATGCTCGGTAGCCACTTAGAGAAGTATTTACGCTACTTAATTTCTTTTCAACTAGCTGATACCCACGACTTCGTATGCGTGGACATAAAATTTAATTTCCAAAATTCGATATATAAATCTGTTAGTAACTTAACATTTGTCCCAAACCACACCGAGTCAGCATAATATGATAGGAAAGCCATCACTATATCATTCTACCGTCGAACATGTCTCACGAAGAGAATCAATTTCCAACATATTTAAAAACAGAATAACAAACGAAGGTGCGGAGGTATGGGGGATAGGGATGGGTTTAACAGAAGGCAGCTTTATTTTAGCTTGGTCATTTCTTCGTTCTTCAGCATGAGCATCAGATTCCTAGGCTCTAATAACTTTAGCTGCTCGTGCTCTGCTAGAGCTACACCTCAGGCCAGGTTTACGCCCGCAAGGCATGTCAGAAAAGAAGACAAAATAAACTGGTGCCAGAAGCTTTTAGAAAGACGCAAAGTAATAGTACAGTGCAGAGCAAATCGGCATCTATATTAAATAATAAGTTTTTTCTCTAAACGAAATTTAGTAACAAATCATACACTAGAAGACTGCGCGAGGAGCACAGCTTGAGCAACCGACGTAACATTACGGACCAATCCGCTAAACGTTGGGGTACTACAGAATCTTACTCATCCGAAGTGTCTGATGTCTGTCTATCCCAGATTCGGTAATTTTTAAAAATTACATGACCATATGTACTATTTATACAGAAAACGTATCCTATGTCCATCCTAAATCCAAATCGCATCTCCTAGTCAAATTTCATCACGATTGGATTAGCCGTTTAACTCAAGAAACGTAACAAACAGACGGCCAGAGAGACAGAGTTACTTTCGCATTTATAATATTAGTATAGATACTATTGGACGCATACACAGTAACTTTTAGGATACAATTCCTATTATTCCGTTGCTAGACACTGGAAGTAATGAGGTATTCTGCGCTCTATCTACACTAATGTTATAAATGCGAAAGTAACTCTGTCTCTTCGAATATTTGTTACCATGAAATTTGACAAGGAAATAATATTTACCATTAAAGACTGAGCATACGTTTTTCGGGATAAATAACACATTTTGTCACGAAATTTGATAACTAACCGAATGGTAACAGACAGGCGGATACGCTCTCTCTCTGTGATGTTTTATCGGTCGCTCAAGCTTTGTTTTTCTCGCAGTTATGTTGTGTATGATCTGTTAATAAATTTCATGTTCAGATACAACTTATTATGTGGTATAAATGGGTATATGCTCTGTTCCAAACTACTAATTTTTGTTTGTATGCAGCTAGTTCACGTGTTTCTAACCCGCAAAGGTTATATATATTAGTGAAGGACAGCGAAATCAAAAACATTGTATTCATAACTGTTTTGACGCCAGATGTCCCCAGAGAGTGACATAATTTTAAACCACAAACAACAATCTGCCGGAGAAACTGTGGTAGGAAGTTTTATCATCCTTAGTTTGTTGTTATTTTTTTATATATTTCACACTGGTTCTGGTCATGAGACAGTTTCGATGGTAGAGTGATTTGGTAATGGTATCCCCATTATATTGTCCCGACTCATTGCTTCCGGGCACACCTTTTAAATAACTTACAACTTTCTATACCTAATTCTAACAATAAAATTCTAAGTCCACTTCTACGAAGTCGTGGGTAATACACAGACGGAAAAAAAAATCCCAACACCAAGAAAAAATTATTGTAGAGTAATGAAATTTGGACAATGCATTTGTCAAGTTAACATGTTTAATTGATTAAATTTTCAAGATCACAGGTTAATTTAAGCTCAAGAAAATGCATTTCAAATGTGAAATACTGTTAAATTAATAGCCGGTGTAACCTCCAGAATTTTGAATGCAAGCCTGCAAACGTGAATGCATTGTGTCATACAGGTTTCGAATGTCACTTTGTGGTATGGAGTTCCATGCTTGTTGTACTTGTGCTGTCAATACTGGGACGGTCAGTGCTGGCTGTGGATGATGCTGGAGTTGTCGTCCAATGATATCCCATACGTGTTCAATTGGAGACAGATCTGGTGATCTCGCAGGCCAAGGTAACATGTCGACACTCTGTAGAGCACGTTGCGAGACAACAGCGGTATGAGGGCGAGCGTTATCCTGTTGAAAAACTCCCCCTTGAATGCTGTTCATGAATGGCAGCACTACAGGTTGAATTACCAGACTGACGTACAAATTTGCAGTCAGTGTGTTTGGTATAACCACAAGAGTGCTCCTGCTGTCATAGGAAATTGCTCCCCAGACCATGACTCCAGGTGTAGGTCCAGTGTGTCTAGGCCGCAGACAGTTTGGTTGCAGGCGTTCCCCTGGCCTCCTTCTGACCAACACTCGGCCATCACTGGCACCAAGGCAGAACCTGCTTTCATCAGAAAACACAACAGATCTCCACTCCGTCCTCCAATGAGCTCTGGCTTGACACCACTGGAGTCGCAAACGGCGATGGCTTGTAGTCAGTGGAATGCACGCTACAGGGCGCCTGGCTCGGAGCTGTCCTTGAAGTAACCGATTTCTAACAGTTCGTTGTGTCACTGTGGTACCAACTGCAGCTCGAATTTCTGCCGCAGACGCAGTACGATGCGCCACAGCTGTACGCCGAATACGGCGGTCTTCCCTCTCAGTAGTGCCACGTGGCCTCCCGGAACCCGGTCTTCTTGAGGCAGTACCATCCCTTGACCACTGCACCCAACAATCATGCACAGTGGATACATTCCGGCCAAGTCTTTCTGCAATATCGCGAAAAGAAAATCCACCTTCTCGTAGCCCTATTACACGACCTCGTTCAAACTCGGTGAGCTGTTGATAATGGCTTCTTCGTCTTCTTAAAGGCATTCTTGGCTAACATCAACTCACTATGTCAAATCTCAGCGGTAAATAACGTTCACAAACTTTACAGCGCGTATTTAAAGCAAACCTGATTTGCAAGCTCTGAGTAGCGCTACTAGCGCCACACTTATGCGCGAAGCGCGAAATTTGAATCGATGTCATCTTTCAGATGTATAAACACGCCTACCAAATTTCGTTTATCTAACACAAGTCTTTCTTGGTGTTGGGATTTTTTTTTCCGTCTGTGTAGATAGTGTCCGAATAAATAAATAAATCTATCGGCTACGATGTTAAATAAACTTTTATAAAAGTTACAGTTTAATTTCGGTCTATGTGTAAGAACATTGGCCACACATTGACTGTACGTTCAATCCAAGAGGTACACAACGCAATGTTTACCTGATTCGATTTTGAAACCCTTCGAGAGTGAGCAATAAAATATATCACTGCATTATACCAGTTGCATTTTCTCAGTTTGTTTCGTCGATTCTCTTGGGACGAACTGAGTATTTTGCTGAGCAGAAATGCTGCAATCGCGTATGTGATCTGATGGAAAGTGGGCCAAAGTGTGAGAAAGCAACACGTCTGTAGCAGCACATGGTGGCAGATCAATGCGCGCAGGTTGGCTATATAAAGTGGCGAGTCGGCCGCTGGAGTCCAGTGCAAGAGATGTTTGTGTCTGGGCCCAGGTCCCACGCGGGCGAAGAGGAGTCCAGCGGCTCAGACGCTGAAAGCGACCAAAATGAGGACCTCCTGCAGGTGACAATAGCATTACCTTATCATGCATATGTGTCAAGTTTATCTGTAACGGGAACTTTTAAAAGAAAGCAGTAACTTAACAGACGGGAGCGGGAGCAAGCCACACAAAGAATTACCAGTTTGCCCAGACATTGCTTCGAACCGTATCAGTCAACAATCGGAACAGAACCATAGAAGTCTATTAGAATTGTAAAATTTATGCCATTTATTAAAATTCAGTTACCGGAATTTTTTGGACTGAAATCCCATTTTTTTTTATTTGGAACAGAACAATACGGATTTCGGAGATTTACTCCTTGTCTACTCTTATTGCTATGAACGTTAGTAGAGTGGAGGTTACTTGCTGATGTTCAGGGAATTATTAAAAATTACTATTTAAAGCCCAAATCCATGCATCATTTCCGTAAATTACGTTTATTCTGGGCCAAGACATAGGCACAAATTACTTAATTGCCAGTCTAATAACTTTTTCTACCATTGCTATCACTAAATGCTCACTATCACTTAATACCATTAATAGAATAGAATGAAATCAAAGACTTCCTCAATATACCATTCCACTGCTTCATAGTTTTTATAAAATTGTAAAATAATCATACCAAGTCAGCCAATAACAGTTTCTGTGGTAATTTGTGTTTGGATTACGGCTAGTAGTCGGTCAGCTTTTTCTTCTCACACAAAAAAACAACAATAAAACAGTACTAAAAATGGATATTGTCTTAAGTGTTATGTTAGGTTCATATAATTTCTAACTTAAAAATATATGCTAACATGTACTGCTAAGTCAGACACTTAATATTCAAGCCAGTTAATTGTTTCAAATCTACGCAGTCGTGCTGGAGGAAAATCGTAGATCCCAAATTTGCATTATTTTCAGTGTACAGTTAGTCATTACAAGTATGTCTGCATTATAGAAATCTGACAGATCTTTGGAATATTGTATATTATCACGACTATTACATCTAAACATTCAGATATGAAATATAATAGAAACTTGATCATCATGGTTTTGATTATCTTATCACTATTGATTACCGAGCTTCTACATCTGTAAAGCGTAGCGACGATTTGTTTAATTAGTGTTATTCACGTATAATATATTCATGTGCAGACGTGTTAAAAGAAGTGTTTAACTCAAAACGTCTTTCAAAAAGTTTCATTGAAATATAAACATTTGTATAGAATATTATTAGTTCCGAATAGAAAATATAAAACGTCTTTAAAAATAGGTTACAGCCGTTCGAATCGCTAGGGATAACATCAAAACTCTGTCTTGAGCATATAGACATATACATAAAAATTCTCCACTACTAGATAGTAAATAAATTTTTGAAATTTACCGAAATCTATAAATAAAAATTTTGTACTGTTTTTTACATAATATCGAAGTAGTAAAATTACATAAGATTTACACCAGCAGATTTTTACCAAACATAATTCCTCAGTTAGTTTACCATCATTCAATGGTGTCTGTTCAGCCTTTGGAATATGTAGAAAATTCGTGGTCGATGTTGAATTTGATTCTTGATGGCGCTTACCATTACACTCAGATTTCTTTCAAATTCTCTTTCTAACAGTCTGCTCTTCCATCTTGAGAGAAAAACTTAACATTATAAAAAAAGGAGTAAATCAGTATTTCAAACTTCTAATAATGGCACTGGTCATCATTTTTCAAAATGTGTGTTAATTATTTTAAAATATCTGGAAAAGGGAATTTATAGTAAACAAGCCGTGTCTGTCTGCGGTAAGTACGCGAAAGCTTTGCCATTTTTACCATTGTCGGCAGATGTCTTAGCAGGTGTCTGATATGTAGAAAAAGAAAAAAAGCACAATCTATTTTTGCGAGAGCATTGGTTAGTGGGATTCGTATTATGGTTAACATTTCTTTAATTTTCATCACACACACACAAATATGTTTGTTTTCCCTCTTTCTGCCCGAAACAATTGACTGTTTAGTTTAAAATGATGATTTCAATACTGAAGCATTTTATATATATATTTTACTTATTATTCTTTGTTGTTGTGGATGAAGTCTAGTTATGGAGCTTGAAATTCCCGGGTTAGGTGTTATGATTTTAGATTTTGTAGCATGCTCTGTAATCTCCGTATCAAACCCACTGTTTTACTGTAGAAGAGAGTTGAATAGTAAAAATAAAGAGCCGTTTAACTGCGTGGGACGTAGCAGGTGCACTGTAGGGTAAGAACAATTGACTGCGATTCCAAGTCATAACTTAGAAAATAGGCTAACGTTTATAAAAGAAGTCAGAAGAAATATATTTAGGAAGGAAAATATATTAAGCACAAACAAATTTTTCCATGAAAAAAAAAGTTGTCTTTCATTGTAACTGATAACGTATTTTACAGAGTTAATATTTACCTATGTAAATTCCTTACCTATTCCTCATTTAAATTTTTTGGAGTCAGAATAAATTTGGATATTTAATAACGTCGAAAATTACACCATTTATTGAACAGAGAAGTAAACAAATCTGCTGAGTTTATAAGATGACTAGTTTTGCCTGTGAATTGTTCAAGCAGGATTTGACATATTTGCTGTTATTTCACAGATAAACTATCAAAGAAATATCGGAGGTGTAGTCCTGTTTTTCTATTTTTTTGGATCTCCCTCTTTTCTTCAGAATTTACATTTCGCAATGTTTTAATCACGTTTGAGCGCATCACTTGTTTCTACTTCTCCTAAGACTAATCGCAAAGTTTATGTTTGATGAGGACCCACAGGCACACTTCACTACTGTTCACATGGCTTCCCTGCAAGCAACATGTGAAACGGTGGTACCTGGCGCGTATACAAACAAATTAATTTATTTGTATATACATAAACTCTCTAATGGAATCGTAATGATGAACACATCATCACCGCATATATATCACTTTTCGTGGTAGGCATTTCTATTGCGAGAATGTTCTTCCAGGCAATATATAGCTTCGTGTGGTCTCAAAAATCTGGAGACAGAGTTTCTTACCGGCTGTGCAATGCAACTCTATCGTATTATCCAAACCTAACCTGGCCACCGTAACGTTTAACGTGGAACGTGGAATCCGAACTGCATGATTCCTACGTCCATCTGTTATTTGATTGAAATTAAATTTTTATTTATAATTTTTAGTAGCAGAGTACGATTCTGCTGGTTTGCTCATCAAAATTTAACCGTAAGTATTCTTAATTAAATTTTCAAAAAAAATTCAAAAAATTCCGATCACTTATTTTTTTGAATAAATTATAATTCATTTCAGAGAGAGACATGTAAAAAACATAAAAAGTTTGGGTTTCCTATGTAAAAGCGGCTCCAAGCAGGAGTTGACAGCTGTTAACGATATATAAGAGCGAGAAAGAATTAACGCTAACTTTAACAGATGGCAATCCCTTCTTGCGGCCACTTTTCCATTGGCAACCAAACATTTTTATGTTATTTACATGGCTCTCTTTGAAATAAATTACAATGTATTTTAGAAATAAGTGAATGAATTTTTTGTTTGTTAAAAATTTAATTACATCACTTGTGGCCATGTTTTGATAGCCACCCCGGCAGAATCGTATTCTGCTGATAATAATTATGCATAAAAATTTAATTTCATTCAGATAACAGATGGAAGTATAAATCGAGCAGCCGGATATTAGGATAACAGAGCGTTCTAGCATCTTTACATTAAAAAAGCAAAACTTCCCAAAGGTGAAAGTCCGTAAGAAACCGAGCCGAGACCGGCATTCCCCAGCCACATGACTTCACCAGCTGAGCCACCAGATCGCTCGCCAGACTATGTTAAATGGATATAGGCCTACAAAAATTCCACAATATTAAGTTTTACCCTCTATATAATGGACGAAATATGGTACTAACCAGGATACGTTAACTGATTACATAACCTATCGCTATGCCAAATTACGTTGAAATTCATTCATTAATGTATGCAAGAAGCCAGTACAGATGGACAAAAATTGAAAATTTACGGTCGTAATTAGGATAAAGAGTATTCTGTGTAGTAACCGTAGACATACGCTAATACTATATGAACTTTCGTTGAAATCCATAAATTAGTTTCTGCGTGACACTCCGGAAAGAAAAGAAATTAAATTTATACTTTTGGACTCTGTGTCATCAGGAATTTGTAAAGAATCACTATAGAATGTATGCTATATCCTGACCGATGAGATAAGCTATAATTATGCGCAGTTTATCTTTATCCGTCCATTAATTTTTGCCTGATGTGGAATATACATACAGAGAGGCTGACAAAAATTTAACGTTTTTGGCATCTCTGTCACCAGTAGTGTACGTTGCAACTACTCTTTTTGAAGCGAATTAAATTCACAGATACGACATTTTTACAGTTTTATTATATTCTCCTAGCATAGTTGAGGCAATGGACTCCACCCAGCAGTGCTCCCAACGCCGCGCCGAGTTTCTGAATCATAGGTAAGTTTTAACTTATCGGAATAAAGTTCAGTTTGCATTATTTTAACCACAAAATCACCAGATCAAGATCTGAACTACAATTTAACAATTTAAAATTATTTGATTTACGTGATATTATTAGACAAATATGATGAGTTCTTTATAAAATCATGCAGGAAACCCTATAGTAAAATAATTAAAGTCACCTAAATAATCTCATCACTTACGATCAACTCATTTAGTTTGGCACAGATATCTGTATCGTAAATCTACACATTTTGAGTTAAGTGAATGAGTAAATTGGTTACGTTGTTTCTAATCTGGTAAATAAGTGTCAAAGTTTGAGTGTCAGTAATGAACTTAACGCGTGGATATGTTTGCCATTGTATATTACAAGAAGTTTGCTCTTCCTAATAATCTGAAAAATATTAATATGCAACAGCAACGCATGCGTTCGAAGAATATAAATGGAATACCACACTCCGAAGGTACTAATTGACTAATTCCTCCAACCAAAAGGGAAAATCAAAGTTTCCAAAACATGAAACGTCATCTAATAATCATCAACTCAGCAGAAGGGTTTTAAAAAACAAAAACATGCCAATTAATATAATATGTCAACCGTTCTCATTCTGTATAGAAACTAGGAAAACTCCATGCGATTTAAATGGATTAAATTTTGTAAAGTTACTATGATTCAGTGTATGCAGAACACATACTATTACACATCATCATCCCGGTACTATTAACACGACTGAAAAATATTAAATATAAATAACCGCAGTAATAATTTTGAATAATCTGTAGAGAATTTTCATATTTGATTAGCCATATGAGGATTGAAAAAGAAAATTGATATACGGATCTCATAAATCGAATACTATCTGAAATACTCAAATATACAATACATCACAGTGTACACTTATATATTTATTTAGCCACACTATTGCATTATTGCTGATGTTAACAGCAAGTGTTTATCATAACGAAGAGAAAACAAATGGAAATTTCTGTTGCCGTTTTTCTTAAACGTTTTAAACAGTTTTTCCTGGAGTTTTGAGTTACTATTTACACACCAACACATTTTTTTCGAAACTGACTGAGACCTGCATTCGTGTAACATCTTTAATTATGCGTATTAAATTTAAGAAGTCTCAAGGCGGTAATTAGTTTTTTTTTACTTTTTTTATGTGTAAAGGTTATTTATTATACGTCGTTACGGGAAACAGAAATGTGTTGTTGTTTTGTTTTTTTTTTTTTTTTTTAAAAAAAAAGAAACATTCTACACCGACAGCGTATTTAGAAAAAAAATTGGATACCGATCCTTCAACAACTTCTGTGCATGCTCAAGATAACTACATGAACTACACTCGTATTTTATTGGAAAAACGTCACGTGGATCCTACGGCTCCTGCCACTTACGTAGGATTCACGGAGGGAGAGCTCCACATTCCGATTACAATCATTGGCACTACAATGGATGCGACGGGGTCAGCGCCACGCTCCGGCCATTCTTTACCTTGCCGCCCCATGGTACTCAGTGAATAGCTGGCTGGGTGAGCCTGAGCAACCGTTCCAGATGTTCAGCTTCGAGGAAGAATCCTCGGCTTCTTCGGAGATCGAACCCCGCTCACTCGGGCCGTTCTACCGCCTGAGCTACGCGGCCGCTACCGTGTTTAAATGTGCGTTACAGTAGTTATTTTCGAAATAAAACTCCTGACTACCAATTTAAAATTATTATTTCAAATTTAATGTTCGGCTTGTAACATTGTGGCAATTAGAAAACCTCTGAATGCGGAGAAATTTTGAAAGAAATGCTTCGAAATATGTAAATATAGCAACTATAGTAACATACTCCTCCCGTAAATTGACTTGCGAAGGTAAAAAAATCTTTTGGACGAATACTTACAACTGTTTTAAATTCCCAATAATACCGGTGCATTTACCTTCACAAGATTTGACTACACAAGGAACAATTTTGTAGACAATGGTCAATTACCTACCAAGACATATTGAATGTTATCATTGTATTAACATACACATAAAACGGAAAAAATTACGTCTATATTCTAAGGTTTTATTAATAAATAATGAAACGATAATTGCCTGACTACAAAGTATAGTAAAATGCCAGTTTTTTTTACGAATTTTTGGTATAGAAAGCGTACTTTAATGCCCACCTAACAATTCTTCAAGATGGCAAAAGTTAAATACAAAAAAAAAAAAAAAAAAAGATTTAAGAAAGACTCTTTGACCAGCAATAAACTTAAACACCAAATTTTTTTTACAATCACACCAGGAGATAACACGAGTTTCCAAAGTTTGATTACTGATGAGATTTTTCAGAAATTCTCTTTCAGGGAAAGTTTTATGGAAAAATTTCGAACATCCAAAGAAGGTTTAAGAGCCACACCGTTCAAGAACAAATACGCTCAGTTCGAAGTGGAGAAATTTTTTATCGTGTGTTATATATGCTATGGAAATTATAAGTTTCAAAGTGCATGATTACCTTACTGTAGCTTTTAATCACATCGGCAAAAATATAAACAGTAATGGGCACCAAATTGAATCTGAACAGTGCACTGAAAGCAATCTTGTGTCTTTTTTCTTTTCTTTTTTGCAGCTAATGAGACAGTATTTTTTATGACATTAAGTGTTAATTAAATCAGTTGTACTAACTTTCTACGAAATTGTACAAAGTACAATGTAGCTGAAGTCCCTGAGATTATTTTTTTAAAACAATACTAATAAATATAATATCTGAATCTAATTCCAGGTGGTATTACTATACCCAAAATTTTCTATACACGATAACCACGTCATAAGTGACGTTATCAAGGCCATTTATATTCAACATTTTAAAATCAATCATGGACATTTCGTTCATTACTGAGGAATATTCTGGTTCAGCTTATGTCACAGGATACACAGAAACTAACAGTTGTAAGTAATCTGCAGAGTGAAGATATCGAAGGAGTGGAGAACTTTCCGACTGAGATTACAAGAAAAATTAGAATTGACATTCCTAACAGTGTCGAAATAACGAGCCATGAAACCACTTGGTATTTATTGTGCAAACCTATAATTATCTAGATTCCGATGGTGTGTCATATTGAATTCAAACATCATATACTCAAAAAGAATTGGATGAAATGGTATGACCAATCAACAGACATTTAAAAAGAGGTACGAAAAATTAAAAAAAATAGATCAGAAAATATGTAAATCTCAAACTCTTGCACTTTGTTTCCAAACATGCCAAAACCTCAGAGTGTAGTTAAACAGAACGATAACATCCATGCATAATTTGTGATCAAAATTGTGGAATGGCAAAAGAAATGTATATAGGGGAAAACTTTTAATTTTATGAATACTGCGACACTAGAAACTAAGAAGAAAAAATAAAGGCAGAGACGAAATTTAAATGGAATTTATGGAAAAAACTAAACATTAATTTTACAAAGACTCAAGTCGAACTTGGAAATTTCCAGAAAAATTAAAATTTGTCGACAGTTGTGCGGTGAAAATGGATCTGCTGTTGATGAAGCTGTAGCTCGCAGATAGCTTTAACTTTTTTTTACAGTTATAGGATAATCCAAATTTTACCATTGTAATGCATGTGGAACTGAACAAATTCTGGGCTTTTGGAGAAAAAAATTGACACCTTATAGACTATTTTGGGAAATTATGAGAATGGCAAATCAAAAACAAAACCTACCGTTAGTCCGTGTCTTTTCAAAAATACTGTCTACTAATCGCACTACTTTGGTCCTGCTGGATGTGGTAAAACAATTCTTAGAGAACTACTCATGGAAAATTGGATTTGTTTCACAAATATAAATGGATTCTGCAATACTTATGTCGATTGGACCTAAGCTCGAAAAGCTGATGTGTCGGTTGACGGACTCATTGCTCATACCACTTTACAAGTATTTCTTTTAAAATTACTTCATTAACACATCATAGTGGCTCAACAATATACGGAATCTTCCCAGATACATTCAATAATTAATCATTGATGAACTAATATAGAAAGTCTGTTTAAATTCTAATCAGATCACTAACAACTTTGAAACAAATATAGGCAAATTTTAATGAGTGGTTTGCATCAATTTCCATCGTATAGGGCTACACCAATTTAAGAACAAAACAAAAACGAAAACAAACAACAAAAAAATCGCAGGTTCAGCTGTGTGGCCTACGGTAAAATTTATAAATAAATTAAATTAATGCGACCATCAAACCAAATGTTTACATTGGCGGCCAAAACTGCAAAAGGTGAAACATTAATCAATGAGAAATTAGCCCTGACTGAATCGCGAGACTCCAAGATTTCCGTATGAAATATGATCATTTATTGTAAACAATTCATTTGCTTAATATAACTACTCAGTTTTAAAATAATGTCCATAGGAAAGAATATGTTAGTTGTGACAAACGCAGAGCAACAACGTTTTACTAAGCGAAAGTTCTATAAAATATCAGTGGCCATGGCCAATATTTTAATACAAAAAATAATATTGTGAAATATTAACAAGTAATATCCATGTATGGGACACGTTGGCAATAATATCAGTTGATTTTCTGTGTCTATGGAGGATATTTCAGTAATGATGATCAGAATTTAAGGGAAAATGAAACATTTTAAATGCGTAACTGCGGCCCGGAAACAGCTAAGTCGCAGGTTACATGCCAAAACTGTTTTAGGATTCCTATGAAAGAAGAATAAAAGAGCATATGAATATTTTTATTTATCTGCATTTCTTCCACAAGATGCGAATAAAATTTATAACAATTGTTCATAATGGCGTCTACCAGCTCTTCGGTCTAGTCATGTCAACATCACTTTAAGTTCTGTGGTGGAGCAACCCCGCAGTCGTACTATCGGTTTCTCTGTTAGCAATAATTGTTTCCAGATTTCATCTTCAGTCTCTACAAGTGTTTTTTACACAAGACTTTTTACCTAACAACACAAGAATAAATCAAGTAGAGTCAGATCAAGTGAACGAGTTGGCCACGAAACAGAACATCCCTTTCGTAAGCACTTGGCTAAAGTTTGAAACTCATGCCATCTACGTTGCATTAGCACAGTTTTCTTTCCCAACTCTACATGTTGGTGATTTTGCACACGGTTATGTTTTTTCGCCTGCCACCTACGAAAAACGGGTTTTGGTCATAACTTGAGGCTAACGGGTTTCCGGACTGGGTTCCTCATTTTAAATTAATACAGTTGCCTTTTTCAATAATCTTCCGAAATTCCTATCATCAAAACTGAAATACCTATTAGATACGAAAACATTCACCATTCCGTTAGACCGTAACAAAGTTATCGTTACCATCCGCAGTTACTTTCTTTCAATTTATGCTTGTGGTGTTACGATTCACAAGTCTAAGAGAGGCTGAACAAAATTGTCTGAGTGTCGTAAAACAGCAATTATTATACTCGGCATTATCACAAGTATCCAAGGAGGAAGATTTAACGTTTCAGCATGATCGAAGGGCAGTAGTATCTATGATCTCTTCGCAAGGAGAATCGCGTACACTGTCTATGCGTTGACTAGTGACGATCCTGTTGCCAAATTTTATGTCACAGAAGAGGACTTTCGATATTTTCCTTAAATTGTAAAAGTCTTCAAACTCTGCAGATTTCATAGAACAATCGAACATACTGAATCTCTCTGCGACGTGGTCCAGAAATGAAGATGTCACAGATTTTGACTATATCGTCCATTGCAAACGTACAGGAGGAGTAGCAGTATATGACAATACTGATAAATCTCACTCCTATTTGAGATGTAGGCCCACCCCGTCCGGCACTGTGATGGTGTCCGGTGCTGACACGTGGTTAGCTGTTTCGAGCCTTGGAGGCAGGACTGGGTGGGCAGAGTTGTAAAGTTGGTAGTGCGCAATTCCTAATCACCGGATTGTGCAGGGATGTTCTGGGTTAAATTTCAAACCCCTCCACGGTACGTATGGTGAGGTCATACGACACTGATGATAGTGATTCGCCCGTCGGATGGAGTTATTAACCATTGCCCCCTAAAAGTGTGTTTCTGAAGCGAAGGTCTGAACGGGCCGATGCCTGGTTTCACCCACTCCTTTCTCTCAGTACTCATCCACAACACTACATTGAACAGGCGCACTATCACTGTCATCGACACAAACACTGTCACACTGACGGCACCTCCCCAGTTCATCTTACCACATGGTAACCACCTCGGAATGAAAACGAGCAAGGTGTTTATAGAAGAAATTTGAGATTTAAACCTCTGCTAAACAAAATTTTTGGTTCTGGAAGCATCAAGCGCAGATGAAGGATGTGATTCTCAATTCAGAATGGAGACTATTAGAATTGTTTTCATGGCGGTTAATTATATTTCTCACAATCAAAAAGTTGAAGATTATCAGTATATATAGAAAGAAGTAATTTGCTTCAGATCTGAAAATGATTGAAATGTTCTATGCTGTTTCGCGTGAAATATCGCTTCTGTGAAAAGTATGTCTAGATTCACAATATACTACACGTTAGTAGGCCTAGTAGAACTGATTTGTGTTCTTACTGCAATCCTGAAATCAGAAAATTTAGAAGGACAGAAATATAAACGGTCTCTATTATCTGACTTTAAGTTAAAGCGTAGGCTTTAAATTCTTTTGATTACCCTCCCTGAAATATTTTAGCAAATTTTCTTGCATGTATTGTAAATTGAAAACAAAAAATAATGCGGACAAAAATTTATTTCGTTAGTGGCCTCATAAATCTCCATCCGAATATCTTGTAGGTGTTGAAGCGTGTGATAATTCGTAACACAACTGTACTAATTATGCAGACAACGTGAAGTTAATATAAAGGCCGCAACTGTTTAGATGAATAAGCTGCTTAATGTATCATAGCCGGACTTCCTTACAACATCTGTAATGAGGGTTGGCCGCCCAACCCCTCCACGTTTGGACGTGGTTTCGCCACTTGTTGAAGACACTCACCACAGCACTTCTCGAACATTCTACAAGTTGTGCAGCTTCCGAAATGCTTGTGCCGAGCCTCCAGGCCATCACAATCTGCTCTCGGTCAAACTCAGACAGATCGCGCGCCTTCCCCATTCTAACCATGGATAACACGCTCACTGATACTACATGCACCATGCGTGTGTGCGACAAGCAGTCATTCCTCGTCAGGTGACGCTGCTATCGCCTGGACGGTACGCAGGCAGTCATTATGTTCTGGCTGATCAGTGTAAAACGAACTGAGTAAATAACAATAATGCACCCACATTGTGTGAGAATCTTACTACAAGGTACGGCAGAATCGCGCAATTCAATCTGGCTATTTAGGCCGAACAAAAACTCGACCGTAACAGGTAAGTCCTTGCTTTTGGAAAATTTAGGACATGAAAGGTATTGTTCTCCTGAGAAGATATTTATGAAGGAAGTGATGACATTATGCGAAATACAGTGCTTAAATAGTTTGATCTCTTTGTTAGAGCTTCACATCTTGTCAACGCAGTGGTCATTATTGCCGGAATAGGATTGCTGACGATAAACGGTAAGGAAAACAGCCATGGCCTGTATGAGGCAATCATCCAGGCATTCTCCTATAACAAATTTGGGAAACGGAAATGTGAATTTTGGGACTGCTGATTGAGATAAGATCATGAGCATCTCTCGTATTTCCTTCATATCATACTTAGGCTATCTGATAAAAGTTCAGTGCCACTTAAACCCGGACACTCTCTTGGATTACATGTATAAGTCGATCGATCTATTCAGTTGAGTCCAACAGCATTAAATTGTGAGACATATGACTGTACATTTTTAAATGGTCAGTTTAATGGACATGGTGTGGTAAGCTTCCAGCTTCCCCATGGAAAAACAGAGCGCTGATCGGAAAAAAATTGGCTTCATGAATATTTGAACTTGAATTATCTGGTTCGTGGTTATTGGGCCTAGAGACCACTTATTTATGGTTGTTGGTTTTGTTTCAGCGACGGCGGGAGGAGTGCGAGCGGAAGGCTCGACGCGGGGAGATGGATCCCCGCCTCGAGTTCACCTTCCAACTCCTCATCGACGGCACCGGACTGCCCCGCGCAGAGCTCATGGATTACGTCTTCGACGGCAACATGGTACCCTCACAATAGTAGTTACCAATATTTTACAAAATACGTGGTGGAACGATTACATTTAACTCGGAGTAGCCTGGAAATAGAGTTAGGCATTGCATTTTCTGAGTTATGCTCAATAAAATCGGAAATTATTACTGACCCAAAGCAATCAGTCTGCAGAAAATGAAGAATAGTAGGTATTTCTTGAAGGTAGCAGCCATAGCTTCTTCTTCCCCATTTTTTCCCAACATATTTGGGTTAGTTACTTTGGATGAGTTTTACCTATCGGTGTCATGGTCAAATTTGGAGCTATAGTTTTACCGCCGCACACCCTTGCTGACGCCACGGGTGGCCTTAGGGGGGGACGGGTTGAGCGGGTTTAAATGTACCCCGGGCCCGGCGGACGAGGTGGGGGCCCCGACCACCGTTCGCAGAGGCCCCGCGGCCCAAGAATCCGCCCGAACAGTGGTAGAGCTAGAATAAAATTTAAAAAAAGTGTTGCCCATCTGGCCTAAGGGAGGGACCAATCATGAATTTGCCATGGGACCCAACCGGTTACTTCACTGCTAAGAACCCTTACCTGTGGCCGAGAATCCTAGCGCCAGCCCCGGCTGTACCTACTGCCAGGTTGTACTAAGTACTAATATGGAAGTGAAGTGTTGCCATCTGTCTATGAAACGTGTAACTATGTTTAGAGTGTAAAACTTGTATTTTTTGTTTGTGAAATGTGTATTATGATGCGGATATTAGGGCCGTCCCGTTTTTCGTCTTGATGGCTGTGGAAATTTTTCGTCGTTCGTGTACTTAGATAACGCTGTTACATATACTCTATCACTTTGTCTTCTGGAAGTGAAAAGGAGGCTACAGCAATAAAACTACTTGAGGATACTATTCTAGTTGCAGTGGGAAGCTATTAATGTACGAAGGGTGTAGGATATATGTGGCTACAACTTCCTGACATAACACTCAGAATTCATGAGTAATTATCCAGAGTAGTGCAGAGGTATCCCAGGCCGAGGCTTGGCGGGTTACATAACATATTAGCCTTAAATAAGATAACGCTCTAAGCTAGGGGCTCCAAAAAAAATTCTCTATCACGCCCCCCTTTCATTAAAGAAAAAAAAAAAGAAAAGTCCTCACCCACCATTCCGTCAAAAGAAAAGTCCTCTCAACCCCCTCCCCCACCAAAATTTTACTGTTAAAAAATATCTGCATCTCAGTACTAACAATGGCATCTCAAACGAATGTCAATAGGTACATGAAGTTATAATAAAGGTTTAAACTACAAAAGAGACATATACTTCCAATGGTGTATACTTATGGTATCGTCCACAAGGGCGGTTAAGCTACCTCCCTCTTCACGCTCCCCAGTTTGGTAACCTCTACTCTAAGCTCTGTCAATCTCTAAGAAATGGCAATACCACACAGTCTTCTGTTGCACATACGTGGTGTACAGCTACACAGTTCTTAGGCAGTTGGTGTAGGTTTTAAAAAACATCTGATTATATTACCCAGGATATTCTAGGTGTTCCTCTGTCTCAGTGCAAGCCGTGAAGTAATTGAAATTTTGTAATTGCTTATGACGTAGATCGACATGGGTCACTATTGCCTATTTATGTACGCGGTATCATGAGTCTAATACAGCACTTTTCTGGTTTAGTAGTGGAGGAGAAACATTGGCCAGCAATGCATTTGAAACTCTTTCTTCTTTTGCTTGGAGCTTTACGCTCGATTACTTCGAAGTCGTTAGAGGCGTTAAAGGATCTTGAATTTGTTTGGTTATGGCCTTTTCAAGGAACAATTTTGGCATTCGCCTTTATTAATCTCGGAAAACCATAGAAATACGAAGTCCGGAGGGCCAAGAATGGATTGGAACCCGCATCATCCAAGAAGATGCCAATGAAAAGCGTCAGCTACAAAGGTTGCAATGTTAAGAAAAAGTATTAAAATAACAGGCCTGCAGTATAGCACATACATCTATGTCAAAGTGACGTCTGATTAATTCTATTATCAAGAAATTTGTTGTCGTTGTTATTAACTAACGGTGAATTTTACACTGTATCCTAAAAGTATTATCCGCTTCCACTAAAATCAAATTATGTGCATCAGCATAGCAATTATAGTGTGAACTGAAAGGAGAGCATCTTCAGACTTATCCATACTATGATTAACACTGCGAGACGTTATCACCTAAACGCTTCATCTTGGAAGTTTCATATTAGTAAATACTCAGACGGAATATAGTGGCATATAGTTAACATACAAACAGTAAAATTTTGCCGTATTAAATTCAAATTACTATTGTAAATGTAGCTCATGTAAGCTAAACCTCGTATAAGCTAGGGAAAAAATAGAGATATCACAAGCTGTCGAAATTATCATCAACATATACAAAGCGGAAAAGAATGAGTGGTATTCTTAATTACTGCATACATAAATAAATATGAATCCGTTTCCTTGGGGTCAAACAAAAGCTGCCGAACTGAATTGGATGGGGTTTTCGAGTTTTAAAGCGTAGAATCTAGCTTAAAACTGTAGTGTGTCTTATGACTCTACGTGAACGATGGACGCAGCATCAAATGATAATCTGTTTGAAACCTAAATAGATAGGTGCCAAAGGCCACACTAAATTGAAGATAAACACTTCTTTCTTAACCTGAACAGACAGCCAACAAAGATTAAAACAACACCCTTTGGATTCTGTTAATATTTTTGTTGACAACGTAATTCTGGTTATTTAGTTCTTCAGTTTAAGTTGCACCCATAGTAAAATTACCTATAAACCCCCTAATGTATTTTGTGGAGACTGCAGACACAGTAAATTCTGTTAGTATAAAGTAAACGACAGTTAGAATGTGCCATCACTAGAAATAACTGATATAATATTTTTTAAATCTCTTGTTTGGCCTTTTTTTTTAACCTTGTCTGGCTAAAATGGCACACAGCTAGATCCAGGACTTTTTTGTCAACGTAAATGAAACGTCACTTTTTGCAATATCCAGATGAGTTTAGCAGTATGTAGGTAGTAGTGGTAAAGTTACAGGCCTATAAATGAATACTGACAACTACTTAATGAATCCGCCAAACTAAAGCCAATCTTATTCCACAGATTATCCATAATATTTTGGTATATTCTGTGAAAATGATTTGTGGTAAAAAAAATCACAGCCATATTTTACTTACTTTTAAATACCCACCATACACGTAAAGAAAATATTGAGTGTTTAACACAATGCGCGACGGCAAGTTTTTTTTTTCTGAAACCAGAATTCAGATTTCCTTTTTAGAACACTTGTAAGTTAATAAATGAATTTTAGGGTATTCTGTGGTAACTATCAAAAAAGTGAAGTTATGAGTATCAGGCTCTGATGTTGATAACATTTCGTGGCTCACTCCGTCCGCTGTGGTCGCTTCGATAGCTATTGGTTGTCACGCTGTTACGTCACGCGCCAGACGTTTGTTTCCGGAATAACAACGGGCAGTGATGTTACTACAAACCAGAGTTCATGAGCGTTATTTAATACCAATTATATTTAGTTAACCAACTGCGAAGAAATGAATTTCCAGAACGCTAAAAGCATGTATTTCGTTCAAATTAACATAACCCAAAATCAATCTAAAAAAGAATGGTACACAATGAGCTACATCAACAAAATTATATACTCCCAGTATAAGCAACATATTCACAAATCAAGGTATACAAATTGCATTTTCACACAAATAACACAATACAGAAGCACCTAAACATCAACAATGTAAAGGACCAGTACCAGCAATCGGGAATATATGAACTCATTTGTCAACAATGTCAAGTAAAATACATAGGATAAACAACTAGGAACTTCACTAGAAGATATAAAGAACATATCAGACCCATTATACTTACAAATCACTCAATACATACAAAACACTTACTTAAGCACAACCCACCACAATAGAGATAGATAAGCAAATACTGAAAATGAACAAACACAAAAACCACCTACTTAACATTCCAAGAAAGTTACCACATTCACAAAAGCCACCGCATTGAGACAAACTGTACTTAATGAATTCACTAATTCAACTGATGAAACACTGTTCAAAACATTAAAGAATACTCAGGAGATTAGAAATTAAAAAAAAGACATTAAATCACAATAACTGATAATCTTAGACGAACAGAGAGATATTTCAACAAACACAGACATTGTAACATATGCTGAATCATAAAGTTGGCACCACAGTATATGTAAAATAAACAATACAGCCACTAGCTGTGTACAAACAAATGAGATTAAGAAGTGTTACCATTTAAAAACAGTAAAATAGTGACGTTGCAGAACGGCAGCAAGATGTCGATTTCTTCGTAAAAAGTGCAACTAGGGCTATTTCCTGACCAACATGTCACTGTTTTTATCAAAAAGCGTTGTTAATATTTATTCATGTATACAAATAGTGCAAATTGCTGACCTACACAATGTATGTACATTTACAGTCACTGAAGAGGATCCAGTCCACAAGGGCGAAACGCGTCTCAGCGTACAGGAGTAAAATAACTGTTGTTAAGATGTGGTATTTTCATTAACTGTGGTAGAATTGCCAGTAACCAATTGATAATAATTATTATTTGCGTTTTGTTCATTTTTATACTTTTAATGTAGAGGTCTCAGTTATATTCTGTACCCATAGATATTTAATATTGTGGGAGTTTATTTTATTACGTGTTATTTGTTTGTTGTGTTTTGTGTGTGTTAACTATAGCTGTACCATTAAGTTATAACAGGTATTTCTTAAATGTGGTTTTGTGTATTTCTTTATTGTGATTTTTATCTGTTTATCAAACTAATAGAATTGTTAGAAATATTAGTTTTAATCTTGGTCAGGTAGCATATATCACGATGAATGAGGACCTGTTCTATACCAGTAACCACGGGCTAACACTAGTATACAATAAATGTGATTAGGAAAATGAAAAAATAGTGTTACTATTCGGTCGAAAGTAAATGTAGGTAACATTTGGTAACAAAGAATACACCGAGCGTGATGAGCGAGCGGTAATGCTCTGGTCTCGCATTCGGGTGGACGCGGGTTCGAATCCCAGTCCGGGCATCTTTATGATTTCCCCAAATCACTCCAGGTGGAATGCCAGGATGCTTCCTTAAAAAGGCTATTGCTGTATTCCTTCCCATTCATTGTCCCCAGTCGTTTCCCGCCTAATGACCTCCATGTGGATCAGGCGTAAGCCATAAGGAAAAAAAAAAAATAGTACGAATAACTATTTTTTTGTAATAAATAATTTCGTTTCCGTCATCCGGAATTATGGAGAAGGAAATATGTTTTCTGGTTCATAACGTTGTTTACTACAGTCGTATATATGAACATTTGTTCCCAATATTGCACTTAGGTCTTTCATAGTTCCCGTTCGTAACACTGTGACCAAGGGAAGGTCTGTTTATATGGAGACGTATAACCGAAAGCAGCCCTTCCACTATCAGACAAATCTTTTATTTCTTCGTTGCTTGTTTTGTCGTGTCTGAATGATATATTTGGATTTAGCTCCACTTTTTATTCTTTTTAAAAGTTTAACGTTTTCCAGTTTCATACAAAGAACACTTATCATCCAGGAAGTCAGAATGGGAATGCAGCTATTTCCGGGCGAGCTATTGATTCACTGAGGCGATGTGTTTAGAGTCTATGAACGCGGGGAACACATTGCTGTCAGTATACTGAGATCCGGAATAGCATATATAGAAATTTTACTATGATAAAATTTTAGCGTCGTGTGTCAAAATGTTAAGTCATAGTGAACTAAAACACCAAACTTACCAAATCAAATCTGTATTAGCCGATAAAATTTCCTTTCATAGCTGTGAAAAATATAAAACTGCAAATATTATTTTTTTAACTGCGTACAATAATATTTAATTTTATTCCTGGATTTGAGTAAAACAATAAAACAGCAACATAATGGCTTTTGCTGGTCCTCAAGATTTCATCTCATCATAATAAGATGGTCATTTATCTGATGCTACATTTCTGCTGTTTGATAGCTTTCTTGTCAAGGTTGAGGAAACAGGCACGTGAGCTATACATAACCTCCAGGAAGAGCTTCCTGACATTCAAGACGACAAAAGCATTTTATGTCTATCCATGATCAAACAAATAATCTTTCTATTAATTCCTGTCTGAAGTTAATACTCACTCCCTTAACTCAGATCGAAGTATTTCTGCATGATGTGGCCCATTTTTTTAATTGCAATAAAATAATTTTTTATGAATAATTAATATCAGACCAATGCAATTGAATTTGTTTATTTCTTAAATATTTTCCCCGGGAACCAAACAAACTGAATTGCATTGGAGTGATATTAATTACTCATACAAATTGAAACATATTTCTGATCTTGCTTGAGTGAGGGGGAGTTGTTAAAAAAAAGATATATGATAAATTAATTTTTCTTAGCTTATTTAATGGAAGAATGCTATTATATCCACTGTAACTTGCTTTTTAGGAATGGTTTGGAACAAGAGTGTTCAGATTATAAATTCCAGGATCTTCAAATTACTATATTAATTTATAATTTTTATATACATACTTTTGACACTCTGAACAATATTATGTGTAGATATAACTAACTGGCAGGACTTATTATTAAGATCTATTTATATTTCAGCATGCACTTCCTATCTTTGGCGAACAGCAATAAGTTTGTTATGTATTTTTGTACGTTACCACAATAATAACAAATGTGAAGGTTTACTCAGGCGTTTTCATTATTTAAAATGTACTGAATGGGCTATGTGGCTCATCAAAAAGTGTAATAAAGTTTTAAAAAGTCATCAGGGTATACAAGTTGACACGAAAAGACTACAACCGCAACCGGATCACATGTTACTCTAGATTTCCAGTTAAATGCGAACATTTCTGACAAAAAATAATTATTAATATACTTCAAATCACACTTGTCTACGTTTTAAACTAAATTGAGATATGATAATCCTGTAAAATCACTAAAGCAAAGTATCAGAGGGGATATAAAATATTGGTCATAGAGTGGTAGCTCTGGGCTGAAGTTTTCCATCTGTATAGGTTATTTTTATTAATCCTGTGGTGGAATGATGGGATGATGCACAATGTAGGCTACTGTAACTAGACACTTCACTAACAAAATAACATTTGTAAGTTGTTTATTTACTCTCCGAACGCGTTTCACTTCTTCAATGAAGCATCTTCAGCAGTTTCTCATTTTATGATACACTGAATGAAGGATGAATAAAACAAAGTATCATAAAATGAGAAATCGCTGAATATCTTTCATTAAAGAAGTCAAACGCGTTTGGAAAATAGATAAATGAGCAATTGTTTTTGCAGTATCTATTTATGAAAATAACACTAATTACACAGTACATAAGCATCACCATTCACATAGAGATGATTATGATATTTGTGAAATGCTATGAGACAAGACGGTTGGTAAGCAGAATTGTATCCTCGCATTCAGGATTGAATCTTCGTCCGGCTATCGCTTAAGACGAAATAATAGTAAATCATAACTTTAAAAATACGTAATAATAGAAACTATTAGATAACTGTAATAATTATTAATAAGGATAAATTAAGAGCAGTATTTAGTATGTTGGGAAAGAGAAGCAATGTAATAGAATAAGGATAAGTTATAGTTAAAGACATTTTTGGGATAAGCTCATTAGGCAGCCATTAAGGGTTTTGGCGGGCCTGACGCTGTGACGTCAATCGCCAGCCTCTTCGGCGGCCTGACCCAAGCGACAGTGAGTCAACTTTAGAAAATAAAATCTCGTCCTTGTTAGGGGAAGCAAGAAGCATAGCTCTCGGGATCTTGTAGTACCCATAAGTCAGAGGTGTTAGCTCCATCTTGAGCTGGACAAAAGAGAAACCTGATCATTTGCTCTTGCTTAGGAATCCCGTTAGACGGGTTGTTTTAAAAAGCCTAACCCACGTGAACTCACTGTCTCAATTTGTTCAGTGTGGACCGGTTAGTTTGTGGCGAAGCTGCGCCATGAAGATAACTTTGCCATGCTTCAAGTAAGGTAAGTTGTACTATCCCTCTCTCTCTCCTTGTGCTTAATCTATTCTCTCATATATGTGCAGCGCTAAAATTAATGGGTGTAAGACGATTCTAAATGTTGATAAAAAGTACAATACAGTTAAACCCAATTGGAAGTTAGTAAAGATTCTATTAGTTAATTGATGTTCCGACAGTTAAAGTAATAATAAATTTGTAACTTGTTTTAATAACTTATTTTATTTTCCTTCTCCCCAGTTATAATCCCGTATTAAGATCTCTTATGTGTGTATGGCTCTAAGGAGCCGTCTTTGGTGTAAGAAGTCTAATAGTAATCAAGAACACAAAGGAATAACCGAGCGTGGCGGTGTAACGGATAGCGTTCTCGCCTCGCATTCGGGAGGACGGCGGTTCGATCCCCGTCCGGGCATCCAGATTTGGGTTTTCCATGGTTTCCCAAATCACTCCAGGCAAATGCCGGGATGCTTCCTTCAAAAGGCCATGGCCGAATTCCTTCCCATTCCTTGCCCCCATCCTTGCCCCCCATCCTTTCCCGTCTCTAAAGACCTCGATGTTGAGAGACGTAAATACAATAAAAAAAAAAAAAAAAACAAAGGAATAAACGGGTCATAAAAAGAAGCAAAGTAGAAAGATAAAAATAACAAATAATAAAAGGGTGAGGTTCCACATGGTCGAATTCCTTACTGTTCCTGGTCCATATTCCTTTCCCGTCTCTAATGACATCGACGTCGGCGACGCCTAAATCCATTTAAAAAAAGTAATTGGAAGTAATGTTAAACATTCTTTTAGAGGCTAATTTGACATTTAATTATGACAGTGTAACTGCTTTTCTATCTTTTAATGTTGTACGCGTTTCCCTCCACGTCGATAAATGGTCAAACCTGAATGAGATGTGTGACTGAGAATTAATATCCGGAAATGAATATGTACGATTCAGATGCCAGAAAAGTGCAAAGTGTTTAAGGAAGCGTGACGCCAGCAGATGGTTTCATGAGGCTAGGAGCATCCTAACATGACAGCCAGGTGCCACCCCATCACGCGAGATGGCGTGACTCTGATAGGAAGCACCAGAGTCCACGCTTGTGTCGTCACGTGTGTTCTGCACTGCGGCAGAACCAGTTCTAACTTGAGAGATTCTAACAAAATAATACCAATAATCTCGGCTTATATTATTGGACCTTATCAATAAAACTTAGAGATAAACGATATGAGACAACAGTCATTTCATTTAACTGAAGAACAAAAGTGTGTTTATTGGGATATGGATAGTAACAATAATATAAACACTCTCTGATATCAACTTATTTGACCAACTTACTAAGAAATTGAGCAACATAGACGTAGAAAATCGGAAATCAGCGGTTATAAATGTAGCAGTCGTACTCATATGATTGGAACCAAATTTGTACAAGCTACATTTTAAGTAAGTGACTTAGACTGTGGAATGTAAGTGATTAAGCAGGTTCCTCCACTTAAGCATCATGTCGTGAGCTCATCTGGCCTGCCACTGAAGTCCCAATTACTTTAACATACTTTTAAAATTATTTACGTTTGTAAATAATTAAAAGTTAGAAATTGTTTTCTCTAAGACTGCTTCATCTATTTCTGAGACTCTCGTACTAACTCAGTAATACTTTCTTATGGGGCGCAGAATATTGTACTTGCTTGGAACAGAAAAAATTTCTTGACAAACCGTGTTTTCTGTTAATTACTTAGGACCCACTCTCGATGAATTTTTTTTTTTTTTTTTTGGCAGTCCTTCATATTGGAGTATATAATCTACATCTGTTGCCAGTGCTTCCATGGTTAAATGAGAATTTTTATAGACACAATAGAATTGTAGCTCATTATATAAATTCCTTACCAAGAATTGTACAATTTTTATTGTTTGTCTTTAAATACCCAAAGATAATGGTAGTTGAATTTCATTTGTACTTACTACCTTGTGCCATGTAAGGTATTGCAATTGATTCTGCTCTGTCTAGACTATCTCAGGTTTTCTTCTTCATAGGAATGACACTTGTATTGGTGTACTTTCTCTGCAAAGATCAGCTTTTCTTGAACGAATTATTTTAGCTCTAACTGTGGATTTTGCAGTTTAAGTATTGAAAACTAAACATTGCGATCCTAAAGAACTACTTATACCGTATTAATTCAGTATTTTCAAAACTACTAATCAAAGGAAAGAAACTGCATCACATTTTGCAAGGAAGTACATCCTGTACTTAACCATTCGGTGAAATTGATAGTAAAGGTGAATCAGTTAGATTTACAAAATAACATTAAGGTATTCGAATGAAGTAAACAGCACTTACAAGGGACACCTTTGACCTCGAACGCTCGGAACCGCACGATAACATGCTTAGGATAACAAGCGATCATAAACAAAACAGTGGTGTGTGTCATTTCCAAGCAGAACTCCGCACTTGTCTGCTAGCAACATTAGTTGTACATGTTTTCAAGAGACGCAAGGCACTTTCAGTCAAAATATTCCAAAGAAACTTGAATCAACCTATCTACGAAACATTCACGTGGAGGCAAGAAAAAGTGGGAAAATGGGCAAAGAACACATGAAACGTTTTGTAACTTCAGTCCTTGTTGAACATGTAACAAATGAAAAGAGCCTATTGTTGTGTGATTCCTGGTCAGGTCATACAAATCGTACCCTTCTAGATGTAAATTTTCCAAACAAAGATGGTATGCTGTAGATATTCCCACCAAAGACAACAAAATATTGCCAACCACTTGAGGTTTACTTCTTTCGGCAATACACGCTCTATTTTGTAAGACTACAATGTGCTGAACCACAAGTGAAGATACATAATCGTTATTTCATCATGAAACTTCACTCTGTGATTTACAATCAATTTGTTGCACTTAAATATAAGCCTATGTTGCAATAAGCTTGGCAGAAGCCAGATTATGACATTAACATACCAACATCATCACTTGAAAATGTAATTATTGTGGCTTTTGATATTTAACTGCGTGAATGCGAATGAGATTTGGACTGTGATAACGTGGCTTTAGTGAGGTGTGCACATTGTTCTCATCCACTTTGTTTTAACCACAAATCATTGAAATGACAGACACTACTGTTTTGTTGATTATCGCTTGTTACTCTAAGCATGTTTTCGTGTGGTTACGAGCGTCCATGGTCAAAGGTGTCCCTTGTTAGAAGAATTCCAATCATAATAAGTTCACAGTTTTTCTTATATGTTATGACTTAAAGGAAGATATTATTGGGAAGAGTTGAACCTAGTGCTTCTATTCGGAGTGCGGATTTGAGTACTTGTTATAGGATTATAGTCCGTTTGATGCTTAAGATCGTAAGTTTGTTTACGGGGCTAGGCATGGACGAACTGTATGCAATTACCTTCACAAGTTTACACAGTAGTACGTAGAGAGTGGTGGAGTAACTGTTGAGTTGGTCAAAACATGTTAAATGATATCGATATATGTGTATGTTATCTTTGAGTGTTCTGAGATCTTTGTACTGTCGTTTCCTGTTCGTCCGTCTGTATAGATGTATGTGTGCTAACGTATAAAGTGTATCAGTATGTTCACTTATAATTAACTATATGAAACGTACACGGCTTAATTTTCAGTATCAATGGAAACTCAACAGTAACAAGCATGGATGCGATCTATTTGCGTTATAGCCACAGCGAATGAGGACCCAAGTGAAAAGAGAATGTTTTTTACCTGGTCGACTAGCTATCTAAACCAATTCAACTCAACCAAAACCACCATAAACCTAAACAAAACTCAACACAGAGTTGCGCAGTTACGAGATTTCTTCACTGCTGTCACCCAGCGGTGTTTCATTGCTGGCCAATTTCTGCTCATGTCTAATAATGTAATGAGAATGGGAGAGAATTGACTTCTGGAAGGCGTTTCCACCCATCCCTTCCATTCTTCAATTATTATGGAGGGGAAATGCCTCTCGTACCAATGTCGTCACTGTATCTCAAAATTCGTCGTGTGGGTTCCTATCACATTACGTCAAGAGACAGTTGAATTATTCCCTCGTTCTTCAATATCAGAATTATTAATAACCTAATATAAATTATTTATAATAATGAATAGAATGTGAGACATCAACTGTGATAATTACCCTCAATAAATATTATTAGACACATATTAAATTAATGGGCACAAGCCAGAAGTTATTCATTTGAAATATTGAAGGAAAGCATTTGCATTTCTGAAACCCGTACGTTGTTTCATTTAAAAACATTTTGAATTGAGGACACGTATTATACTTGAGCCATTCTTAAAATTAAAAATCGTTAAGCAGCACATAGTATACAAAAATATACGGTAGTGACAATACAATCCGAACCTATTAAAAAAATTGTTAAGACAAAGGAATTCACGTTTAGATGAAAGTTGAAGTCAAATCATGAAATTGATTTAGAATCTCTAGTATACTTTCAGATGATAAACTCAAACGTAAGTGGAGTGATTCACAGGGTCGCTATCAGGTGACGGCGAAATTATGCAAAGAGTTCCTAACTAATTCAACCATATCTGCTATTTCTGGACCACTGGCGCCGCGTGACTACGACAAAGAATAAGTTATCTAATTCTGTAATAAAAGAACCATGCAATCCTCGGATGATAAAACAACTTTAAAGGTAATAAGTGTTTTTCATATGTGTTATGAGTATCATGATCCATTAGAAATTGAAGAGGATAATACTAGTGTTTTTCATGACGTCCCAGTAACTAGTTTCACTGAAAAAGAAATGTCACGGGGAAGAGAGTACTTCCGTGGAAAAAAATGCTAGCAATGATTCTGCAAGGACAGAAGAAGATGCAACTGACGATGGAAAACATTAGTAATAGTCAACAACAAACGTTACGACTGTTTGAAGAAGGAAGACGAAATTGATCGCTGGATTAAACAAGTAAGAAGGTCCTGCGAAGACAAGTTAAGTATGGAAATTGAAGAGGATGAGAGAGAAGAAAACGGTGAAAATTGGCGATATGACGATGAAGAAAACAATACAATTTGTGAGAATAGTGGACCAGTAAAATGGTGGGAATGTCTACAGCAAACAGAGGAGAAATATGAAATTAACTATGATGGAAAGGATATAGTGGAAGAAGACGAGATAATTAACGTGGCAAGAATGGATAAATTGGACAGTAACGTGGGAAATACAGAAGTAGAGACGGAAAGGAAAGATGAAGCGGTTATTACTTCTACTAGAAATGATGACAGAAATTATGGTTTGGAAACTGAAGTGAACGATGAAACTGAAGACGAGAAGAGATATGAAGATACTGAAGAAGAGGTAGAAAGTGACCAAGAGATAAGTAGTGAAGAAGGAAAGAATGTAAAATGCTTTCTCGTAAAGAAACAAAAAGTTTGTGAAGATGAAGAAGAAGAATCAACGAGAGGCAAGTGAAGAAAAAGAGAGGGCTTGATATATATAATGAAGGCCGCAACATTATAAAATACGAAAACAAGAAGGATGACGGAGAGGGCAAGGAAAAAGAAGCAACGAAGGGAAAAGTCAAAATGAAAGGGAAATGATAGTTTCACCAAGAAGTGTAAGAGGATCTTTCAGAAAAAGATATATGATCGGCGTGCACGAAAATCATAAAGTAGGTGAATTAGTACTGGTGAGAACGCATGAAAAATCTAGTAGTGTAAATGCCGAGATAAAAAAAAAATATTTTTTTTTTGATGTGTTTGAGGGACCTTATTTAATCACGGATAAACCACATCAAAATACATATTATCTCAAATTTCCAAAATCTGGAAAGGATTTAGGTTTAAGAGATATTAGTGACTTAAGATTGTATAAACAATAATTATTTGACTTGGTATATCACATAAAATTGTATAATTTTAGTGGCAAATTGGCAGGAGGGATATGTAAGGAAACGAAGTTTCCTTACTTTAATTATATATTTATATTTTTTTAATATGTCTGTGCCTGTTATACAGTTTTTTATTTGAGAAGAGTTATTATTATCTCTGACGTGGCTGGTGAAGACGGAGCATCTGTGGTTGTTTGGTTGCCAGGCAGTGTATTATCGTAGAGAAAAGAAGGATTCTGCTGTGAGAGAAAATTAGTATTATTATTTGTTTAATGTATTCAGTATGGTTATGAAAAAATAAACATAGTTGCTGAATATATAATTTCTTAATATAAGAGAAATCTTATTAAAAAAAAAAAAAAAAAAAAAAAAAAAAAAAAAAACTGCGTGATGCGTCATTTAAAAACGTTGAAGTTGTACAAAAACTGCGTGGTTTTGGGGAAGAAAAATAAATCATAGTTTGAAAGTACGGTGAAACCTCTATTATTCGAACCTGAAATGACCGTAAAAAAACTTCGAGTTACCGAAAATTCGAATTAGGAAGTGTTTGTAAAAATAGGTAAAAATGAAAAAAAAAAAAAAATAATTAAAAATTATATTTTAACTTATTTATCTAGTTATCACTTTAACATATTAAAAATATATTGTACAAAGCCAAATTTATTTGAAAAATTAGAAATTGTCAATTTTTTTTGCATTGATTTTTTTGCAAAGACTTGAAGTCCTGGAGTTTATTTAGACCAAGGACCATCGATGTAGCGAAGTTCGTCGATATAGTGTAAGGCGTCTGATGAATTTGGATTTGGCTGCTCTACAATGTTCTCCTCTCCCTCTTCTTCATCTGATGATTGGTCGTTTTCTTCAACAACAGTTAAAATGTGTGGGTCAGTTAGCTCACCGCACACTGCAAAATCATTGTCAGAGTCCACATAATCGTCAAAAGAAACTTGTTGTTCATTCACGTCTTCCCAACTGCGAATTGGAAGTATAATTTCATGCACAATGGCAGTAAGATCAGCATTTTTCTGCCTTCCCTCTCCCTATTTCTGGAAGGCTTTCTTCCTTCAGCTTCCAGTCATTCCTTGCGTTCGCTGTGATTTCACTAGAAAGAGGTTCGACGAAGTATATGAAAATTGACAATCACTTTAATATTATTTATAGGCAACTAATATACTGGTCATCTACATATCTTTCACACCCACCAGTCTATTGCCGCTATTGGTTCTTTACAAATCTACGTCACAGTGTTCCGCAGACATGCTCTCTGAGTATCCATACTCAACAACTTTACGCTTTGAATTTATATCAATGTATCTTCAGAGCTAATTTGTTTCAAGCTTATAGTGCAACCGCCCCTTTGTACCAGTTTATTTTTGTAACGTGATGCTTCCCGGCGCCTAACGCGGGATTAACTGTTTCGAATCCCGATGATGGATGAAATTTTCATCATCAGGACTTGGCCGGCAGGTAGGAAAGGCAGAGGGGCACGATTAAAAATCACTAGATTATGTACCAAAGTCGTGGATCGATTCAGAAAACTCTTCGTAGTGGGTATAGAGTGAAGGTATGCTATACTATTCGTCCGGTGGGGGTGACTTTAAGCATGGCGGTCATTTTGATGTTCTTTGGGATAATAGCCCCGAATGGGTCGGCATCGTATTTCACCTTACTCAGTCTTTTATCGATTAACAACACATTACACCAAATATAAAAATATTGTTTATGTATTATTTTATTTATATTCTCTTACATAATAGTCCAGCATTAGTATCTATTCTGGGTTTAATTTCCAGATTATTACAAGATGCACATTAAATTCTAGTTTGACAATACCAGTTGAATTTTGTTTAGTATGTAAGACTAATTTATGTTATTACAAACTTTAATGAAACACTTTCATGAATGCTAATTACTAAACTAAATACAATGTGGTAGAATGTATTTGATGAGTGTTAGTATTTTTAATTTAGTTGTTAGAATAATCTGATGAAATAGCTAACAAATGTTTAATTACTTTGTATTTCGCAAACATGTGTACACATACATATATATACACACACATGCTTTCATACACCAATACTCCCATAAGGTTTTACAGTTATTCTGTCGTTGAATACGGACACACACACACACACACACACATATATATATTGTGGTATGACAAAGTCATCCCCAATGAATATTAATAAATATTTTTAATTAACATTCAGATTTTGTTATATTCATTTATTTAAATTGTAAATGGTAGGGTTAATTCATATGTCGATAATTATGTATTAAGCCCGGGCAGCCAAATTTATTATTGTGTGATTTAATTCTGTGCTGAAACTTGCTATTCAGAAAATATTAAAAGTCGTTGGAACCGCAGTTTTGAGCGTTAAGAGAGCTGGACAATGCCAAATTCTAGCGCAATTCTGGCGCCGTCACCCACAAAGGAGGGGCGGGCGGGAAACCGTTACCTGGCAGGGGCAGTGTCCTCACCCTTCCCTTTGCGGGGAGACAAGGTCAAGCAAAATATGCGCGAAACCACTGGCGAATGTTAACTACGACACGAAACACGTGATTGTGGGATACATCGATTCACCAATCGTGAGTGGCTACAGGGTTCCCATTTGTTGATCCAAGGCTTCTGTTCCATGTGCGGAGAGGGGAAAGCTGGCTTTTCCGCGGCGAAAGAAGACGACGCCATGAGACTTACTTGCTGTTCAGCCGAGCTGAGGTGCAGATGTGTTGCCCGACACTCTCATAGCTGTTGGTCGATGACTGCTTATAGACGCGTTCTGGCTCAGATGTGGCCGGAAACTGGGCGTTTCTCCTGCTAGTGGCAATCAGTATGTGCTAGCGAGTCTGGGTCCGCATACTAGCATTGCAACAGTGACACAAAGTGTGTCACATCTCGTCGAGCAGATGCGGAAACGGTAAAGTACCGACGCAAAGGTTCACAGTTCCATAGGGTTTTTAACGAGGCTTGCTAACCCGTAAACGGCTTCTGAGATAAGACTCTGCTCTCATCCTAACAATTATTGAGCTAACCAATATTTCATGTTTACAACTTCAAATTTTAGGCATCTTGATCATTTTGTGTTTAATCCAAACGATGCTTTTAACTTTAGATGGCGCCCCTGGGATTTTTTATATTTGTTAACGTTGTCGACCTGAGATGTCACATTGATGCATGTTGACCTTGTAAAATCTTTGAGATAATTTAAATCAGTTATGTTTGCATTCATCTGGCAGATTGTAAACGCCGGGCCTTGCTTGCTTATTTGCTTTGGATATTATGTTTAACGTGACTTTAAATGTGCCCGGCCTTGTATAAGCCAGAAGACCAAATAAAGTGAGTATTATTTTGTGTAAATTAGATTCTTGTAGAAATCAAGGTTCTAGTTCACCCATTTAACTTACCACTAAATTAAAATTAATATTCTGATAAAAGTATTGGACGTGATTGGTATCCCCCCCCCCCTCTCATCAAAGAGTGACCAATACAATATATATATATATGTTCGTTTCTCACTTGAGCTGATCCCTGCTGATGTAGCTGTATACATGCAATTCACATATTCAAATAACGACGCATGTGCACATACCATTTAAACATTCGATTTTACAAAGATACTGGTAAATTTAATTAAATATACAGACATTCACATACATTCAGATACTCATGATCTAGGAAAAAACAAACTCTCATTATTTTCAGCACTTTTCTGTCACTATATTTCATTTTCACACCTATGACACTTTTTCACGCTTACTCCAGGAACATGCAAATATTACAATCATCTACACAAAACAATAAACATGTAAATTACTCCTCCGTCAGTCAGGTAGATAAACCACCCCAGTTTAAATTTCCCGAAAAGAACCCGCAAACCTAACAGCAATTGTCTGGGGTATATGTTGTCCTTTTTTTTGGCACCAGATATAGACGAGTGTGACATATTTGTATTTCAAATAAAGAGGGTGACATTAATTAAAAATGATTTTATTGAACACCTGCAGCAATGAAATAAGGATCTGGGTTGAATACTATTATAATCATTGATATAATTAGAGTAAGACCTTGGTAAAATCCCAAACTGAGTTACACGTGTAGGCTAATAGCTAAACAATCCGTGAATTTATTATAACATGAGAGCAATCTTATAAAATCTGTTAGTAAAAGTGTAACTACATTAATGGTTTTTTTAATAGCGTTTAATGGTTTCCTCCTGTGAAAGAGCTGCAGACAAAGAAATGATTCAGCAATTTAAGAATATAGGGAGCTATATATTGAGGAGACTGATCTGGAATATCATGAAAATCTAGTTTGAATTTTCACCTTTTTTTATTGAATTATATTTGTTCGCTTCACTTAGTACTGCAATATTTTTATTTCCTTTCTTCAGCCAAATCCTTCCTCGAGTTTTATAGTTATTACATTTTACTGTTTTTATTTGTTGTAGCTCGACGAGATAAATCAACTATTTCTTCCACATATGAGAAATAAGCTACTTTGGTTCTACCAGGAAATGGAGGAGCCTGAAGTTCCTGTTACATCAGAGACGGTAATATCCATCCTAGAAGAAAACAAGTATGTTTAATGCTGTAAGACAAAATCCTAAAACACATCTTGCAAGTAAAATTAAGTGTTATGAGTACCCTATTACCAATGTAGAATACCGGATTTATTTCTTATTCTTTGCTCAGTCGACATTTACGTTCCGTGTAACGGTTAATCACAGGTATTATAAGCTAACTAGCTGTAAACAAAGTTTTTTAAATCTGCTAATTTAAGTATAGAAATTGATCGCAGATTTATTTTATGTTTGAGGCGATATTGTTTATTGTTCAAATGTTATTGAAAAACCCAATTTAAATTTAAATTATTTCAAAATATTAATATTATTATGGCATACATAATATTATAATATTTAAAAATGCACTTGGGACTCAGAACGAATTTGAGGTATGCATCTCTCTTACACAGAACATAAAATCCTTCTTTTCTGTTCAATATCGACACATAGATTAATCTTTTTCAAGACTACGCCACTAAAATTCTTATGCATAAATGAATCCTTCCTCTGTTTTATATCCTAAAATAGCTACGAAAGTGATTCCTAAATTGAATTCTTGCTCACTATATTAATTAGAACTTTATGCAGAGACTTATGTATGCTGGATATAATGCAACTTGAATCGGAAATTGCATCCTAGTGTACTGATCCAACAACAAATGTTGCTTCAACATGCACAATTGGAAATAAACCGTTAATTGCCGGTACGGAGTTATTGTTAAACTGAGTGAACACTAAGAATGGTTTTAATTTTTTGATTATTAACCTGTTGAATACACTGTTCCACGTGCTCCGTTCACCAAGCACTCCAACGCCCAGAGATTATTTCTGGTCATTACAGGACATTCATTGCAGGCATAATGAATAGGACCATGTTCGTTGGCAATAGACACTTCTACAGTATTTATAGCAACCACTTAGTTACCTTTCAGAATTCTGGCTATCGTTACCGTCATTTATCTAAACTTCTATTAATTATATTTTTGGATGTATTGGTTCTTCATGGTTTTTTTTTTTTTTTTTTTTTTTTTTTTTTTTTTTTTTTTTTTTTTTTTTTTAATCGATACCATAGGATTTTCATGGAACTCACCACCCGTGGAGAAACCGTGAACAGGCCTATTTTCATAAATTTTCCGCTAACCGCGACCATCGCGCGTCCCCGTCTTCGACCTCACTGAGATAAATTATTTTCTTCAATAAATTGATCCATTCTTTAATTAATCTTGAAAGCAAAGTGAAAAAATATATGCGTATTTTTTCAAGGTTACAAGTCAGAATACCATAATTTTATTTTATTTTTGTTTTAAAAATTGTGTCTTGCTATACCTTCATTGCTAAGTGACAATCAACTAATACTGCGCGCCCTGCTTGATTGGTAATCGCATGAGCAGAACAGATATGAAGTCTTTGGTCAATCATTAAAAACAATTTGTATTGAGTACAATTCAAAATCGTCAATTTTGTAACGTATGAGTATTTTTCGCAGCAACTTGGTATCTGTACAATGTCATTTGCATAAAAAATCGAGAAATTCTTCCTCACAGTTCTTTTTTTTAAAAAATCATATAAACTGTTCCAAAATTCTTAGTTTTTCCCTTTTGCTCCTATTAGATATTATTCATTGCCAAAGTGGAAGATAAAAAAGTTACGATATAACGTGCTTATTCACTATACAAAAATTTGACGGTTTTTCCCATGACATAAAAAATCCCGTTTTGACCTTTGCACATTTTCAGCCTCTGTAAGATAAAACTTCTTATTTCGTCCGTAAAATTTAGTCACACCGTACCATTGTGTAAAATATAAAAGTAATTTGTGCAGCGATTTTTGTTTACTATCTCGTACAAAATAAGAAAAATGCGAATTTTCGACCGCTTCTTCTAATGTTGTTTGTGGTAAATGCGCCAGTTTTGTAACATACTAGTTGTTTATGTAGCAAGTAGGGATCTATTCAGAGGCTATTGCACCATATTTATAGTTGTTTCTCCACACAGTTATCAAAAAATTTCCATACAACCAGATTCCAAATTTTCAGTTATTGCACCACTGCCAATGTCAGAGAACATTCATCGTAAAAGTGGAGTATAAAATAGTTGGACAATTACGTTCTTAATCACTATGAAAAATTTGACGAAATCTAAATGGAGGTTATTTCCGTAGTTTCAACGGCCGATTTTGAAATTCGACCGTTTTTCTGGCAGACTAATTTTCACTGTCCAGTACTTCTTCTTTTCACCAAGTCGCCACTACATGTGTCTCTATTAAATCTGCAGATTATATTACTCTTTTCATTAAGCTTCTACAGTTCACCAACACTCTTATTACTGGCTTTGTGATATTTTCAGCATTAAACTTCGCCTGCCCAGTTTTGCCCCAGTGATTGTTTCATTAGCTTCATCTATTTCTTAGCATTCTTTATTTTTCCCGTCGTGGATCCACAGTCATTATCCCTTTGATTATTTGTCTCCATCCCCTCATCAACAGCTCCTAACCTAAAAAGAACAGTCCTGGCCCCATCATCAAGTGGAAGTGGACTCCCTTACAGCATTACCTAACAACAGTACCCCCTTGCCACTTCTATTTAGGTGTAGGCCATGCCTAGTGAAACCCCTCCTACCACAGACACAACCCTCAAGACAGAACTAATGCCTTTCCCAAACAGCACTTCCGTTTCCACATTTGCCAACCTCACAGCATGAAAGCTTGGATTATCGATTTAATAAACCAAATGCTTTCAATTAAGCTAAAAAACACAAAATCCCTAGTCCAGCTGATGCTAGTCTCTGACCATTGTTGAGGGATGACACAGATAGAATGTGGCAGGGAGTCGATTACTTGTTCTAGGATGGCAGGCACAGTTGTGAAGGTTGTTCAACGTAGTCTACCTGAACCTTAACGACAAGTACGCCTGTCCTCACGTTCCCATACAGCCACTATCAGATCCGAACACCTAACAAATCTGGATATTGCACGAATCAACCAGCCTGCCAAATGGTGACCCAAAATGAGGCCCCTTTCAAGCACTGAATATGAACAAAACTAACGCACTCTGGTGAGCGTTCTACCTGTCACAGGAATTGCAGCTCTAATCGTTTACATACCTGTCGACAGTGTGTTACATTGACATCAGAAAATGTCTTCTAGGGAATGTCCATAAACCACGTAGCACCATTCTGGCCTCCTGCGAACCCCCCTCCCCCCTTCCCCACGTAGCTTGGCGTGGCTTTTGCCTGTATAACCCCTCCTCCACACGCATGGCACGCAGCTTTTTCCCTATAGGTTCCAAAAGACTTTTTGTACTGTTTTTTCTTGTCCGACTATAGTAAATTACATACGGAGGTAATTAAAAGACACCGAGTGTGGTGGTTGAGTGGTTAACACTCTGGCCTCACATTCGGGAGGATGCCGGTTCGAATTCCCGTCCAGGCATCCAGATTTGGGTTTTCCATGGTTTCCCCAAATCACTCCAGGCGAATGCCGGGATGCTTCCTTGGCCATGGCCAAATTCCTTCCCGTTCTCTGCCCCCTGTCCCATTCCGCCTCTAATGTCCTCGACGTCAACGAGACGTAAAGCCATAAAAAATAATTAAATGACGTAAATAAATATTCGCGTGCTGTTGTGCATTCTGTACCTTATTTTAACGGTGACAAATAACATGAAAGAAAATCTACGTGACTTGACTCAGGAAACCCCCCCCCCCCCACGTTGCCCAACGTTGCGTTCTACCCAACCCCCTCCCCCTCATCAGATAAAGAAGTGGAAGTGGTTTATGGACTATCCCCTAGCTGTTTCAACGGTTTTTTTTTGTTGGCTTGTGTATAGTTTTTGGTTGTGTATAGTCACTAACTTGTCGTAACTGACGCTACAGTTAGGTTGAGAGGAGTGTATGCTGTAAATGACGTCGATTGTTTGCTTCCAGACGAAGCCGGGAATACGTGGGACAGCGCAGCAGCAGCCTAGGGCAGCTGTAACGGGGTCTGGAGGTCCGCCTCGTAAGAAGCTCTTCCTCACTGACGGTTGGCAGGTCCCACTCACCGGCATATGTATATACGTCTTCCGACTCAACACAGGCAAACAGCTCCCGGAGGAGGGCTTTCACAAGGTAACAACACTAGTTAACTACCTTTTACGTAGGCTTCTCCATTATCTTACGGAAATTCGGGTTCGAAAAATCAAATAAAACCAGTTGTCTCACAAACACAAGGACACTACTTCCCCCCTGACAAAATCTCTGATTAAAAGACGTCGAACAAAAATCACTCATAGATCTACGATGGTAGAACGCTGGTATATCGCTATCACATCTGGACCGTTTAGACTTGTCCCTAAATCAGGTATATTAAACGAGCAGTTAATTTAATTTAATTTGGATGGAGTGCACATTCATGCGGGAATTTACCTATATACCCATTTTTCCCCTTTCTTGTAAACCCCTTTAAGAATTTTGATTTTAAATTATTTCACCGTTTTCAGTACTTCCTTTGGTAACTTATTCCAGTTTATGAATAATTTATCTACGACTGAAAATTTATCAACACCTTTATGTATGAGATCTTGTTTGGCTTGTGGTGATGGTCATCTTTTACCTTCCCTGCAATACTCATAATTCTTCCATCAATATCTTTCCATCACCAATATACGCTTTTGTAAATTCCCAGCACTCCTCCTGTCTTCCAGTGAGTCCCAAGCCTGTCCCTTTATCATATCAGATACTGATAATGCTCTGCTGTATTTGAAACCCAAAATGTGGCTCCCACACTAAACCACCACTTTAAAGCAATGGCGTGACCAGAGTTTTTAAACCCAGTTCCCTCACTTGTTTCGTACATTTCTTCATCACCCTCTCAAATAAATGAAGGATTTTGAAACCTTTTCCTTCCACCTGCCAAATGTGTCCAGTCCGATTGAGTTATGGTTTGCAAAGATATTTACTGTTCAGGTTTTCAACAAGGAATTCCTAACCCACCCTATAATCATAAACAACTTTCAGTTCTTTATCTCTGCTTAAGATTTTGCAGTAAGTTACAGAATACTTTACTCGTATTAATGGAACCACGTAATCACGAAAGAGGGTTGTTCATGATAGATATCATAGTTTCTTTCCATCCACAAACGAGGAAATCTTTAACTTTCGCTTATATACGTTATAAATTCAAGATATAGTAACCGTCACTATACAAAATTTGAGCTTCATATAATTTGCTGGAGGTAGCAATAGTGCAATAAGGATTACTTTTAAGGAAATTTAGTGTTCAGAAACATGTGGGAAAATTAAACGTTCTTTTATTTGCAGAAAATAGTCACTGGAAAGGGCAGCTATTTCAAATAGCCTTCACAATTTCGATGACAAATAAGTGGGCAAGAAACAAAATAGCAATAATAACCGATAAAGTACAATAATTTAGCACCTCAGTGGTAATTAAAATATAAACAAGAAATTAATGAAATACACCAATTAAAATTGTGCTCTGATTTATGAGATAATAACAACGGAAGTTAATTTTTGCTTAGAAAATTCCACACACACAAGAATTAATTACGTATTTTATACCATGGTTTCGTGCTCACCGAATACTGTAACAAAAAGCAACAGACATGTACTATTTCCTTACCAAATGACGTAATGTAATATACAAAAGTGTCCAACAATTAACTGTTGCCTGAAGACGCAGTGATTAATAGTCTCTCAGCAGAAAATTAATAATTGTGGCAGGGAGAACAGTCAAAGAAGTATACTTTTACGAAATTTTAACCTTAGTTATCATTAATATCCCTCGTCTGCTAAATGGCATTTACTGAGGGAAGTTTTAACACAGGGTTTTTATTTTCAGACTCAAACGTGTTTCTTTCGTATGTTTAATAAAATCACTCTACCTACTATTCATGTATTTTGTCGCTCTTTTGTATTATAAATGGTGTTTTGTGTATTTTTTAAACAAGGAGCAGCACTTTAGCGCTGTGAATCTGCAAAGTACATTTTCTTTATTCTTGTATAACCTATTGCAAATTTTATGTACGTAATGTTTCAACGGTTATACAGTCTGCTAATTATCTTGTTATTTCATTGAGAAATATTTAGATCAAAGCCAAATCAAGAGACGGCGTATATCGAAAATTCTGAATCCAAATGTAGACTGGTATGGAGTGAGGGCATACGACACTGTAGATGGTGGCACTGGGGTGTTTTTCGGAAGATCAGATCTAAATGTGCCAACGTCGAGATGATTAACAGCGTAGTATGTCAAAATCAATATGCGCTTTTACTTCACTGAATGCGAATATTCATGTTTCCTATGTAAAAACAGAAATAGAGGATAATATGAATCTGCACTAATATTATAAATGCGATAGTAACTCTGTACATTTATTACGTTTTCACGATTAAACCAATATTGATGAAATTTGACAAGGAAATATTATGTATCATTAGGACAGACATAGGTTACATTTAGGGGATAAATAACATAGTTTGTTATGAAATTTTGAAAAGTAACTGAACGATGACAGACAGACAGATAGCGTGTGTAAGTCTCTTTAATGTCGTATCAGTTGCTCAGGCTTTGTTTATCTCGCAGTCAGTTTTTATATAGTTCTAAGTTTAAACGTACAAAGTCACGGGTAACAGCTAGTACTGAAATAGTGTAATCAATTAAATAAAAGATGTTTAAGACTTTCCTTTTAGCTGCAAAAATTTTTTGTGTCTAAAATTCTCTGTTTTAGCCATATCGACTAAGTAAAAAATATATATTAAAATGACGCTAAAGAGCATTGCTGTTTCAGGACCTGTTCTGCGGGGTGCTGGACGTGGCGCGGGTGGGGCTGGTGACCTCTGTGGAGCGCGTCATGGAGCACGTTTTTATGGAGGCTCTCGCTTACCCGGCAACTGACGCCGAGGACGACGACTGCAGCTGCCCGCTGGTCCGAAACCAGCTGCTGCCTGGCCTACGCTCCTTCTGCAGCGCTCTCAGAGGTAACCACGGCCTATGAAATTACAATTAATTATTCTGAAAGCGTGCTAAAATACCGCATTTCCATATCCGCACATGACAGGTATAAGTGGAGGCACCTCAGAGAAAACCAGGTTTTTTTTTTTTAGTACCATTGCTATCATAATTCAGCTAACACAGACACCACCTATACTGGAATCTCCCAGGAAAACGCTTGTGAGAAATCAGGCTGGTCCTGCGTGATCTGTAATCTGCAAGGGAGATAGCGACTGCTTGGCGTCTAGTATCTTGGTAAGCTTCGTATGTGAGAGGCGATCAAAGACCTGCGCGGCCATGCAGCGATGTTCGGTGAGTCGTCGGGCCAACTCTGGCAGCATGATGTTAGTTAATAGGAATATTATGATGAGAGATGTCATATTGTTTCGAGAAGGAGTGACAGCCGAATGTGAAGGTTTTTGTGGGGTAGACGGTACTGCGTTGGTGTCAGTTGTCTATTTCCTAAGAGATACGTTGAAGGTCGCCGGTTCGAATCCGGCCGCGGGCATGGATGTTTAAGTGTTGTACGTCTGTGTGATTGTCCTGTCCGTCCTGTTGTGTCTATACTTCGGAATCATAACGTACTGGAGAAAACTAATTCACTGGATGACATATCATAAGCACATTGAGCTGGCTAAATGGCTTAGTTGCCGAAAGCCATATTAAAAAAAAAAAAAAAAAAAAGAGAGAGATACGTTAGCAAGAGGAGCAGGAAGGTGTTGAGTGTGAGAGATAGCTGTAATATTCTTTGCTACAGTGTGTACTATGTTTAGCACACATTAAAAACTCATCAGGTACAAAAATGTTCTTATTTCGCCCTCGTTCACAGCTGAATTCGTACCTGTGTAAAAGTTGCTCTCAAAGCCTCATTTAGAAAGCTGTCGTTGTGAGTCACAGCTGACAACTGGCGCTTTATATGTTAGAGAACGTGGCAAACCTGAAAAAGCAAAGGACTGAATGAACTTAGGACCTATGCATGGGTCCGAACGTGGTAGATAAGTCGAAAGGCCGTGGCTGGTATTCTGTACGACACGTGTTCGGATTCGCGTCTGGCCATTAGATTCGATCTTCCATGGTTTCCCTAAATCACTCCAGGCTGATACCAGAATGGTTCCTACAAAAAGACTCGGCCGAATTATTTGCCTCAGTCCTTTCTCGCTTCTAATAAACTCGATGTTGATGAAGTGTAAAGCCCTAATCCATTTGCCCTGCAGTTGCTTAGATAATTATTTGTTAATAAAGTGCGTCAATGCAACTGTTTATTTATGTCTTTAGTGTGTCACCATCAGCAACGAATCTTTGCTTAAATTTACACTTATATATCATTTATGTTGTGATATTAAAATTGTAATATTTTCTTGTTGTTTATTACTTTTGCTATGGTTAGTAGCTCCACATCGCTGCTTTTTCCACAAAACTTGTTAAGTTAGAGCCGTATATTGAAAACTAGATGTAGTGTGGTGTGCCTTTCCCATCTCATTTGTCTACCGTGTCTAGTTTTCGATTCATGTGTGTTGCTTAATTGTGTGCGTTCAACGGATTTTGTGTTTGTGTTTATTGTATGTTAGGTTAGTTTGTGTTTATCAACTTGAATAAAGTTTGTTTTATTATGTTTATGTGAAGGTAACATACCTGTTTACCACTGGTTAATACTTTTTGAATGTGGTAGTTTTCCTGCAGAGTAAAGTTGTTGTCTGTGGCCGCTGATTGTGAGAATTTACTTATTTGTGTTTACACCTATTCCGGAATCAATATTTTCTACATATTCAGCAAATGTGAAAATGTTACTGAATTTTGGAACTCTCATGTGTTCTTCATATCTGTTTTGTAACTGTCTTTTAATCTTTTAGTAGCAATTTTAATGAAGTAAATAGTTTATATGAATTGAAAATAAAGTGAAATATACCGTGCTATTCTGATGTCCCGTTATTATTGGTTGGTGTATGTCTTGTTGCAGTGTGCGAGGAGGTGTGTGATGAACCAAATTTGTTCGAGGACGGGCAGACTCTGATGGCGTCAATACGCACAGTGGAGGAGGCGAACGAGCTCATAGCCACTGCAGACCAGCTGGCCAAGCTCGAAGCTCGCGTCAAGGTGTGGATGCGCCGCGTCCAAGAGGTAACTTATTATCATACTTAGCAAAGAAAATTCTTTTCACAACGGCGAAAAATTTCCTGATGTGACTGCTGAATGCTTTATTGCCGCCAAGATTTTACGTATAAGGAGCTAGACTAACAAGACTATAGGGTGAACATTCAGTCACTTTAATTTATACTATTGGAAGTAGATTCAGGCGGATCAGACGTAAAATAATCAAGGTAAATGCGATAAGTAAGGAGAGATATCAAATTACATTTCCATTTCCTTGAACTAAAAAAATATAAAAATTTTACCAGGATTTCCATTGCGCTAGAAATGTTAAATATAGGCCTACACAGAAGTGTAAGTGAAACTAAACCCTATGTTGACTATAACAAAATTTGTATAAAACGTTCTCGGGCATCTCACTGGCTCACTTGATGCTACTTTTCGGAGCCACTCTCAGGCTCTATCTTCCAATGAAGTGTGGGATTCCTGGAGTGACTACCCTTCTATAATTCGAGATGCGGTCAACGATTTGCTGATGACGTTCTGGTCACGTGGGCCGAGCACCTCTCCGTGGTGTGGTCAAAAGCATGGTGGGAGGCAGTGGGGATATACACGGCTCATATCGGAGAGCATTCTCGAAAGATCTCTGTGGCATGCGACCATCACGTGACCGGCAACTTCGCCGGAAGATGAAGTCGGAGGGGGACACCCAACTGATTTGAGTTGAACATCATTTACAACTGGAAGTATACGTAATTAGACATCCTATGCGCTGCTGCACGGTCCGAATTAAATGAGCATAGGGATCGTGCTCATATAGAAGTAACAAGGAGAACTGTTATAAAACTTTTAATGATTTTTGATACTGAAGATTTATTCTTCATTCCTTGCTGCAGTATGTTGGTTAACTGAGGCAATCAACTAACATAGCGCAGCTCAACTCTAAACGAAGAAGAGCAACTTGATAGGAGATCACGAATTTGAAAAGGGTCCACGTTACTGATTGTATCTCTCCACAGATTTATGCGTGATTTCAGATGGAAAGATCAGGAAATGCTTCGTGTTTGTAGCCCGTTCAGTTAACAGAGGCGGCTCAAGGTCAGTCTGCTCTTACCCCTACATGCGAGTGAACAGGGTACAGCCACGGATGATTACTTTTACGGCATCAGTGTGCATGAATTATGGTATACATATTCCGTTGTATACCATTTAGTTAGATCACGAAAACTAAAGGGTTGTCTTACTATACGGGCCCATTAAATCTCAGATCTAACTCATCGGACATTGTTATTAAAGTGTTTTGGCAGTTTTTCTTAATCATCTAAGCGAATGCCTGGACTGTCTTCAATTTCCGCTTCGGAAACTTCACTATTATAAAATAAAATAACTGTCCTGCCACCAGTGAGAGTTTCTTACGGCAAATTGGCTGACTACACCTCGTTCAGTTAACAGAGGCTGCTCTATCCCCACTCCGCTGACCTTACCCCTACATGGACACGGTGTCCAGCTTGGAGTGGTAGGAAGGAGGGGGTAGTGAGGTGAGGAGCATGATCTTGAGCCGTCAGTTCGAAATGAACAGGGTATAAAAAAGTTGCACTAATATACCAAAAGCTTACACTGTTAGGCGTATAGTTCACTCAAGCTTACAGTTCAGGATTACATACTCAAAAGAAACCAGCGGTGGTATTTGATGGCTCTGTTTAGAATTTCAAGACAGCTGACCTCAAAGTAATTTTTATACTCTGTCACTTACTTTTACTATAATGTTCGCTAGTCTGCACTGGTATACCAACAAAACATAATCCCATGTTGACGGTTAAATCACTGTTAGTAAAATTATGCCTTCTAAACAAGTTATTGGAGTGTGTACAAAACCAGTCACATCTTTCTTTTAATTCATCCACTGATTTCAGTGCAATACATAGAGTCACATTTTAAACGCTACCTTACCTCATAATTTTATAATTCCAGCTATTAAAGCCATCCTGAATCAAACATAGTCATTTCGTCATTCTAAAATTTAAATTTTTGGTTATTAATAAGTTGGCTGGTAATACTGTTTTGATATCTTTGTCAAATTGTTTTATCACGGTTTTTCTTTAAAAAACTAACTCAAATTTGTGAAATGTAGCTTTAGTTGCCCTGATGGAGGAAATATCGCATAGTTCATCACCTTGAGGAGAATAAATAAGAATATTTCATATGGAAGACTTATTATGGCTAATGAAGTAAGTAACTGACTTCGGTAGATAATGACAACTTGGCGATTACAAACAACAGACAAGGAGTGTTAACCCTGAGATTTATATTATTACTAATTTTATGTTCCTTTACATTCACGACTGGTTATGTATCTTCTGAAGCTATAATATGTTCCACTGCTGTTACTTTTCTTAATGTTGAGGAAGTTCTAAATCATAATTGTGAATTACTCATCGTTTTCGTGCACTGTCATGATGATGTGGTATGAAATGGCAGTAATAAAGCTATAGAGTAACGTCCTGTTTCGAAAGGATAATCCCCAGCTCTGGCAGAACTGATCATAAAACATAAAAATTCCATCAAGGTGTTTTTATTTAATTATTATCACTGTGTTGTTTGACATGTATAATGTATTCTGTGCTGTTAAAGGACATCTATCTTGTATCTGAAGTCTAGCTCTGAGCACCTCCATGGGAAATCATGTAAAAGCATTGTTCAACATCGAACGCATATCCAGCCGCCCATGAGAAGATATGTCGTGCACTCTATTGGCGTCACACAAAACTGCTACTTCTTGAAAAACCCACCAGATGGCAGTAGCGCTGGGGGTGATGTACCGATGCGCTAACGCAACATATTGTTGCACGAGAAGAAACTAAAGAGTTAAATGTGACTCTGCTGACTAGCAACCGTATGGTCTGCCAATAGTTTCATTTATATTTTTCCACAAACCAAGAGCAACGGTCAAACATTTTATAAGCAATTGAATTAATGGACGGCTGCTCACGTGAAACCAGTCTCTTTTTACAACTGAAGCAGCAACGTGTCTTTAGTCTTAAAACAAGGTAAGTTATGTCTGCTAATTCATTGATTTTATTCTCTTATATCCACACCTGTAAATTTAACAAAGATATTTAAACAAATTTATTGGATTGTCAGCTCCATTTTCCATTTATTCACTAAATAATAATTAGGAAACCTTATCTTTTCAATATGTTTTATTTTTAATTTCTTACAAAATATTCTGACCTTTTAGTTCTAAACAATGTGCTAACGGTTACTTTTCAACTGTATGATTTAAAAGTAAATTTGTGTAAGTTACACTATATTTTCTTTATTATCCGTCAGTGTGTATGGTGCCGCACACTGGAGTCCTGGTCCCCGTGTACCGGCCATTCTGACTGCAATCATCTACTCGAATTCAGAGATCATCTCCAATTTCAGCCTCATAGGCTACAGAATATAAGTTTCACGAATCCAGAGAGATGGCAACACAGACTTTCCTCGTGTAGGTTAAGTATGTCAGGTCAGACAAACCTATTGAATTCGGGGAGGACAGAAGTATTTTCCTCTCTCTCATGATTCACACTGGCCATCTGCGTAAAACAGGGACGGTGCCACGTGGCCCTTAGATGGCGGTGCCCAAAAAAAGGTGTGGGGGTGGGGAAATTGTTATTTTTTAAGTACAGTTTTTCATTAATTTTTAACAAATGCTAACGTCTGTTTAATTGCTTATTTATAAAATAAAATATTTGACGGGATAATGATTTACATGTATATAGTACACCACAATTGGAAAGAAAATAAAAGTATTATTTAAAGATTTATTCTGGTAGTTGTTAACTGAATTCGTTTATTCTTTACATAAATCCAATATAATGTAGAGTGGGCGGAGAAGTTCATAATATGTTGTAAGAACCTTAGAATTTTAGCAAATTCTAGCCTCTCACCTTTAGGTATTAAGGGGAAAGCTCACTCTTTAGTAACAGGTAGTTTCATTTCGGGTATAGGTTATGAGAGTGAAGCTTTATATAGCATGCAGATACTGTAACCATACAGACTAAATAAACCCTTTTAGGAACAGTAAAAGTATTCAAAAGTAAATAAAAGCCCTAAAGTAAACCTTTTATAACAGAAAGAAAACATTAGTTTGGGAGGAAATAGGTTAAATCACTCAAAGTCAATTTCAAATAATAAATTTTGCTATAGGTTAACTTCACAGTTTCTAAACCAATTTAAATGCAGTAAAGACTGTCAGTAGTTGCTAAATGCCGGATATAAACTTTGTATAATAATAAATAAACTTTAAATCAACTGAAAATTAAATAATCATTAATAATTCCACTTTGAAATTATGAGCTTCTACTTGGGAGCATTTTGTCATTTCTAAACCGAATTACGAGCAAGAAAGTAACTCAACATTTAATAAACCAACTAAGTTAACTTCCTATAATAATATTAAAACCTTTTACTAACCTGAAACATGATAATCCATTATAATCCAGTTCAACTCACAAGAGATCTCTAATATTTGGCATTTCACTGTTTTTACACACTTTCGAACCGAATAAAGTAGTTTTAATGAAGTAATAACTCAATTAAAATATAATTTCACTAAAATTTCGTAGTTTCTGAACGTATAAATAACTTAAATCAATTTTTAACACTTCGTTAGATGCACTTCACTTTTTAACATTTTTATCACAATATCCTAGACAGTTTTCGAAATAAAAAGTAGATTTCTGGAAAGAACCAAAAATCTAATACCACATATAATAATTTCAGGTAATTCCAAGTAATAGAACCGATTCTATAAAGACTTAAAAAATTATTTCACAACGAAAACCATGTGCGAGGTTTAGGAATTATTTACAGCTGCTCAAAATCAGATACAGAGATGATACAACTTTCAGAATACGTCATTTAATTCAGAGAATATTTGAGTAATTTTATATTTGCGACAACATTAATAGAAATAAAGTTATTAAATTAAAACTGAAATAGCATTTTTAGTAAATCTTATACATCCTGTAATTTCACTATCCGTGCATCAATTTTAATAAAAGTTACACCAATAAAGTCAGGAATTTTAGTAGAACACGCTGATAATAATATTATTTGTGTAAATTGTGGTTTAATTAAAATGACGAAATAAAGAAGCTTCTAGAACAATCGTAATTCCCCAGAGTAGAAAAAAATAGTTCACTCCTACGCTCAGATCTTTAAAACCAGATATTCAAAATTATTCACTATATATCCATTATTTCTCTAGTAAGAAAGTATAAACACTGTCACACTTAAAGTTTCGTTTAATTGTTTGGTTACCGAGATATTTCAGGCCTAAATTTTCTAAGTGTTAGCGGAAAGCTGCGTTTTGGCTCTGACGTCAGAGAGGCTATATCATATGAGGCGGTGTGAAGACGCCATCTTTCCTAGTTCCGGAGCTGTGCTATCATGACGTTATAAGTGTGTGTGCGCCGGTGAGGATGGTAGCTGAGGATTTGGGTTGGTACCACCGGGTCGGCCATCTTGGGACTTTGGCTTTTGGGCGAGGCACTTATTTCTAAACATGAACTTGTAATTTTCATTAGGGGTGTCGGTCGGTCTTAACTTCTCTCCACAATCTGCAAACTTTTGGGAACGTGTGTTCGATTTGCCTAATCAGCTTTGAGAATGCTGTTTTGAGCTTTTGATTTCATTTAAATAAATTTGAAGATTTTTTGGAAAGTGAACTGTTTTATTCCGTAGCTATTGTATCACCTTTTCAATATTTGAGGTCATCAAATATTGTGGCGACCTGAAGCATTCTAGTTGAACTATCCAGGCAATATGGTCAAAGCAAATTAACAAATTCAGTAAGTTTTCATTGAACAGTGAGGTACTATCAAAGAGTGTAAGTTAAGGCACTTAGGCGATACTCAACCCCGGTATCGGTCTATGTCCTTACAATGTGTTGAAGCAAAGCCGGCTTTTAATAAGAAGAAGCTAAGCGAATGTTCAGACAGAAATGTAACATGTATACGGTGTGAGAGTCGATGATTCCCACGTGGAATAGTCTTTCGGCAAAAAATAAAACTCTGAAAAGTAAGAAGATATATTGTGCTTTTACGGTGTATTATTCCATAACTTTATTGGAAGTGATAACTATACCATGTCAAAATCAAATCAGATAAATTAAAAGAATTCACATCAAAATTTTTCGTACTCCCAAAGAACCGTTCTTTGAGGGGACATGAAAGTAATCTTTGGTTATTGTTTCAGCACGGGAAGCGCGTACTTGTAATTGATGCTCTGAACACGACATTCGTACAACATGTCTTCAAAGTTTACTCGATCTGTTTTTTGTTTATATATTTTGCTTCTCGTAGCAGGAAAGAACTGGAGGTAACGAACAGGAAGGAATTCAGCCATAGCATTATTAAAGAAAACATCCCGGCCTTCGCACACAGTGATTTGGGGAAGCTAGGAAAAACACAATTGTGGACGGCCGTTCGGGGATTCGAACCCGCGTCCTCCCGAATGGGGGGCCATAGCGTTACCGCTCACCCACCATGCTCGGTATCTATCTGATGTACATAACTATGAAGGACACAACACACTGATAACAAATTTATGTCCAGTAGTCTATGTAATATTCCCCATCTGCTAGCCTTCATTTCAAAGGCGCCCTCAACCATTCTTCTTGCTCTTTAAGAGAGTAATTTATTTATTTATTTTAACTACATTTAAATTGTACCATTCATAGGGTTGCAGCATGTGTTCTTCCAAGGAAAATCTTCGTCTGCAGCAAATCGGAACTGCACTGATAGTCCACTATTTTTCTGGAGCTGTTGTTTAATCGTTCAAACGTAGGGAAAATTTCTCAAGTCGTTTGCCAAAGTAATTGTAGTCCAATGATATCCGATATAAACTGAATCGCCGTCTACGAAGCCATGAGTGTAACGGAGAAATAATTAACAAATTCCGAAATGGAATTCACCAGTGTGCCTGGACGCGTGAAGTTATCAATGATTTAGACGAATTCTGGGACGGTTCACAATGTCCGCCTCACAAACTCGTACTACACATTTCACAAACAAAAATACACCTACAGAACATAAGATACACGATTTTAGTTGGACCTTATGGATCATTTTCCTTAATTTATGATTACATTAATAAATAAACACAGCCTAAGCAATTGAATATTTGTTCGTTTATTTACTTTCCGAACGTGTTTCACTTCTTAACTGAAGTATTTTCAGTGGTTTTCCTGTTGATTGTGTGTACATGCTACAATCTTATTATGTTTTAAATTTTTAATTTGAAGATTTTATAAAAATTATAATCTACTAAATTTTTTATATATTGCTCTATTTATCGACCATTCCCAGCAGCAGTGATTTCTGTTTACTTTTTGGATTGCGGGTCATTTTCTGCTGGTTATTGCACACGTAAACTAGCACTGCACTGCACTGTGTATGAATGACTGGTAAATTTTGTTTACTTCTGGCTGTGTTACTATGTGTGATGCTGTTTTGTTTTCCTTGTTTGTCTTCCGTTTTTTTTTTCTTTTTGTTTGGAGCGTTTTTTTTTTTTTTTTTTTTCCAAAATGTATATATTTGTGTCAGTTTGTTATGATTTTGTACATGTCCTTGTTTAATGGCGTGTTGCCTGTGTTGATGGTTTTAGTCTTTATTTTATTTTCAGTTGGGTTTGTGTATTCGTTAAGTATGTGTTTTCCTTCTATTAGTGATTTTTTATATGATAGTTCTCTTGGAATGTTAGTGTTTGTGGTTTATTGTTGTTTATGGTGAGTATTTGCATGTCTGTGTCTGTATTCGTTGGTTGGTGGTACAAGTACAAGTACAAAGAACACATAAGAGCACTAAAGTACAACAGCCACTCTACATTTGCAGAACACAACCACCAACACACTTACAAGAACACAACCACCAACCAATAAATCGACACCTTCTTCGCAGATTTCATTTGCTATTTCACTGTTGTCATCGAACTCACTTTCACTGATCGCCATTTCTGTAGCGTCACTGTTCATAGACATGTCATGTTCATCTAGTTGGGCTGGGTTGTTGTCCGATGGTCCTTCACAGCGCTCGGGGCGCGTTGTGATAAGTCTGTTGTGGGTTGCCGTGACTGCCCTCAGTTTGTTACTGTTGCGTTTTATGGGATATCTACTCTTAAAAGAGTTACACACAATGGTGGGAAATACACTTTACTTCGCGGTTGCAGTCGATCGCGTCACACGAAGCGAGGCTTTGCCGACTGGAACAGCGCAGACTTCCGCTCTCACATGGGCTCGTAAACACGGTACTTATTTCCTCGAGAGATCCACTCGCGACCGTAGCTAGAGCTCAACTGCAGTGCAGTGCTAGTTAAATGTGCAATTACAAGCAGAGAATGACCCGCAATCCAAAAAGTAAACAGAAATCACTGCTGCTGAGAATGGTGGATAAATAGAGCAATATATCAAAAATGTTAGTAGATTATAATTTATACAAAATCTTCAATATTCAAAATGTAAAACATAACAATATTGTATCATGTACACACAATCAACGGGAAAATCATTGAAGATACTTCAGTTAAGAAGCGAAACGCGTTCGAAAAGTATATAAACGAACAAATATTCAATTGCTTAGGCTGTATTTATTTATTAATAAGTTACACGAATCGCAGACGAATGGCAAAACTTAAGCTCTCCTCATTGCTCCAAATACTGATAATTCCTGGTTTTAAATACCCAGTGGAAACACTGGACAAATTTTTAATTACTAGCCATAATGAAAATCAAGGCTTTGCGTGATCCTATAGGGTCCATTCGCAAATAATAATGAGAATAAATTCAGAACTTTGGCTTCTTCAGATTGATTCAAGCAATTTGGAAAATGGGTCCACCTACCAAACTTACCTGATATTTAAGCCATGTTGCTTCTCTTTCTCTAACCTATAGTGAAACCTCAGGCAAGATCATGACTTGTCATGTCTCTCTCGCAAGTGTTAATGTGGGTTTGTTGCCGATCAGGTATTCAAAATAAAGGGAATGAAAACAAGATACCTGCATTAAATAAAAGAAACACGACTGTAAAACAACATAGTCGGTATTGCTACTATTACAGATTAAAAAGATATATAAAACACATAATAAGGAACTTTGATGTTTGTTTTAGCTATGTTAATGATTCCGAAATTTGCTTCACACAGTGTTATTTGTAACTATTAGATAAAATAACCATCACTGAATCATTCATTATTTTCGAATAGTTGTTTCTGAGTTTACGTTACAAAAAATTCTGTTTTTTTCTGTGCAGGCAAAGAAATCCAACACTGCAGGCGGAATTTCACTTGCTTCCGAAGCGAGTCAAATAAACAACAGAACAGCAGGATAAATGCGGTCAAACAACTGAAAAGTTTAGGAAATATATTTATTTTCAGAACCTTTACTGCCTGCTGTGGAAGACAGAGAAACTGTTAGTGGATTAACCTCGTCTCAAATAAAAAATGAATCAGACTATGAAAACGACCTAAGGGAAGTGATGGTAGGCAGCACAATGAATACATCGGGAGAACTGAAGAGAAGGGAGCAAAGAAAGGAGCCTTTATCATTTTTTAAGGAAAAGCGGGAAGGTGAAATCGATTAGGACAAGCTTTCCTGCTTTCCTTAGTGCCATCATTTACAATATTAAGTAACGACAAAAAATTCCAGGTGAAAATGGAGTTACTTGCTATGATGAGAAGGATCAGCAAACAGATTTCACAGTTGTATAGACCAGAAATCGTGGAAAATGTACCATGATTTTTGCAACCCTACAAAAATAAACCGCAACTATAAACATCACACGATGTTTATGGTTCTATAAACATCATTTTACAACAGTTACACGACAAACTAATGTTGACTAACCATCTTATACACCTGGTGAGATGCCTTGCAGCAGTGATTACCTAACATCTCCACAAACTGAATTGTATAATATATGATAAATGTATATTTTTCTTTGATTTTCTTTTAAATATTTTGTGTGTGATAAAATAAATTGTTACAATAAATAAACTTTTTAAGAGTTTATTTTGAATTACTGATCAAACTAAACTTAATCAAACTGATCTCTCTTCTAGAGAGATTACCTATACCTGTTTGGTATGTTACTGATGGTCCCACAAGTTTCAAAAGTTCGTCGCACTCATTATATCGAGCGTCGAGTAGTCAGTGGATTATTTATACTATTATGCCGCGATTCATCACAGAGTGGGTGGTGGATGTTGCGTTACACCTATCCTAATGTCTAAAGGGATATACACGGGAAGGGATGTACGCACATAGGCTATCTCATGAAACCAATAAAATCATAGAAAACCCAAATAAGAATGACCGAATCTCTATCTCGAAACCTACTCTTCACTCATTCTCTCGATAAATCGTTTCTATTTCATTCCATAATCACTCGGGGAAAAAAATGAGTATGGAGAAGAATAGGTTATAATGTAACTCTATCGCCACATTCTAATGTGCATTTTTTTATTATATAAATCATAATGTGAGAGTAATTTACATAAATCTTGGGCGACCACCTAAATAGTTTTTTTTTTTTGTAATTTCTTAAAGTACGCAAGATTCCAAGTGAGGACTGTAATTCAATGATGAACGTTCAGTGTATCTTGTTGCAACGAACATTAAAGAATTATTGAGCTGTGTAGCCTTGAAGCTAACCGTGGTCTTCCCGAGCCACGCAGGCAAGAAGTCAGGGATAAAGGGTTTTGCCAGCTTTCACCTTGGGGTGGGGAGTCCGCAACAGGCCGCTGACCTGATGTAAAAACCTGCCACCCGAATACGTTCTCACCCCGGCGAACTTAGCAGAATATGTCCGACCTCTGTGATATACGCGGGGCAAATAAGATATCGGGGATATCAAGTGACATTAGGTGCCAACCTGAAGATCCAAACCAAATGAGCATATAACTTAAAATCCTGGGAATTTTCTGTTAAATGTCATCTTCGAGACTGTAAGGGGCGGAGCCAGAAGTTTCCTCGCAGATAGAAGAGCGACGAGCTTCATTCGATTCTAGTCTGTGGTGGACTCCGAAAGTTGGCTTTTCTCGCTAACTGCTGCAATCTGACTCCTGGTGTCGGAAAACTGACGCTGCCGCCTGGCTGGAGCAATGTTTCGCACGGCGACACAGCCAGTAGTGCGATGATGCGCATTACCAGATCGAACATGCCTGTAGCCGCTTTGTGAGACAGTCTCACATACCGTGGGTCATCTCCGAACACCGCAGACATCAGACGCAGAACTACAATGGTAAATTATTACGACCAAGCCATCTGATTGTGCATTCCGTGAAACTGAACCCTTAAGCGTCTTTGAGAGGATTGATCCATGTTCTAACTTTGTAACTGAAAAACCCCTGAGCTAGTGGCGTAATTTGCCAGAACTAGTTATTTTCGAATGGCATATTGTTCATTCGTGACGCCCATGATTTTTGAAATGTAAAGTGACAGTATTATGATACCACCGAGCGTGGTGGTGTAACGGATAGCGTTCTGGCCTCGCATTCGGGAGGACGGCGGTTCGAATCCCCGTCCGGGCATCCAGATTTGGGGTTTCCATGGTTTCCCAAATCACTCCAGGTAAATGCCGGGATGCTTCCTTAAAAAGGCCATGGCCGAATTCCTTTCCATTCCTTGACCCCCATCCTTTCCCGTCTCTAAAGACCACGCTGTTGAGAGATGTAAAGCAGTTAAAAAAAGGTATTATGATACCTATGACTGAGGTTGTCTTAACTTGTATTGTACATTGTTTTCCAAGTATCATTCTTTCTTGTATATTAATTCTTAGATGGATTTAAAAGTAAATTACAATTGTTTGCTTGCTCATGACGGCTAATTGTACCTCTGAGCGTTGCTTTTATGGTTTTGCCAATTTGTGTTAATGTTAACGGTAAATTCGCTCAGACTTGTAATCGCCAATGATAAGAAAATAAATGTCATATTGTGACAGTTTTCCTATATTCCAACTAACATCGAGATTCTTGCAAAATCCATATTTTCACTCCTTCGTAAAATCAAAATTGAAATCCCCATTTATTAATGATTAATCATAAACGTATGAAAGATAACTATTACATATTTATCCACCAAGGCCCCTATTACAAGGTACTTAGCCTGGTTTATCTTATCTTACTTCCTCGGCACTCCTGGATAGGAATTTTCGTGGTAGTAAAATATGTTTGTTTTCATCCTGAAACAGTTCTGTAGTGAACTTTCTAATTAGCTTCTGACTACCCCTACGCAGTTCCAAATCTTCCCAACTCAACCCTTTCATTATCACACCTACGCTTTCCCTCCAGCTATATATACCTGTTTGAAATTTGGCAACTGTTCACGCCTCTATTGACCTTTTTTGATGGCGGCGTCATTCAGAAGAGCAATATAACAAGTGAGGTCTTACTAATGTTTTGTATGTAATCGATTTTATTTCAGCCATACATTACAACCTAGGTAACAGAGAATATTGTTTTCCTTCACTATTTTCATGCAACAACCGATTATTATGAGTTACTACCCTTAGATACCTAACAGAAATTATGGAACTAAGGTCTGTGTCATTAATTGCATATTCGCAGCCAAATGGATACACACAAGATAGTCTTTTATTTCTCAGTTTTCTTCTCTTTGAAATTTCGATGTCTTTACGCCTCGTCGACGTCGAGGTTATTACGGGGGGGAGAGGAATTGGGACATTGAATGTGAAGTAATTCGACCTAGAACTTTTCAAGGAATATCCTGGGATTCTCGTGATATTATTTGGGGAAACCATTGAAGACCGAAATCTACTTGGCTGGGTGGGGAGTTGAACCCGCGTCTACCCGAACGTGACGTCAGAACGTTATCACTCACCCACCACGCTCAGCGAATCTATTTCATGTGTGTGGCTTCTTCAGTTGGATGACAGTTTTGTTGCATATGTGAAAACGTCCTCAAAAATTACTATTGATCAGTGAATTACTATTGATATTTGCATTTGCTGCTGTAATGGAATGACCAAAGTGGGTCTAATATTATAAGGAATATTCGCGTGTGTAAAATTTCAAGGCTGTAGCTAGCCGGATGAGCGATAAAATGTTCACCGGACCCCAACGGGATACTGTACCTGGAAGAACCGAACAATAGGTGGGCCTCTCCAGGAATAACAAAGGGGGAGCGTATGCTGGTAGAATGGTCCTGTATCCCACAGGGTGTCACAAGTCAAAGGATGGAGGCTCTCCAGAATAACGAGATGCTATACTTGACTTCGGTCGTTGACTTTTGAACGGCCCCGGGATATTTCCCTAATCTGGAGGCACCGAAGACTCGCGGGTAGTGGTGATTCTTTGGGAACGGCCAAATATAACGCCAGCCAATAAAATTGCCTGTTGAGGAAATAGGATTTCTTAGCGAGCCAATCAACAATTCTAAAATATTCACATGACCTAAAATTCTATGAACCTTTTTCCCATGATGCCGGAAACCACTGAGAGAAGCTTGACTTGGTAAGGATGGAGAAGCCGCACGGTCAACGAGAACTTGAGGCCTTACGTTCTAAGCTTCTGAGCAGAGCAGACGCATTATCCGACTTTGTATCTGCAGATGTACTCTGAAGCGACTGGTAGCTTGAGCTGATGTAAGCTTATTTTGCATCGTGACTGCCGCCGCTGCCGCACTCATAATTACATTCTCCAAACAAAGACAGTGCGTGCATTATTGATTCATTGAGTACGTGCCCCTTAAAGGCCTTGGTTGGGAAACTTGTGCGATTTGGAGGCTCTCCTCGGAAAAATTAACTAAACTATCATATTAAAAGCCGAGAGCATTAATAGTGTTGAAATACAGTCAGTTTTGAATGTGACTTTCAGTCACTCAAGTTTTTGAATACAAACTTTGAGGCATTCTGGTTTCCTTATAATTCATGCATGTTTGATCATTATAATGTAGCATCATTTTGGAAAAATCGTTATCTCTTTGTATCAGGTTAAATTTGATCGATCAATTCGAATGTTAAAATCATCTGTAATTTTTTCAGTCTGTTTGTTTCTTGTCTATGTGCCGTGTTCTTTTACATATTTTCTTTTGTCTTAATGTAAGACGACGTACTACTTTATTGAATTTTTAATAATTTTTGTGTTTATATTAGCTGTAAATGAGCCTCCGTCAGTAAGCCTTACAAGTAACAAATAAATGTGAGCTTATGGCAGTTTCACCAGTAAAAGACAACTGTATCTTTTCACCCTATTTCCTTGAATCATTAATTATTTCACATTCACTGTAGATATTAAATTAAATATGCAAATTAGGTTATTTATTAATTTCATAACCATTGAGGGAAGTAATGGTATGCAAGATTATTTATTCAAAATGCGTATCTAACAAAATTAACTTACCCAGTCAACCTCAGAATGCTACACTAACGATATCTGGAAAAACAGTTCTCATTAGTGAAATGTTTTCTATTGTTAACACATATCGCCCAAAAAATCGCAATATTTCAACTACAAATTACATTAAGTAACTTGACCATGCTTTAAAACAATTTCATATATCACCGAAATCTCATTTACCAAAAAAAAAAAATTGCCGCAGATATATTACCCGAATTTAAATTACAGTTAAGCAGAGCTTTTCTGATCTTAATAGAAGTGCCAAAGACGTTTTAATATTTCAAAATCCATTTGACTGTTCGTTTGAGGAGCTTGCGTTTAACCTTCAATTGGAAGTGAGTGACTTGCAGAGTGATAGTAAGCTAAAAATGATGTTCAAAGAAACGGATCTAATTCAAGTCTATAAATTTCTTGCTGAAAACAAATACGGAAAATTAAACATGATATGCACGATGATTTATATCTGTATTTTGGAGTACATGCTTATGTCAACAGACGTTTTCTAAAATGGAGTTTGTAAAATACTAACGCAGATGTGAGAATTAAGTTATGTACCAACACAGATAATTATTGACTTCGGACCATTTACAAACAATGTTAATAATTACTAACTTGTATGTGCAGTATGAAGAACTATTGTACCAGAAGAAACAATATCATTATTCACACTAGTAGAGAAAAGTAATCAAACTCGTCCCCAAGTCGGACCCCCCACTTACTGGATGGTACTGTGTTCTGGCAGCATGTATTGTAACACGTAGAGATCGAAAGAAATTATGTTTTAAAGTTTGCAAGGTTGGGCAGATACAAGTATGCCGCCATTTAACTATTAGCGCTTTCAGTAAGAGTGAATGTTTTTTATAGAGGTGGGTTAAGCAGCGTTTTTTTTGTTTTTACTGTTCCAAAGGGAGAAAGTAACAGTATATTCACTAAAGTATCTTTTGAAAATACTATTCTGTATGACTGTGTGATTTCTTACCTTTGATATCTACCCAGCATTATTTTTAAATGCCTGAAACTGTCCAGTCAAAGACGTCATGTGTAGGACCCATCGACGTTCTGTAAGTCAGTTCCCCGCAGCCCCTCTTATATCAGAATTTCGTCAATTTAATTTGATAGAGTGATTTTAAATTATTGCCAAAACAAATAGAAGCCTTGGTGAGAAAGTGTAGTGATTTTTGCCGTTAGTTGAAGAACTGATTTGGGTAGAAATTTATCTTTTCTTTAGATTAGCTTATTTTACATTCCTGATATTTGATAAATTGTTTATGCCACATGACCAAATGCTAAAATAAAACATTTTTATATTCTTTTTAATTTGAATGGACTTTTCTGGTAAGTTTGTGTTTATTCTTAATAGGGGTCCTAATTTCGCCACCTTTTTCTGCGAGACTGTTCTTGCAACTTTTTACTTAAAAATTAATTTGAAGACTATGGTCAGATATTTACTAACTGGCTAAATTTACTAATGGGCTATTTGAAAAATACCAAAAAACGTATTCCATTAAAATTATGCTTTATTCAAAGACGAGACAGGTAAAATCAAAATGTGGGCTCGACTATGGTTGCTTTACAAATTTTAACAGTTCTATAAAAAGTTCATTAAAAATGATTTTATTTGTTCTAAGTATCAATAGTAATTTAAATAAATATTACTAATGTAAAATATATTCTCTCTTTTTTTTGACGGCTAGCCCTTTTTTAATAAAGTTAGCCGACCCTTAGTCTAAAGCAGAGCACGGAAATAGTTGGTCGGTAACATTTTGATTGGTTTGCTGGAATCTAGTATCATTTCTGACTATGATTCCACCCTTATCTGCCATGCAAAAATTATGGGGAGCGAAGGCAAAATTATAAATGCCTCCATCAAGAACCACGATTTAAAATTTTTCTGATAATTTACAGTGTTGTAAAAATTTATACTTGCTTTTAGAGAGCAATTGTTGAAACATTTTTGTGAAATTTTATGTTTTGTTGTTTGATGACTGTACTGTCTTCCATGGTCGAGAAGGAAGACTTTACAAAGCAAGTAGAAAATCCGTAGGTGGACAACCATCACACACTTACCTTTTGTCGTATAGTGATCATCCTGAATTCTTGTTCCAAGGAGTAACTTCCTGTTTTTTAATCGCTATTCAAATATGAAATCGCAAGAAATAAGTTAGTACAGTTTCGCTAGACTCTGAGCGTGTAATTAAAGAAGAGCTTCAACAAAATTAAATATTTTTTAACCTCGCATCATCTTGAAACTGTTACGGAAAGAAAAATATGTACTAATCAATCAACGTTAAGATCTCGAGATCAACAAGACATAATGGTCCCCCCCCCCACCCCCCAACAAAGCAATGGTTGACTATTTGTTTAGAAAAAATTTGTAATGGTGCCTATTTGGCAACGACTCAAGAAAATACACATGTAGACCGTATTTTAGAGTGGAGTTTGATTAATGATGAATACGAGGAATGAGATAATTGTTATAATGAAAAAAATTCTAATTATTAAAGGGTTTCTAGTGATTTTATATCCGTTTAATGCAACTAAAATTAAACTTTGTTTTGGCAGAAGTTTTTAAATTTATTAGATCATCATCGGTGCTTTCTTGCATAAACCTGTTGGAAATGACCGACTAGGCACATTTGATATTTAGGCATTTTTCCTTAGTTTCTTTACTAATAAAGGGTTTCCAGTGGTTTTTTATCCGTCTAGTGCATATAAAATAAAAATTCGTTTTTGGCGTACGCGTTTCCATTAATTAAATCATCATCGGTGCTCTGTTAGCTGTTCCGAGTATTATTTAATTTATTTATTTAGTCTGGTTTGATTAGGGCTGTCATACCCTCTCTTACTTCATTCCAAATGTTGATAATATGCAATTTATACGTTACAGAAATCGACAGTTTTTCCATAGTTATTTCAAACTTTATTTAAATTTATTTATTAACTAGAATACTACTTAAAATCTTAATAATATTCATTTTTAACTGGTGAATCATTAGGTAAGTGTCACGAAATAATGCTAGTGTAGAATGAAAGAAGTATGTGAAAAAGGCGGGTTGTAATATTAGTTAAGACTAAGAATAATTGAACCGAGGAACGAGAGGCTGGACAGCTACTGCTGGTAAAACGAACACTTTCTTAACGCGTTTTTAAATGAAACGCTTTCTTCAGGATTTCTTGTTTTCAGGACAAGAGTATCTGCAAATTGCAGGAAATCGTTTCTACTCATAACGAAAATACGAGTATCAATAATAACGTCATATACGATATTTCTTTGTATGTTATAGTGTAGATGTCTGATTGAAATGAAGGTAGGTAGAGTAAAATATTTTCATTTCAACTGTGAATGAAAATTAGGAACACAAGTTTATCTCCCATTGCAACATGAGATATCGCACACTAATAATTTCTTCTCTTTTTTATTTTGTAAGATATTTTAAACGTGTTTAGACGTATATCTGATGGTGTCTTAAGGCATGGCATAATGTTTCAGGTGCTGATGGAAAGTCAACAGCTACGACGAGAAAACGATTCAAGTGGTCCGCAAGATGAGCTGGAATACTGGAAGAAGAGGGGAGCGCAGTTCTCGCAGATTGTTGCACACCTTCAGAGTAAGGAGGTTAGTCAGTACATTCTGCTATGTGGAAACTCTAAGTATGCCAGTGTAATCAATCATAAGGACTCTGATAAACAATATGTTTCTTGTTACCCTTATTTTCGAAAAAAAAAACTTGCCTGTATAAGAGAAAGATTAACCCTCTCTTCTTTATATTCCACTCTGATCCAAGTGAATTTCTTTCTCTGAAAATTTATCTCTTATGTGAGATTCCTCCAGTTTCATTGCTTGTAGTTTTGTTTTCGCCTGTGTTGCTTCTTTATTCTCTTCAATTTCAGCCTGTATTTCACTCAGATTTTGGTCAAAGCCTATATCACCACCAAGTTATGCTGTACATTCCAGAGCTTGGCTTCTGAATGTTAAATCATGATAATTATAGGCCTAATCTAGCTTAATTCTATCTGAATACCTTGGGGGTATCCAGATGTGTATCTTTCTTTCATGATTCTTAAAATGCATGTTTGTCATAAAAACTTTGCAAAATTCTTAGTCTACTTCTACGTTCATTTCTTTCTCTTAGACAGAAATTCCGTACAGTATTCCCATCTATCCCTTTTCCTACTACCGCACTCCACTTACCCATGATTATTAGATTTTCCTGCCCCTTCGTATACCGAATTAACTATTCACTTTCAGAATACATTTTCTGTATTTCATCATCGTTCTCTTTTTACGTTACGACTTTAACTAGCGTGGTTGGTACAGACGATATAAGAACAATCCTTATCAGAATAATTCTGTTACTGATTTATCCATAATAACTCGCCAGCATTCCAACTCTGTTGTTCATTACAAACCTCACACCGGAAACACCACTGATAGTATGTGTGCTAATCTATCTATATACATGTAGAAAAATAGACGTGTGTGTCCCTACTTTTCACTTTTCAGCCACAACTACCTAGCGCCGACCACTGGCCTTTTTGTGTGGAAGTAGCTAAAGTCTCCCACCGTGCAGCATAGTAGCTGAATGTCGGTAGCTGTGGGGGTGTGGGAGATATAATGGTTGAAAGTGGTCGACTTGGGGTATTTTCATATTTCGATCAAAGTGTTCTAAAAAGCTTTGGAAGTTCATGAATGTTCTAAAATATTCTAAAATGAACTAGAATGTTTTGTAATTGGACACATTTAACATGTAGCAAGTTTGTTTTCTTCATGAGACAGAATCAAATGGTAGAATGATATGGTGGTGGCTTACCCGTCATATTACTCAACTTACAGCAGCTTTCTATATCCAATTCTAGCAACAAACTTCTAAGTCCATGCGTACGATCTTGCAGGCAACAGCTATTTAATCTATATTCCTTCAGTCAGAAATACTTCACATTTACCATTTATGCCATTAATTCCAGCAACATCTGACATATGCCGTTCCATCGCTCTTTTGAGATTCCCTAATGTACCTGCCCTATTCAGGTTTTAACTAATTTACTTACAGAAAATTTTACAGAGAAAGAAGCCAGTTGTTAATATGTAATTGTAAAAAGTATATGTAAGAAGTGTCGAGGTGCAACAGATAATAGGAAAGGGATGATTTATTCAAAAGAATGCCATCTTCGTATTGAGGTAGACAGTTCTACGATGCCAAAAACTATAAAACCAGAATTTCTCAACCTTAATCTACACTTGTATGTACCACGAATGCTTTCAGTGTCAGAGTTTTGGTCATGCGACAAAGTCCTGCAAAGACAACCGACAACCCCAAGTGGCATGGGGACACATGAGTTGGGTATCGAAGGAACCCTACCATATGTGAGTCTCAACTACTCCGAATTGCACCTAGCGTGGAGAAATGAGTGTCGAGTATACCATCTTGAGGATAGGAGTTGAAAAACACAAAGCGTATACCATATGGTGAAGCAAAAAAGTGTAAGGTGCTTTCCTCACCCGTTTTCACTACAAGCTTCGCAAAAATTCATGAAAACCCCCTTCGAAAGGACAGATGTTGCTACACAGACATCCACTGCTGATTTAAACACAAGTACAACTCACCGATGTCAGTGCAAGTGCGGCGCTAATATAACAAAGGTCATGACATCTAACGCCACTGACGTTAGCAGCAACGTATCTGCAGCGTCAACCTCTGCAGCAGTAGGTCAAAGGCATCACCAGCAGCAAAACTATAGTCTGCTAAAACACTGCAACGGCCAACGTCAGAAGCGTAAGCAGTCACGATCACAAATAAGCAGTTACAACAAATGCCCGAGGTCCGAGCTTTCAAAAGAGAAATCCAGCGAAATTTGTGCTCTTCATTGTGTCTCCCCTCCTCCCAGTCGGATTAATGGTATGGAAAACAAAGAGAAGAGGTGTAGATATATCCACGATTTGTACCATGGTTGGTCAAAATAGAAAATGATTTTACTTAAAATATAGTAATAATAATCCATTAGGTTAAGTATATAAGCAGTAGCAAACTAGGATTTTGGTTCAACCTTGACAAAATTCCTTTCAGTTTTTTTTTTTTTTTTTTTCAGAACTCTCTGCCTATGCAAACTGATCAGTCGAAGGCTGAGAAAAAAATTTCCTGTCTTTATTGTCTGCTATCAAGTTTTTTCGCCGCCAGGATTCTGAGCACATGTTGTTTTGGGCTGTAAAAGTGAAATGAGTAGGGACTGTGTAGAAAAAATGGGTTCCTTTAACTTATTCTGCAAGTTCTGTTACCTTCAGCTTGGGTTTTAACACACATATTTTCCACATAGATTAAACGAAAGTTCACAAAGGAAACCAACTAGATTGTGGGAACTACATGAACTTTCTGTTTTTTTTTTTTTTTTTTTTTTTTTTTTTTTTTTTTTTTTTTTTTAATCTTATACGTCATATTGGCATTACGTTATGGCGCAAATTAAGTAGTGAGTATGCGGAGAAATTCTTCTCAGAAAATTACTGTTCCAGCCACAATATTAGTGAATCTATGCCCTTACTTGTGTTTCAATTCTACTGTGGTATTACCGTAGTAATTACCATTTGTGTTAAACGCTCTTCAGGTGCTCAGATAATATCGTCAGCTAAATCTAAAATAAAATCGTAGAAACATACTCGCTCCATTTCTCTGGGAAGCTCTGAACGGTTTTTAGCTTACTGGAGATTCACCTGGTATACTAAACAGACCGTCACTGATTCTTATGTGCAATTAGTGACTAGTTAATGGAGATTAACAATTGAGTATCCAACATATAGTGCGCTAGGTTTGAATAATGTAGCTGTTCACAGTAATATTACGTTATGAAGGTCGATTGGAAAAAAATGTAAATGATTCGTCAAGATAATCAAACCAGTCTATGTTCGTTGTACAAAGAGATGAGAACAACTAAGATATTAATCAGGACTAATAAAAGTTTAAGGTTGGTCAGTTTGCTATCGTGTATTTGTGTCCGTAACGTTGACGTCACGACCCCTGTCTTCGTTGCTGGAGTAACAATGGCCAGGGTTGTGATTATCAGTGTTATTTCATTATTATTGATTCTATTTAGTTATGAAACTGCGAAGAAATTATTGCCAGAACCCTGAAAAAGTAAATATTTCATTTAAATCAACATATTAATTATTAATTACATTTTTTATTTATATTCGTTGGATGTAGATGTTTTATTAGCTCCTCTGATCGCTGTTATAAGCTAAGAAATATGGGATCACGTTAATATAGCAATACATTGAATGTGTTAATGTGCATTCCATTGAAAATTTCGTCTTAGAGCAGGAATATTAACATTCGTCTTATAAAGCGAAAAGGAGTAATTTAAGTCTTTTTTTTTTTAATAGTTTAAGTTGTTTTGAGGAGCGCCATGTTATTGAAATCATTACTTTGCTTCACTGAAAGTAGTTCCACTTTGGTCGCGGTCTAGACAACGGTTAAATCTAATACTATGTTCGCTACGTAACGTAAGTTGTTACGATTTATTTTTAATTTTATTTGCTTTCATTGACGCCATATTATAACATTTTTTCTGTTTTAAATGCAGCCTGCCTGGACCAGGGTGAAAACTGAAACTTTTTGCTACAGCGTAACGCACTAGGAATTGCAATGACTGTTATTTTATTACAATTCTGTTTAGTTAAGCAACTGTAAACAAATGACTTACCGGAACACTCCATTCAGCCCGCCATTTTTGACGGGCTTAGAAGCTAGCTAAAGAATTAATTGCTAATATCGTGGAATAATTATACACCTTGTTTATTTACTTTTTTCAGGTGCAGATGACTATCCAGTGTCTGGCCCACGCCCGTTCTAAAGTGCTCAAACACTGGAAAGATACTGACCGTAAGATTACTTACTGCTACAACGAGGCACGAGATAATGCAAAATTTATACAATCAATGGAAAAATGCTGCCACTCTCTCTACCTTCACGACCCAGTAAGTGTAACTGATTTATACTTCTTTATAATATTACTTTGTTATTTGCTACTATCTATTTCTATTTTTTTTTTTCAACAGGTAAAAATGAAAGATTCGATATTAAGTTTGTTGCAAACGGTTCGACTGATACACAGCGTCTCACAGTTCTATAACACTTCAGAGCGAACATCTTCGTTGATGGTCAAGGTAATATAGTATATTCTGTTATCTCTAGAAATTCTTTACGCTCAGAAAATGACTGGAAAGAAATTGTTTTGACATACCATTTTTAATACTTTGAAACTCAACAGTAATTGCTTTAACAACTTTGCTGAATGTACTAATTCCGTGGTATTTATTTGCCGTTAGTTTTCTTCCAGTTTTTTGTCTCTCTATAGCTTTTTTCCAGTAATTAGTAACCATCATACATTTCTCATACATGTACTGTATGAAGACTGAAAAGCATAGCCGATAAGTAACACAATGCCCAATTGTATTTACAGATCAATAACATTCTTAATTATATTTGAATGCGCTATAAAATCCTGACAATAAATCTGTGACAAACCAAAAGTAAGTTCCGATATCACAGGTGAATTTCTCATAGATAAATTCCGATGAAATGGGACCATTTTAAATTCGAAACTCTTTGTAAAACTAGTAATAATAATTACGTATCTGACCGACCAGTTGTAACACAGCAGTTTGTAGGATAACAGACAAGTTATCCCGGAATGCATATTCTAATGTCATCTTTGAATTTAGGAGTTCCATGGCACGGGCATGTTAATATTACTCTCATGAAAGGTTTCCATAGTAACAAGACATACAGATATAATTAGGAGATTGCCTAGGTTGTTAGCGCTAAGGAGAACCTGCAAATAAGAAGTCCGATCATGTAATTAAAGTGATGTATTAGAGTTTATTAAAACTAATTTAAACTGTGCTGAATATAAAAAACTATCAGTTCATTTATTTATTTTAGCTGCACATTCAGAAAATAAAATAAATAGCTCCACTTTGCAGCAAAATCACGAAGCTATTAAGAAGCATAGAAGCACGAAAAATATAAACAAAATCACTTCGGAAATACAATGGGACCATTTTAAATTCGAAACTCTTTGTAAAACTAGTAATAATAATTACGTATCTGACCGACCAGTTGTAACATAGCAGTTCATTAAAAAGAAAAAGAAATGTGTATTAGACAGATAAAGGCCACGACATTAGTAAATTAAAAGATTAAGGAGAAAAGAAAAAGAATTACAGGTTTAATAAAGATTGTTTTCTCTGATATGTTTAATAATATAGGATATTTGGAAAAAGAAGAAGTCAGAGAGGAATTGTGAATATAAAAGAACCTGCAAATCTTTAGGAACAAACTTAATTATTACAGACATGGTCGTTGTTGGTATGAGAGGATTTTAGACAGAGGAAACAAAAGTAAATAAATTTTAAACGATGCAATATTAATCCTGTGTGTAAAAATCTATTTATTTGAAATAACAACCATCATATACGTTGTTACACAGCGTTGCTGCGTGCGTTTAGGCACCACCGCACTGAATCAGGGAGGTACAATGGGACCAGGTTCGAGTTCTTGTTCCCTCGTTCTGGCCGCAGTTTTTAGGCGTTTTTCTGCGATCATCTAGACGGATGCTGGGACGGTCCCGAATCTCTTCCTCATAAACTACACATTTCACAAACAAAAATACACTTATCGTACAGTCCACAAGCTTGACGTTTCGCAAACAGAATGCAATACAAACATTCCACTAATAGGCTAAATGCTCCATATCTCACAAATACGTTTCCTAAACACAGGTAGGGCACATACACTCCAACCCTCATGATTTTAGAATGGACGCCTGGGCAACGCGTGGCCGGTGTCGTGGTCCTCTGGGCCAGATAACAGAGAGAGAGAGATTTATCTAGAAATGAAGAACGTCTAAAGAATTGTTCTGAATGCGTGGCTAGCAATTCCCTCATTGACATAAAACTTTTCACATCATATTAGTGGTCTGGAGGCTCAGTGGTTAACACCTCTAACTGGAGATCTCGAGGTCCCCGTTTCGAATCCTCGTTTGGCGGAGAATTTAATTCGCACTTAACCCGACCTTTACCTCTGGCACAGCTTGATGTGTACTGTGGATTACACCAGAACGCTTCCGTGGATCGTATTCCAATTGTGGAGCCGACACGAAGCACTCTCAGCAGGTCATAACGATCAAAAGAGTTTACTTTTTTTACGACATATTAATATTATGACGTATTTATGGGCGTAACAACGAATTGTGTTAAATCCACACTACGTTTTGATATATGCTCTCCCGAAATCTGAGGTCAGCAGACAGACGCCTTCACTGATGATAAACATGTTAAGAAGCAGTTTTACTACACATAAATTTATTTCATCAAATTGTATCGCACCAACAGTTCTTACCATCGTTAGTTGAGGAGAAGGACTCTAGAAACATTATAAATGCGGTAGAATGTTTTGCCAAAACATTATATAGCCTTAATATTCCTGACTGGATACCTATGATGTAGTCCGAGCTTTGTGGTACAACCTTAGGGTCTCTACTCTGACTCTTGCTATTTTTGGGGTGGAATTATTGAGTATTGTTTAGTGGTATAGATTCAATCAACATACTTATAAAATGTGCAAAATGACGTTGTTATGATGCTCATAAAATGTTGTGAAAATCATGACTTCCTTATTCGTACTGAAATTTGTCGTCATAGTATTATTTGTATGTTGGAAGTGTAAAACACAGCAATTTCTGAATTCCATTTGTTTGCTATTGATTTAACTAATACGAATTGAAATTCTGTACAGATAACGAATCAAATGATCGAAACGTGTAAGCAGTACATTACGAATCGTGGCAAGGAGACGATCTGGTCCCAGGAGCGCTCCGAGGTGAGAGCCAAACTGCAACACTGCATTCGTCTGAACCGCACCTACCGTAACACATACAGCATCGTAAAGAGCCAGCCCTTCCTCCCGGGACAAGCCTCATTCAGCTTCTCCGAGAATTATGTCTTCGGAAAGTTCGACGCCTTCTGCGACCGCCTCAACAAGATAATCACCATGTTCAATCTCGTCGACGACTACAATGCCTTGTTTGAAAGGCGAATGGAAGGTTAGACCTGTCCTATTTTAGTATTAAATGGTGTCTGAAACAAATAGTAAAAAGAAATTTTAAAACATTGTATAATTACATCTCTAATTCTAACCTTGGTTTTTTTTATGTTCCAGGTCTTCTTCTGGGAGAAGGTATTTGAAAGCAAATAGAAACTTATGTAAGGATTTCTATCAATTCAGATATTTTCAGAGATAAAATTATACGCTTTATTCAGTTGTGTTTCTTGTTATATATTGGATATTATTTATTCGTAGATGTTTTTATAAATATATATGTGAATTTTGTGTCTGTGGTAAACGTTTCCATCGACCGAACGACTTTTACAGACCAATATCTTTTAATTTCGCAACATTTTTGCAAAACCTAATTATTGAACGTTTGTAATAACTCATTTTTTATAATTCAGCTGCTGATTGCTACCAGGGAATTAATAGCGCTACAAGGAAGGCTTCGTTTGGAAGACTTGTATTTTTGCCATGATAATGATTATATATTGTTAATGTGTTACAAACACACGACGAACAAGATAGTAGCAATGCTATTTTCTAAATACAGATTAAAGACCTGTAACGTGTAAGATAAGTACTGTAAGAGTTTTCCTTACGTTTATGAGAACAAATTACGTGGTCTTTTCACGATAATCCATCTAAGAATGCCACTGACTACTTACTTTATTAATTGCAAATTAATTGGTTGCATGTAATTCTACTTTTCCCTAAGCACAACATTACTACTTAATATCTTTTAAGTGACACGTTGTTCTCATAAATAACAACTCCACGAATTCACTTTTCTCGTTTGTATTTGACTTGAACATATCAGACTTTCTTCTCCACAGATATACCAATACACTGTTAAAAGTACTTGAACCAATTAAAACAAGATTCGATTGTAAGTGTGTCTCATTACAGCGGGGACAAATTCTGGATTGCTGAGTCCCCATCCCACCACGCGACATTCTGTTTGCAAGTAGTAGTTCTCCGCAAAATGTTCTCGAAGGCTCAAAATATTTCAAAAATTCTTTCAAACATTCAGTTTTAGTTTTAAAAACATTAAACTATGAACTGAAGTTGTATATATACGCTGTCATCGCGTTATTAATTGTTAATGTGTTTGAAATGCACATAATAGCAGGCGGGAAAGTTAATGTTACCTTACAATATGTATTGTTATCTCCCTACCAGCTACTCACTCCGAGTATCGTTATTCTAACATACAGATGTAATACAGAGTCAGCAGGGTAGCCGAAGAGTATAATGCTCTTGGCATATTGAGAGAGAATGTAAGAATGAACTTTTAATTCCTTGAATCAAAAAGCTCTCTGTCCTTTTGTAATGTGTTAAAATATTTCCATCAAGCTGGAGATAATCAAATCAATATTTCTTTCCTTCTGAGTAGAATCGCGAAACGTTTAAATATAATTCAGATTTTTAGTATCACCATACATTTTTGAGTAAACACAAATTATATACAGCAAACTTACAAGTAATCATCGTGTTATCAAGCCGAAATGGGTGAAGGTGTTATATATAGCGTAGAAACATACCGTGGTATAATTAATCAAGGGTCACATTGACTTCCTTTCACAAAAGATACAAATTTTAAATCAAGCTGTAACTATTTACAAAGTCAGTGACCAATCGTGCGATGTTACCCAAATACACTAAGATCTAATTTTGCCTTAGACGTTATTTTGTTACTTGTTTGATAGTGAACATAATACTAACATAGCGTTACAATTTTCTTTCCTAAAATTAAGTTTTCTTATAAATAATATTTAAATTGTTATAACAAAATTCTTTGTTTATGGAGTACTTGTAATAAGTGCTGCATTGTGGTCATCATTGCAGCTTTGGAAGATGCGATGAAAGCTTTTGAAGAATCTAAAAGTGGTGTGACATCCAAAGTTTACGATTATCTTGACCAGCGCAACACTGAGTTTGACGCTGACTTTGATACGTTCCTCGCTAAGACCAACGAGCTGAAGGAGAGTGTTGGTTCATTAATAGAAGAAAACTTCGACAGTGTGTGGGAGAGTCCGCAGGCCATCAGATTCCTCACACGTTTTGAGAAGGTAATCCACTACTTTGTAGGGAAGTGGTCAGCATGCTGTCCTCAGTTCACTAGGCTCGCCGTTTCGAGTCAGCTCACCGACATTGGTGGTTTATTAATATTATTAATTTAATTGCTATGGAACTTATGCTCCGGTGGAAATTCCCCTAGTAATCTAATTACTCCCTTTTTGGTTACTTTTTAAAATTATCTTATATACTTTGAGTGTTAAATTCCACCCCATATACATATGCGTTTAACGAATTTTAGTTTTAAATTCCTTCAGCGTTCTCGGTAAATTATACATCACTTCTCTTAGTAATTTATTCCAATCCCTAACACCATTACCCACAAACAAATTTTCCGACTCCCTTATTCATGAAATCGAGTGCCAGCGTGTGGTCATGGTCATATCTTCACTTCCATTACTATTCCTAATTCTTCGACCAATATCCTTCCAAGCCCCATCACCAACATGTGTCTTGTACGCTCTTCACTCTGTCTTCCAGCGCCACCCAGTACAGATCATTTATCAGATACTGGCTGTGTTCTGCGATAATTTCCACAAAAAAATCTATCTGCTATTCTTTACATGCCCTCAAAATGTGTATCCCATACTACACAACCATATTCAAGCAATGGTGTGACCAATAATTTCTAACCCATTCCTTAACTCCGCTGGTACACCCTCTCATCACCTTCTCAAGTAAATGAAGGATTTTATAACCTTTTGCTACCACATGTCCAATGTGCTCTGCCCAGTTGAGTTTATTATCAAACGTTATGCCAATATATTTACACTTGAAGCCTTCAACAAGCAGTTCTGACCTCACCATATAGTCATAAAAAAAAACGTTTAGCTTCTTATCCTGTGCACCTGATAAGCTGACTCTTCTTGGTATTCATCTGACCAACCCAGTTAGATGTTTTATCCACCATGCAGCTGTTCACAGTCTTCTCCCATTTTGATCATATTATATACCATTATGTCACCCGCAAACAATCTAAATTCTAACTGTAAACCATCAACACAATGATTCATTAGAATGATGAATAGCGATGGTCCCAATACTCTACCCTGTTGCACTTCCATATTCACTTCCATCTCTTTTGACAATGAATTTCCTACTCTAACGCTTTGCTTCCTGCCTTTTGGTGGTTTTCAGTAACTGTGTATTCTTTGTGTCTCATATATACTGCTGTATGTAATAAACACTTGTAAAAACATTGTAGTTATACAGAAAAATCCTCCCTTCTCATTCCTTCGTAAACGTCAACTATTTATCTTTGGAACAATTGGTATCTGAAATTGGGGTTCAGTAAAGTGCCAGTGTGTGAAATTTTGACAGCCGTATGTTGAAAATCCGCCGGTGTCTCCGTACTCACTCTAGTGCTGTCATCAAGGAGAATATTCGAAATTTTACCATTTTTACCTAGAAATACACATTTCACAAATGCAGTGACAGAAATTTTTTTAGTATAATGAGCACATAGTTCTAAGAGCGTTGTTGGTGAGATGTAACCCTCTCGCCTGACATTCTGGAGAACGCGAGTTCGAATCCCCTTTCGGCCGGCCAGATTTCGGTTCTCCATGGTTACCCTAAATCAATCCAGGTGAATACCAGGATGGTTCCTTCAAAAGGCCATTGAAAAGTTCCTACACCTTCCATGCCCTCAGCCCTCTCCTGCTTCTAATGACGTCGACGTGGCGTAAAGCCATAAGTAAAGAAATACATGATTCGCAGACAAGTCAAAACTTTCTTGCCTTCCTTGGCATATATTGACATTAGTGTCCACCGCATTTAAACGATGTTAATAGCCTGTAAGAATAAGTGAAAGATTTAGAGTTTCCGTGATCGCTCTGGGAAATTCAGTTACAAATATTTTGATTACTTCTGGCAAAAAACAGTAACCATATTACAGATATTTCTGACTCATTTTCTTAGATCATGTTAAAAAGAATGAAATAATTCATTACTCCTTTAATGAAGTATTTAGTGAAACCTTTCTATACATTAGACAATTGTGTCCCAAACTGCATTTTCAGTAGTTTAAACATCTGAGTGTACGGCAGTGCACCCATCAAGTCCGGTCAACGGCATCACTGCCCATCCTTTTCTAGAAGAGAATCGGGCCATTTTTGTACCTCAAGTTTTTTTTATCTTAGTGACGCTAAATGACTCAGATTTCTATCATAAATAATTAATTTACGCTTTCTTTTAACAAAATAAGCGAGAATTGAAATCAATGCTATAATTCATTTGAAATTTCCTGGCTATCCAAACAGCGCTCTGGTGTCGGCCAGTGGAACTAACAGACCAGGTACCATCGGACTTGCCGAGTTACTGTACAGCCTCCAGGTTCAATGCATTTATGATGGTAGTGATGAGGAGAAAGGTTTTTCGTAACACTTCAATAAGAAAAAGTTTCATGGCTGTACCTGAGAAAGAGGTTTTCCCAATTATCTATCATTTGCTGGAATGGTTAGTATCACGATTTGATTGAGAATACTTACAATTATAAAAAAGTAAATAAACCAAATATCGGTCGCGTTCGTTATATACGATATAATTTTAATGACAATCTGGTAAGAGAAAACAGCTCAAAATGTCTTCTGGAATTAACGGGAAAAAACAAAATGAAATATGGGGGGAAAGTGTTGGTGGTGTCTACAAAAAAACGCTTCAGGGTACGTATGAGAAGGGGGAGGTTCAAAAGAAACCAAAATGAAGCCACGTAGTTTATGGACGCTCCAGTACGAAAAGAAATTAGATCAAACAAAAACAATTCCTGTAAAAATAGTCTCATCGTTAATTAGTGATAACATTTATGGGATACTACAGTCTAACATTGGGAAGGACATACGAGATTTTTTACGGGATAAATAACATTTTTATTATCAAATTTTGAAAACTAACCGACCTATATTTTCTTGCTTCTGGTTTTACGTCTCGTCGACGTCGAGTTCATGAGAGGGGGACAAGGAACAGCGAGGAACGGGAAGGAATTTGGGTATGGCCCTTTTTAAAGAATCATCCCGGCATTCGCTTGGAGTGATTTGGGGAAACCATGAAAAAACCCAATCCTTGATTCCCGGACAGGGATTCGAACCCCCGTCCTCCCGACTGTGAGGCCAGAGCGTTACCGCTCATCCAACACGCTCGATAAATCTAACTGAACTGTGACAGACAAACGGATAGCGTGTGTAAATCTCAGTAAAGTTATATCCCACAAAAATAGGCCAAGTCTCGTGCTTGATTAGTGACAAAAAGTTATTAGGTCTTGTCCTGAGCCAAGTTTACACTTTATAGTTTGTATTCCCTTCACTTTCTAAAACATAATGATTTCACTGGGTGTTATATGTTGTGGATTTAAAATAAAAAAAAAAATGTTTTCCTGAATTAGCCATAATGCATGCTATGCTTTAGTAAGCTCATATTAATACTTTAAATGTGTTGCTTTATCAGTCTTAAAAATACGCGAAAGGCAAGATTTCCCTCACACGTCTTTCGGATTTGACAAGTCCTAGAATGAATCATGTATATTATGCCTTTCATTGCAGTAAAAATTAAAACTTGGATAATAGCCAAATCGCAAGACTATTTTTTATTTTGAATCCACGTTCTATAACACACAGAAACCATTATAATTTAGAAACTGGAGTGAAAACAAACTGTAAAGTGTAGACTTGGGTCAGGACGACATCTCATAACTTTTTGTCTCTAAACAACCACGAGACTTGGCCTTTTTTTACAAGAATTGTTTTTGGAGGATAACATTTTTAGCATGACTTGGGACAATTAACTTTTTAGTGATACTATGTAAAATGAAAATGGTGTTTGCAGGTTAGTGAGAAGATACCTTTGACAAAGATGGATGACAAATACGAGCGTGTCATCAAGTATTGCGAACGGGAGGTGGACAGAATCCTGAAACTCTTCCGCAAGCAGAAAGACGATCCTCCACTGCCACGGAACTTCCCTCCTACAGCAGGTGGGTTTACTGTTATGTAGCCTGGAAAAATGTGATTCATTTTCCACCAAACAGATGGAAAAATCAGTGATTTGACATTCACAAAGCACTGAACCCTAGAAATTAGGTTTAACATTTATATTTTCATTTTAACCGTATTATACCTCTAACAATCTAAAATCTGTAGTTGCAAGTGAAGGCGTAGGTTTTCGCGGACGTATTTGTTAATAATACCTCGATTTTCTGGTAAATTCCATGTACAAACGATTTTTCACCCAATCCTAAGAACGTTAGTTTGAATTTACACAAAATCGTTTGTGAAAGTCTCTGTTGTTACGGCAGTGGTTAGAGCGTTGAGGCGAGTCGCAGTGCGGCGTACAAATCTCGAGAACATATCCGTCACTATGATCACACAAACTTACTATGGATGGAAGGTGACAGGTGATGGAAGCGTTTCAAACTGCAGTTAATTTTAACAATTTCGATGAGGATAGTGAACTAGCACTCCATGACTTTTGGCACATTTTGTTGCGAAACTAGTAAAGGATGCTGAAGCATAACACCCGAAAACTCAGTGTATGACAGATATACGCGATATTTCCCGGAAAACCGAGGTATTAGGATTTCAATGATAGATTTTCTGTAAAAATCAGAATGAGAACATAACTTTGAACTATAAACGGAGACTTTCCCGTCGTATGATTACAATGAAGTCCTGACAAAATTTGATAAGGAAAAGGCCGAACGTGTGTCAATGTCCTTCTTTTTGGTCAAGTTAGAAAATACTGAAGCAGACAAGAAAATCTATAAACTAGAATTATTTATATACCTCAAGGCCAAGTTTGAAGTTTATAAAACCCATGAAGGCCATACTGAATGCCATCGCTGCCAAAAATTTGGCAATGGGTAGAGAAACTATAGGGTTTTACCAAAATGAAATTTGTGCTCCAGTAAACACCTAACAAAATTATATAATAAAACAATGGACTAGCATCAAAGTGCTCAGACATCTAGGGGAAACACTAAGCCAATTATAAAGGCTGCCAGCAGTACAAGAAAGTAGCTGGAAAAACATGGAGAAAGAACAAATCTCGAAACGTATCTGAGAAGCAGCGGTTTCTCTATCTGCCCGTCGAACCAAACACCTGAACTAGGTCCAGAGACTAGACTGACAAGCCTAACAACAGTGAACAGAATGACAAACCAAACAACAATCAGACGAAGAAATGAAAGACTAACAAACGCAACATTGAAGACAAGTCTTCCCAGACTGGAGGGTTCAAATTAGACATGCTAAAATTTATGTCCTTTCTGAGGGAGTTCAATCTTAGAAGGATGCTAGATTTATATGAAGATGCTCTTAGTAAATTTTGGCAGAGCAAGGGGAGCTCCGAAAATGCACTTATTCTAACAGAGGCATTCTTAAATTTTATTGGTCTCGATGACGCTGCAAAATAAATCAACACTGAACATAAGTGCTTGGAATGCTAATTGCATTTTAAAGAAATTACTAGAGTTACTTCACTTCCTTGACAACAATGACATTGACGTAGTCCTCATTGGGGAAACTCTCCTAACCCCGTATAACGAGTTTGGGCCGAGGAACTATGTTGTGATACGCACTGACAGACTTGGGGTGGTGGTTCTGCTGTCTTTATCAAAAACAGGCTGGTACACAGACACATTCCTGACTCACAAACAGGTGAACTGGTGCACACAGCCATCGAACTTATGCTAAACGGGGAACCTTTGCATTTATTCGCAGCATACAACAAGTCATATAAAGAATTAAAAGAAGAGAACGAGCAAGCATTATTAAATAGGACTGCAATAGCAATACTAAGCTGTGACTTGATCTGGCATCGTAGGACTACTAATCGGAATGGAAAGTTTGAAGTGTTGGCACCTGACACACCCACATACTTCACGAGTAGGCCACAGCCTCTATCGGATGTTCTGGGCTTATTCGCTGTGAATATGCCGGTGGAGAGATATCTCAATCCACTGCCATCTCAACACAGACTACAATCCGATTCCACTGTCAGTCACGCTTCAAGAACCAAAAAACGCAAAGACTGCATTAGCTACCATACTAACTAGCAATATTTTTTAAGAAGCCGTCCCTCTCCACCTTTCTAATATTCCATCCTTCGATCCACAAAAATCAAGAAACTTAATTATCCTGAAAATTAGAATTCGAAAGCATTTACAGCGTTGGCCATATCCGGCTGACAGAATGATGGCAACCACTTAGTAGATATCAGAGAAAATCTGAAAATACTCCGAGGTAAAGATCAGGAAAGAAAACTGGTAGTAGTCCAGAATGACAAAGGAAACTATGGGCACATTCGAAGTCAGTCAGCAATACCTACCAACCTATCCGACCTCTACGTGGACCCCAAGGGTTGATGAACGAGCCAATATGGTAAGCTCAGGCCCTTGCTGACACTGTGGATTCTCAGTTCACCTCTAGTGAGATAGCTAACGGTGAAAAAAGTGAAAGCGAAACACACAACGAACATCTTCTGAGTGTAGTTAATCGCTTCACCAAATCCGTACCGTAGACTACTGTGCGAAAAACAAGAGGATGTGGTGTCTATTATTCGACACCTCATGTCAAACAAGGTTTGTGGATCCGCTATGATATCCACGCTTCAATTCTAGAACCTGCCACCCCAAGCCATTAGATTTCTTTCTACTCTTTAGAATGCCTATCTGAACCAGTTTTAATTACCACGGGCCTGGAAAATAGCTAAGGTTGTTGCCATACCTAATGCTAGCAAAGACAGGTCCTTATTTCAGAATAAAATGCCAACTTCTCTTCTTCCTTCCATTGCAGAAGTTCTTGAACATTTGTTTCTCAAACGCCTCATCGGTTTTTTATAGGCGAACAACATAATTATCGCTCATCAATTTTGATTTAAAAATAGGTCATAGTACAGTTCATCAATGTATCAGGCTTGTGGAGCATTTCTGCAAAGAAAAGAAGTCAGGAAATGGTATTGCTGCAATATTTTTTGACAAAGATAAAGCTTTTGACAAAGTTTGGCATAAAGGTCTGCTATACAAGTTACATCAGTTCAACTTTACGGACGGTATGATACATCTATTACATATCTATCTAAATGGAAGACAATTCTTTGATAAATACGATGAAGCAACCAGCGAATTCATACAGATTAAGGCTGGAGTTCCCCATGGAAGAGTCCTTTTACCCATCCTACACAATGTCTAAGTTACGATATTCCAATATATATATAGCTACCTTTCAGTCTATGTTGACGATACAGCAGTGTATACAAGCAAGAGAAGTCTATTATTTGATATGAAAAATGTGCAATTACCCCTTGAAGCACTTATGCAGTGGTATAACGTATGGATTATTAAAATCAGCAAAGCAAAGTGTCAAGCAGTTTTGTTCTCCACACGTTTGAAGATACTAAGCACAAAATTAATAATTTCTAACGTAGACATTGACTTGGTAGACGATATAAAGCACTCGGGTCTACAATTAGATATAAGACTGACGTGGGATAAGCAAATAGACGACACAAAAGCAAACTCCAATCAGCTGGTTCGTACCACTTACTCAGAGGTGACAGCATCTCCACGGATACTAAGTTGCTCCTGTGCCGTGCGATTATTTAACCCACGTCCCTGTATGTACCAGAAATATAAAGCATGGCGGCTGACTATCATGTCATAAAAGTCCAGACACTAGAAAACAGAGTGCTCCGCATTTCACTGGACGTACCCAAATATCTACCATAGTTTCAACTTTCCAATCATACCCGAGACATTAATAGCTAAATTAGTCATCTTTTATAGAAAGTGTTCAGCATAAGTACACGACCTCATCGCTGATATATTAAATGAGAACTAAAAAATGCCACCAGTAAAGTGCCCAGAGCATACCAGACAGTTTATTGTATGACCTCCTACCATCATCCAAATCCCCCTGTCCACCACTAGAATTAGGTAATCCCCCCACCAGTTATACTCTAGACCCCCAAGAGAAAGTCTCTTTCTCCCATTAGTTTTAAGTAGGTCATCAATAATTAAAAATAAAGTTCCGCCAATAGTTTAGATCCGTACATTATGTAAATAGGTTCCCTTGTAATCTATTCAACATTACTTTCCCATGATTGGTTTTAGTCAAGTAAATAATTTTTTTAGATATTATAGCAAATCGAGACACCCTCACAAAGTCAATTCAAATACCTAGAAATACACAAGTGAATAGGAACTCGTGGCTCGCGAACCGTAGAATAGCAGTTGAGGAGATACAATAACTGTCGGTCTGTTGACCCGTATAGATAGGTTTATACCTAAAGAATGCATGTGAGCTTGTTATCAATTTTTTTTCTACAATTCCGGTGGTATGCCCATCTAGATTTCTTTCTAAGTTTGGACTGTTTACTTGTTTTAAGGCCGAATCAAGTGGGTGCGATCACTGTACTCCCATCTGTCGGCCCTGGTGCGCAGTGCGTCCTCGCACCCCGTACTCAGCACCATGCCCGCCACCGCCGACCTAGTACGCAGACACAGCCACGTTGCAGCCGCTCAGCTCGCCTACGAGGCAGAAACCAGAGACGCCTGGCTCAACCAGAACGTATGTATAACTTTCGACATTCTTATGGTGACTTCCCACGGCCCGTGGTTTTGTAGGCCGCGTCATGCAGCCGAATTGATCAGCATGCACCACAGGCTAGCACTCACCATAATCACAGCCCCTCCCCACCACTTTGCATAGTGTCGTTTCAGCTGCCCGGGTGTTTGATGTTTACTGACTGGGCGACGGATAGAGGCACGCCATCCCTGCCACCAATGGCGGGTCCTTTCCCACGGTCTGCTGTATACAGTAGGACTGGTGCGGCCGACAAACGCACAGGACGTGGGAAGCAACCTTTATAATACCTTCCATTTCTCTCACAGCTCTGATTTCATACATATTACATCCTAAGTGTAAACCCTTAACCGTGTTTTGTTTATGGTCAGGTTCAGGTAAATAAATGCTTGATTTGTCCGGTTTCTGTCCCGGAGACTTATTAATTGTCATGGAAAATGGTGATATAGCGGTGAACTGCTTCCTTTTGATTTGAAAAAGTGTTCGGTGGATTATACATGGAACAAACACAACCCTCGCCGTTGGCAGATTCAATCGACACGTTGGTAGCAATGGTGTTGAAGCGATTTTAAGTAAGAAAGAAAAAGGGAAAAAAATTGATTTTAGAGTCACGTTACCTGATCTGATATATTTTTTGAATATAATCATTTTTGGACTCTTAAGGTCGATTTACACACAAAAAAACATTCCTAAGGGTTTAAAAGAGACAAAAATTGGATTTAGAGACTGAAAATAAACTTTTTGGTTCAAAGTTTATGACCACCTGACCTGATTTGGCTGAAATAAGAATTTGACCCTTAGGGATTGCCCCTGCAATACTTTAAGGATTTATGTTTTGTTTAAAGGAGATTGAGGTCTTAATATATGTACTGAAGATGAACAGAGACAATCTCACTATAAAAGTAATAGATAATAACATACAACATCTGTGTTATAGGGCACTTATACGTCAAGAGAAACTGATTCATAGGTTTTAGGGTATATGTTTTATTTCTGTATATAAAGTAAGTGTTTAGCAATTGTTGTTTTACTGAAGTAAATTGACAAAACCCTGTCTCTTGATATATGTTACCTAAAACGTTGTAGATACATCAATTCAATGCATTTGAGACTTGATTAGCAAAACATGTACGACATATTTGAAAAAGACTGACAAACCGTATGGCTGTCTGAAATAGGTAACCTTTAAAAAACGATTTATTGAGCAAGTAATGGTTATTACTGCTATGTGTCAAGTCCAATTCAAATGCAGATTAAATTGTAAACCAAATGACCGAGTAAGGCTTAGCTTTAAACAGTTCAATAACCGGAAATAACGTTTTGAGTTTTTAAAAAATATTAGTATACTGAAGTGTAGAATTTGATGATTTCCCACAGATTTCTTTGATTTTTCATTCCGTATTGTTTATTACCAAAATTTAATTTTAAAATTCAATAGAACTCAAATTAATTCAAAATATTAGTATCATTATGACGTATATGTTGTCATGAAATTCAGAAAGTCAAAAAGGCGCTTGGTACTCAAAAGGTATTTGAGATTTACTTTTCTCTGGTATTGAACGCAAAAACTTTCTCTTATGTTCAAAATTTGAATGCACATTAATTTTTATAAGTCTGCGTCACTCAAATTCTTTTTGTTATTTTGCAACAAATCTAATCATTTCTTTGTTTTAGATCTTGAAATAGCTGCATAAGTGATTCCTAAATTGGATTCTTGCTCGCTGACATCATTAGAACTTATGCGAAGTCAATTCTTGAGACTGGTGTATGCAAATACAAAAGCAGCTTGACATTCTAGAGCATTACTATGATCGAAGCAAAATGTTAAAATTAAAATAGTCAAGAAGGATCGCAGAAAAACAATAGTTTAATTTTATTTTTGTTTCAAAAATTGTTTCTTCTTATACCTTCATTGCCGAGTGACAATCAACTGGGACTGTGCGTTTATCTTGTTTGGTAATCAGTTGGGCAGAGAGGAATATGAAAGTCTTTGTCACCATCCAAAATACCTTTGGTGAGTACAACTCACAATTGTCAGTTTTGTAACATGTGAGCATTTTCGCAGCAACTCAAAACATTTTAGTTTAAATCCGTTCAGACCCCTGGAGAGGTTATTCAGGGCCTAATTGCAATATACAAATGTTGAAGAAAAACTTGCTTAATCAGCTTTTCAATTATTTATATTACCTTTTCTCTACTTGACTGAACAGACATAAAAATTACAAATTAATGGAGTTATAAAAAACGGTCAAAAGTAATTTTTAAATGTGTAGGAATGTGTTTTATTACGTTGGAACTAATAACACAAGCCAAATGTGTTCCTAATAGTGCCTTAAGGACCATTTGTGCATACTTTACAAATAATGAAGAGCGTCAGACACATAGAAGAATGAATTAGTCGAGCGAATGGTCTTTGGAATTCCATCTTTCATTGGACGTATTGGACAGCGATGTTTCATCAACATTTTGCGAAAATCTTATGCATATACAAATAGATTTTTTTTTTTTTTTTAGCTTTCTGTGTTAATCCAGTGAATACATAGGGTGGTGACAAAATAATACCCTTACTTTGAAAGGCTATATTTGAAAAACTAAATACGTTAAAACCTTTGTTGTCTCTGTGTCTCTCTCTCCGTAATACATGCAGGCCTTAGAAGGAAACGTTCTGATTTGCGGAATCACTAATTTCCCTTCGCCAGTTCCGCAAGAATGCCCTGCTTTGTTCCGTGGTATAGTGCGTTCAGTTAACAGAGGCGGCTCAAGGTCAGTCTGCTCTATCCCCACTCCGTTGCCCTTACCCCTTCATACGAAGGGGAAAGCTACCACTCGCTTAGGCTGGACACAGCTTTCAGCTCGGAGATGTAGGAAGGAAGGGGGTGGTGAGAAGAGGAGCGGGACGAGGGAAACATGAACTTGAGCCGTCAGATCAGGTGAACAAGGTATAGTGTAGAATCTTACGCTGATACATCTGTGATTGGTAGAATGGGCAAGTATCTTTTCATTTTCTTATGACTGTATAGTAACAATTTTCTGACAGTATACTTTTTAAAACGTTCTGTAAATCAAATGATACAAATACCCAGGGAAATTGGATAAACAACAAAATTCTAACTCTAAGGCCAGTGGCCCACTGGAACCGAATTTCGTCCGAACCACATTAGTTTGAGTAACGCCCGATTTGACGACCGACCAGTTCGTCCGATTAACCCCGTCCACTGCAGCCGAATAACGTCCGACACATATTGCCAATCCGTCATTGTTGCTTCAATACCAAGCAAACGGCCTGTTTTTATGAAATGTATATTGACTTACATTTCGTAAAAATAGACTTTACCTTGTCCTCGCGAAATATTACAATAGTCAAGGCCATATTTAGGATATGTAGAGTAGATATTTGGGCTGAACCTGTAATGCGTGCCCTGCCCCTCAAATATTTTGAAATTCAACCTCGCATTTTATAGTTATTTTCTAACCAAAATTCTAAAATAAACATTTGAAATTTATTATTTAATTGTGAATATTACAGTATATCGTATCTAGAAGAATATAGAACTGTTGAGATAAAATGAAAATAATTGAAAATCATTAAGATATTCAATACAATTTATTAACATCGCTCTGAACAATTACAGAAGAAAAATAATGCGAAGTTGTGTTTTATCTCCATGTTGCCAATTTGATTTTAAAAATAATGAACATACAAGAAAAAAAAACCAAGATACAAAAAGAAGAATTATGCGGGCTCATAGGCTGCAGCCTATATAGCCTATGCCAAAATGCGATCCCGTAAATAGTGATATCTCATAATCGTTTCAGTATGAAAATCAAATAATTGTTTTTACTATACAAATTTTTAATAAAATAATTATTATATAACTGGGTAGACGCAATTGCAATAATTTTATTTTCTGTAGATATTTTCATTAAAAA